>JAOXJJ010000725.1:5035818-5047318 GCA_025769935.1 Phoenix roebelenii | reverse complement strand
ATATGTTATTTTTTTGATTTATGAGTTGCTTTTGTAGTTTTGCGTTATGACTTTCAGCAGGATTGCATCTCTTTGCAGCAACAACTAAATAATATGCAACCATCCGTATACTCCTTGCCATTGTTGCATCGGAACTGCAGTTTTGTTTTCCGCTTTTGAACGCTTCCACTCATACAATCAAAGCTTGAAGCTATTGCCGATTGCGACTTGGCCCATAAATGTTTATTTTGATAATGAAGGAAGAAGAATCCAATGCTTCCGTACAGCAACGTGACTTGCATCCACTTAATAAATAAGGGAGGGTTGGTGTTGTATCTTATAGTGTATACTATACGCTGCAAGTGTTTGGTTTTGTCTTTGTCACGGAGAATGGGAAGCCAACGAGATTCGAGTGGGTGAGGTGTTGGAGAGTTGAATGCGACCCATGCGGTGATGCTCCACATCAGCACCGATCAGGCGGTTATGATGTGATCCTTTCTACAATCATAAACAAATTGACTTGATTTGTTTCTTAAGCAAAACCTCTCTAGAAACTATGCAAGCTAGGGTTGGTTCTCCTTGTCATGCAGTAAATGAAGCAGTTGATCCATGACCATCTAAATAACTTTATTATAGTCATCAATGGAAATTAACTATGCAGTGCGTGATGTAATCACTCGACTGCTTTGTTAGGTTGATGCTTAAAGTTGGTATGAACATGATTATTCAGTTAAGGCTATGGCAATAGCTTTCAGTGGAGCAGAATTGTAACATTTTTTGATTTGTCGCGGTGCAATTGCTCGATGTGAAAGTAAAAGGCATTATTGGACTATCTTATGGGTTAAATAATACCTTGTGAGCTAATCGTGGCTTGATCCGAACTGGATTCTCGATAAGAATATTGCGTCAAGATTTGAAAACATAATGATGTTCTCAACCCTTGGAGGAGAGGCTGGTGCTGCAATGCAAATTCTAGAGGATCTAGTGGTTTAAAAGCTGAAGCCCAGCGACTGACTGTAAGAGAATGTCAACTTCTCAGAATCTCGAGAAATTGGTGGATATTGTTTAGTTTAAGGACCAACCATGGATGGGTAAGGTTTAGATTTCTTTATTCAGTGCATTAACAAGCTCCAATGGCTTTGATTAAAAAAAACAACTTCTTAAATGATACAGAGATGTCGTTACAAAGAGAGGAAGAATAAATTTGCTGACTTGCTAATGAATCAAACAAATCAGGCTTACGACAATATTGGACAGTTAATGGAAGGATGATTTCTTTTTCCTGTTTCATAATAGATGTCAATAACGAAATGAGGCTTGTTCCTGTGTGGTTCCATGGTGCAACAACGCATGGACGGCATTGGTTATGCTCAACAGATCTTAAACCGCATACCGACAAATTTTTACAATTTTTGGAAATTTCTATGTTTCGATCAAATTATCCGTTAATTTTGCCTTCCATTTTACGACCAATTGATGTACAGGAAGTCCTAGAGATAGTTTCAGGTTTTTTTTTCCTTAAAATAAAGTGTAAAAAATGGGGCAGCTTGTCAATAATTTATTATGGAAAATGACGTGATGGCATCCGTAGTTTCACTCATTTGGATTACTGTTCATCATGATTTTAGATGGCCCACTGTGCACTTTGACACAAATGTTATTTAACGACTTAGTATTCTCAAAAAATTATTTAATGACCGAAGTTCTTAGATAATTCAAGTTGCTCACAATGGTGTTGTAGAATTACATTTACGTAAAAAATTTCAATCATCGTAACAAAAATTCAGTCCTTGTTTCAGTTGCAAAGCATATATTGGGCGTAAACCTTTTTTTTAGGGTTAAAATGGATATTTCATACATTACAAGTGTGGATATATATAAGTCATGGAGTGCTCTAGGTAACTCTCTCTTTTCCGTCCATAAGGTGTCCCCGAGTGGCTGGCCACATAAGCAGCCACCCAGTCCACAATCCGGTTGGCCTCTCTAAATATATGTTTGGCCTGAAAGGCCACACGTGTCTCATCATCATCCAAATATGTTAAAGTGGCGTGAACCTTCCGCCGTCTAAAATGCTATGGGAATGGCAAAGACCATTCAAAGGTTTGTACTAAAAATTATGCTGAAAATTATGTTGCAAGATATTTTCTTATGAGATGTCGGACCGTACTGCTTTGGAGCCTTTGCAGCCTACCAAAACCTTGTCCCTCTTTTCATCTACTTTGGATCTGAATGAAATGCTGTGTCCTACTTTGCCACCAAAGTTAAAAAGAAAGCAATGAGATGCCGCATGACCTATGGAAGAAGCAAAGCCATCAGATGAAGTTAATCAGCAAAGGATCAGGCGAGAAGACTTGATAGGAATCGACATGGTAGTATCTACAAGGCTCCATATCCGATCACCTTATATTGGATTCCCTAATCTACTATATGATGGGATGTGGCCTTTTGATTGTTCTGCTCTTTGATTTCAAGTTTGAACGGTGCTATTTTTTTTTTTAATCTAGATAGGCAGTTTGGTGGCCATTTTTTCTTCCCAAGTTGGTCACCATCAAGGGGTGATATGCGCTTAGCAATTTGTATTATTGTATTATCTACTAGAGTGGAAAGTAAAGGAACATTTGAGTTGGTATCTCAAGCAGATAACACATTAAAGAGTAGTGATTCAGTCTCATTAAAAAACAACAGCACGAAATAAAATCTCAGCTCGAGGCATTATTATAATGAAGCACTTCATAAAGCTAGTGAACAAGAACAAGCCAATGAGCAAAGAGACTTCCTCAGCAGCATTTTCAAAGTTTTCATCTTAGAAAGAAAGATTCCTGCATGTATGATCATACAGTGTGTGTGTGTGTGTGAGAGAGAGAGAGAGTATGAAAGTGGGAGCTTTTCTAGTGCAAGGAGCAATACACTTTTGTACTCCCAAGTTGGGCGTACATGGGATCAAGAAAAGGAATTGGAAAGTCCATGGGCAGATAAAGAGTATTCTCTCAGCCATTTCCATAGACAAAGATACTCTAGTGCCCATAAGATGTAGTGAGAATTATGAGGGAACCCAAATAAAAAATAATTGATGTCTTCAGCAAAACAGGTAAAGAAGTGCCTCACTAGCATCCAAAATTCAATTCCCTCTTTCCACACCATATCAATTCCAGCTAGGTTGATCTTGTCTTCTTCCAACCATCCGCAATTCTCTCTCTCTCTTTCTCTCTACAAACGAGTGCAAGCATCTAATATGAAGGATGCCAATGTTATATATCTATAACAAGATTCTTTCCTCAGCAAAAGGGACAGCTAATTAATTTAATTATGCTTACTTGACAAGAGCTCAATGGAATTAGACTTCTGATTATTAGACTCAACTATGCTACCAACTCAGAGTTTCCTAGATTCAAAAGGAAGAGGTAGGAAAACAAAGGATTAAAAAAATAACAGTGTACATGAGTATAAGGTACTTGCTCCCATATGTGCATGTCTAGGTCTGCATTTGTACACCAACATGCATTGAAAAAAGCAGCCACACGAATGTAAGAGGTGTCAGATGTGTCATCTATGGCGACACAACCCATGAAGTGTATGTTCAAATAAAACTTGTCCACCCATTGCCCCTTTGTTCTTGGCTGGTCTTATTAATCCCCCAGCCTACCTATGACCCAAGAATATTATTAAGACTCTCTTCTAGTGTTCGGGTGTCTCTGAGTTTGTAGAGCTCAAGGATGGGGAGGAAGTGCTTTCATTGTGGGAACAATGGGCACAACTCAAGGACCTGCAGCAGGCCAAGAGGTGTGGTCGGCAGTGGTGGACTGAGGCTATTTGGGGTGCAGCTTCATGTAGCTTTCCCTATGAAGAAGAGTTTTAGCATGGAATGCTTGGCCTCCTCATCTTATCTTGCTTCTTCGTCCCCTTGCTCTTCAACATCATCTTCTTCTTCCCTTGTTTCTATTGATGAAACCACTGAGAAGATTTCTAATGGCTATCTCTCTGATGGTCCCCTTGGCAGAACACCAGAGAGGAAAAAGGGTGAGATACTCTTATTTCTTTCCTGCTTTCCTTTGCTTGAGGATCTTTGTTTCCCCCCCCCTTATTTTGTTTCCCCTTGGGAACTAAGGATCTAATAAAAATTCAGCAGCATCATGGTTTATGGGGAAGAGAATCTTATGTTAGCTATATGTTTGAATTCTGTGTCTTTTCCCCTAAGACTCATCTATGTGTGCTGCACCCACAATTTATTTTTCTGATTATCCTTATTTTGTTTTCTTTTTTGATTTTCCAAAGGCAAAATTGAGGTTTTTTTTTCCAAGTCTTTTCTCCTTCTACTGTGCTTGGGATCTCTGTGTCATCCTTATGTAACTGGCATTTTGTTCTAGAAACATGTCTTTCATACCTTTCCTAGATTTAAAATATAGCTAGTTATCATACTTGTACAGCTGATATATGATCTCTCACGGCATTCTTTTTATTAATTTTAACTTGTTCTTCTCTGTTCAGCTCGAAGTGCTGATTTTTCCTTCTGACATCCTATCATATTTACAATTTGGACGCTTTGATTGGTCTTCTGGTTCTTAGGAGTTCCATGGACTGAGGAAGAGCACAGGTCATTTCTAGCTGGTCTTGAGAAACTTGGAAAGGGAGATTGGCGAGGCATCTCTCGCAACTTTGTGAGCACAAGGACCCCAACTCAAGTGGCTAGTCATGCTCAGAAATATTTTCTACGCCAGGACAGCCTTAACAAGAAGAAGCGCCACCGATCTAGCCTCTTCGATGTAGTAAGCATCATCTCTTTTTACCACTCACTACCTTTCTCACAAGGACAAGATCAAATTTCTTTTCCAACAACTCTTTTTCAGGTTGCAAGTTGTGATAGAGCAGATCAAGCCACTGATTCTTCTAAGTTTAAAGTGCCTTGCATCTCAAGTGAATTCCATCTTCCTACTCTGTCTCTTAAGGCAGCAGATTATGGAGCTTCTGAGATCATTGCAATTGATCCGAACTCTTCAGAACAAGAGACCCAGTTGCCTTCTTCCCTCACTCTGATGCCTAATTCATCTGTTTGTCCATTATCGCAGTCATCTTTAGTGGAAAGGCCTCATGTTCACCTCTCCCCACTGAACTTAGAGCTCAGCATTTCCTCATCAAGGCCCTTGGATTGAAATAACTTAATCTCCAGACTCTCTTCCTTGGGACAACTAGAGTTGCCTTAGTGGCTGGAAGACATCGGAAGAGATCAACGTTTCGGAGTTCAACTAGTTAATTTCCTCGAGGCTCTTGCAGTAGGAGGAAGGTCGCATGAGTAAAATTCTATATTTCATAATATTAATGTTGTTCCATGTATGTGTACGATCATATATTAGACATTCAAGGCTTTCACTATATACTTGAGTTGGATTTTTGCAATGCTTCAGTTAATTTACCCTCACTCTTGGAGCATGATGGGAAGCTCTGCATCTCACAAAGTTGTCTAAGGGAAATGGTGACCTCATATTATTGAGACAACCACAGGTAGAAAATGAGAAGCAATCTATTATCCTTGACATCTACCCCTCGAAAGAGAAATTAAAAAGAAAAAAAAAAAACATGCTATCCTTGACTCTTTCACCTTGTCCCCACCATTCCTCATCACAAAGGATCAATTAGGTGGATCTGAATGCCAAATAAACTTCATGATTTCTGCTATATGAAGGTGCCAATTCAGGTCAAATTCCTTTCATGATTGCGCTTTTTCTGCACTTGAATGCAATACTTGTTTAAAGTTGGCTCCTTTTCTCTCATCTCTCCTCTAGCATCTTGAAGCAAAAATGAAGTCTCATGGGTCCCAAATGAATGATTTGGTGGCTTTTCTTGCTGCATCCAAGAGTAGGTTATGCAGCTAACGAACCCATGATATCCCTCATGCTAATCTTTTGCAGCACTTCCGCTTTCCTCAAATTAATAGAAAGTTTATTTGCAAATTTGATTATTTCTTCAATCAGAAGGAACTTCGATCATTGTTGAACTGTCTAATTCACATGAGCGCACAGTGAGTATTTTAACTGAAATATGAGAACTG
Organism: Phoenix roebelenii; assembly: GCA_025769935.1. NCBI lineage: Eukaryota > Viridiplantae > Streptophyta > Magnoliopsida > Arecales > Arecaceae > Phoenix > Phoenix roebelenii. Next base: position 5,041,296 of record JAOXJJ010000725.1, on the reverse strand, counting down.
TTTCCTTTAGCCTATCATGACCATTAGGTGCCTTTTTTTCTCATGTGGGATCCCTTTACTTGATGGCATGGCACAATCAAAAAGCTTGTCCAAATCCTCATTGGCTGGCAATCTGATAGAAGAAGTGTCAGAAGGCACATAAGCAATATATGGTTGCTGCCAGGGATGATATATTTAATACGAAATTGTTAAAAAGTCCAGCTGGTTGATGTCACGCTCCCATTGAGAGAGATCCAAGGTTGAAAATGGCAAAAGCCGTGGTTGTTTTCAACCATTTCTGCGGTTTTAGATCTTCAGCGTAGAAGGTGCTATCAGAACAACCAATCCTTTCTTCTCCATTTTTTCTTCTTTGCTTCTGGTTCTCTCAAAGATATTCCTTGTGGCAACTTCCATACAAATTATTTGGCATCCTTCTCTCTCTCTCGCTTAAACCACTTGCGTTGCATCAGCACCACGAACTTTACCAGCTTACCAGGCTAGCACCATTCTTCCACTTCTCCAACCCCTTCACAAAAATTGGAGTTATTTGAATTATTGAGGTCTCATGGTGCTTGCTATATCTCCAAAAGATTTGTACTGCCCATACCAAGGATTCTATAAAATATGAGACAAATCTCATCTGTATCACTTAAAAGGATTAATTTTTGTAATGAAGCATTGATATGATCTTGAAAGATATTTGGTATCACTGGGAGGCCCGTCCTATATATAAGAGGTCTAGACGTACTACTCTCAGATGCAAATATCGAAACTAAAAAAAATGTATTTTATGTCGGCTACTTTTATTTTATTTTTATTAGGATTAGAGTTTTGTGAGGACTTCAGTATATTATTTCTCTTTTATTACAATTTTTGATTTATAAATATTTACTTATATATAATTGAGAATTCAAGTTCGACATTATTGATATTTGAAAATACGAAGTTGCTCCTCCCTCTTATACTTCTTTGTCCTCCTCTTTTTTCTTCTCTTCTCTTTCTTTTTTTTCTCTTCTTCTCTCTCCTTTTTCCATCCTGTATTCATACTAAGACGGTAATGATCCTTCCATCCTATCAATAAAAATTAAAAAAGTGCAATGGAGTTTTCTTAACATATTTTAGGTTTGGCAAACAAGAATCCAAAGTCAATTGTCAGGAAAAAGAAAGATAGGGAATAAATTCATAAACAAGAAATTGATGGACTTACTGGAGTTTTGTCGAGGTATTTTGGGAGGGGTATTCAAAGTTTGGTTATCAAGGGAACGTGAAATGCATCGTAGTAGAAAGAGAGGCTGGCCGTCGCATCTCACTCATCCAATAGTTTTGGCTGCTATCACGCATATGGAGGATAAGAGAGAAATGAAAGGGGGAGAGCCCACCACAATTGATTTCAAGAACGAGAATGATATTTCCTCTGTCGGCTCCAATATTCGCTTATTGCTGCCTGCTTGGAGACCTGGGGGCCACTCTATTGAATGGCCATTTATGAACACACCCGTCTGGTTTTTATTTTCTTGTTCAATTCTGTCCTTATTTCTTTTCAGCGAAGATAGACTTTTCAAATCCACAATAATCCTGAGAATCTTACATCTAGATTATAAACATCTGCATGACGTTATAATAAATCTTTCTTTCATCATTAATTATGTACTAGCCTAGACCCGTATGCACTCCTTTTTTTTTTTTTCTTGAGTAAGCTCAAGATGAACAAAAATATCTTATAGAAAATATTATATAAAATATTACATGGGACTCTTTAGTATTTTTTAGTATTTTTTTAATCATGGGACCGATGATACTGTTGCTGGAAGAAGTTTTTGACTTTTGATATTTTTTTTTCTTTAAGATGGGTGTTAGGGTCAATGTGGCAAAATAGCAACTTTTTTTTTTCTCTTGGCCGCCCCATATGATTTTTACAGCCAAACAAGCAAATCCCATTGTATTAAATTCTAATACAGAGTGAATCAGGTGATATTTAAAGCTTATGTTGGATAATTATGTAGTTCATTTAATGCTACTGCATCCGTATGATATCAGCTATATATCTACAGTACCTTGGTGATTCTTTCCTTGCAAATTTGTCGGGCCACGGATGGCAAATTAAATTGGGGGTATTAAATAAGAGCTGAAATTGCGAGGATCTAGATATATGTTTAGTCCTGCATCTATTATTTACCGAAGAAATTTTGAATACTTATACAGAACTAAAAAACTAAAAAAATATATTCCAACTATCCTTTTTAAGGAAGCTTTTGGAATGTGGTGCTTATAATTAGATTTGAACCCTTAGCCTGATGAGAACACAGAGAGAGTATGTAAGGACCCATGGGGGCGTGTGTTTAATCCTACATCAGTTATTCGTTGAAAAGATTTTGGGTACTTATACAAGACTAAAGAACACAAAAAAACACCTTCCAACTAAGGCTGCAAATGGGTCGGATTGACCCGTGACCCGACTCGCTTAGACTTGATCCAACCCATTTTGGAGGACCTATGGGGTTGGGTAGGGTTCTAAAATTGAACCTATTCCATTTTTCGGATCGGATATGGGTTTACTGAATTTAGAGCCAACCCGACCCATTTAAATTTTAAGTAATTTGAATTTAGAGGACTTGTGAAATCGCACTCAGTCGCTCAAAGGCGTTTAGAAAGCGAGGGTTTCGCCGTTTCGAGCCTTCAAGATGGAGCCGTGGAGGCGAGGGAGAGGCACGGGCGAAGATGGTGCAAGGGATAAGGGAGAGAGAGAGAGGGTGGGGGAAGAGAGAGAGAGAGAGGGAGGGCGGTGGTCAAAGGTGGAGCTCCTCCGGCAATGGCACTTAGGGTTCGGCAGTGTGGTGGCAATAAGCTTCTTTTATTACACCCCCTATAGTCCTCCTTTAAATTGATGAGCCAGACCCGAATAAACAGACCCGACCCAGACCCAATTTTTTTGGGTTAGGACCGGGTTATACATGGACCCGACCCGACCCGAATGACTCATTGGGTCAAAAATTGTAGCTATGGATCCGAACTGACTCGATCTTCTATTGAGTTGGGTTTGGGTCGAAAATTAGGATCTGATCAAAGAATTGGATCGGGTCAGGGCCACTTAAGATATGGTCGATCTGACCCATTTGCATCTCTATTTTCGGCTAGGCTTTTTGGGCAAGCTACTAAATTGTAACAGAAATAACTATGTTATAAATTTGGAGTCTTAAGAATTTTCATCTACCCGGGCTCCAAATGATGAGAGGCCGCTCTTTCCGTGCGCCAGACGCACACGGTCGGGCACTTTCGAAGGATTGTGACAGGTGAGCAACCGTGCCCTGCTACATGACAAAGTACCTGTCGAATAAGGCGTCGAAAAGCACATCATGGTGTAATCGTTGATTACCGCTTAATGGATTCCCATGGATTTAGATCAAAGCAAGCAGCATCAGAGAAGGCCAGCGAACATTACAGCTCATCAATATCCCTGTTCCCCTTTCTGGACTAAAAGTTTTTGCTTTCTCTTGTTTGCTTTTTCTTTTTTCTTCCTGGATGGTTGATTTGGTGTCCCCATCCAGAGCGAACCGAAAAATGTGTGGATCGAAGTAGACCGCTGTTAGCGAGAGGGAAAAGTGTTCGTTTAACGGCTAACTTGAGAGAGAAACTCTGGCATAGAGAGAGAGAACCTAACGGCTAGCTAGTCGGCGGTGTTCGTGAGACACTTGGCCGGGGAATCTGGTGCTCCGACTGGTCGGCGTGCCTCGAGTTGATTGTCTAGAACCCTTTGGGAGTCTGGTAAGACAGCGAGCGGGCGAGCGGCAGCGGGACTTGTCCCCGGGGAGGAAACTTTGAGGGAGATCGCCGGCGCTTGGGGGGATCGGGCCTGCGGTAGCCTGTTTCTATAGTTTTCTGACCGAGAGGGCAGATCTTTGTGACTGGCCCTCGCCGGAAGTGGGGGGGCGACTGGTACACTCTGTCCTCCTTGCTCTGTTTACTTTGTGTTTTCAGGTGAGCGACTGCAGCATGGATCGAAAAGGGAAGCAGCCGGCGACGAAGGCGACGGAGGAAGCGGCGAGAGGCTACAGTAAGCCGTCTGGTCGTGGGGTGCGCCCTGCTGCCTGGTCGAAGCCGGGGCCGTGGACTACCCACTGGCCCACGGCCAAGGAGGTGGAACGCCCGAGCCGCCGCTTCCCGGATGTCTTGCGGCCGCCGGAAGAGCCGATAGAGGCGGCTCGACAGGTGTGGGAGGGGCGGGCGGTGATTGCTCGCAGCTTTGGCCGTCGGATTCCGGCGAAATGGGTGGCCAAGGATGTGGCCGCCCGCGTGAAGCTCAAAGACGTGGTGGCTGTCCCGCTAGCGGACGACTACCTCGCGCTGAGATTTCGGTCGACGGAGGACCGGGATCGGGCCCTCAGTGAGGGACCTTGGGTGGTGGTGGGGCAACTCCTCGCCATGAGCCCGTGGGTCCCGGACTTTGAGCCCGAGGACGGCACGGCGAAAAGGGCGATGGTGTGGCTCCGGTTGCCACGACTGCCGCCGGAGTACTGGTCAACGTCGACCATCCTCCACATCGCGGCTCGGGCGAGCCAACCGGTGGCGATGGATGGGGTCACCGAGTAGCAGACGGCGATGGGTTTCACCCGAGTTAAAGTGGCGATTGATACCTCTGAACCACTATGGCCGGGAGTCCTGATACAGGGGAAGACGAAGGTGCGGTGGCAGCCCTTCGTCTTCGAGAACATCCCGGTCCTTTGCTCCAGCTGTGGGCGGATGGGGCACGTGGAAGCGGCCTGCCGCTTTCCGACGGCGTCCGGCGCACACAGGGAGGTGCCCCCGGTGGTAACGGAGATGGGGGGCAAGCCCGATCTACCAACCTCGGGCGGCAGGGAGGAGGTCCAGGGGCCTGTCTACGGCCCCTGGATGGTGACGACGCGGCAGAAAATCCCACGGGAGGATTTGCCGCCGCGGCCGAGGGAGACGACCGGCCTCGATCTTGGGACTGGGTCGTCTACGAGATGGTCGTCGCCCTTGATGGTGCCGACCACACTGCCCGCACCGGTGTCTCCGACGGACAAGGACGGCTAGCAAAAGCCAGCCAAGGTAGCGTGCCGCCGGTCGCCGTTGGCAGCGGAGGGGGAAGGGCTACACCAGGCTCCTCCTCTCGGCCCTTTTCAGGTCGACTCGGCCGTCGAGCTTGGGGACAACCTGCTCGAGTCAGATGAGTCGGAACCGAGCGGGGGGGTTACCCCTCTGCGAGCTGACCTAGGGCCGAGTCAGGAACTCGCTCTGACGCGGGCTGAGTCGGGGCCTAGTGGACCAACTGCGGCCCGGGCCCAAACACAGAAGAGGCCCAGGCCAGCAATAGGTCCAGGCCCGCAAGGAGGTCCAGGAACGGCGGCCCAGCTGGTCCGCGCGCATCCCGTGGAGGGCCAGCGGGCCGACGCCATGCTGGCCTGCGCCCGAGCCCAGGGGACGGGACGCCGGGGTCGCGGGCCGGCGGGTGCGACCCGAGACACGCCCGCAGTGCGGGGC
>JAOXJJ010000725.1:5002524-5025095 GCA_025769935.1 Phoenix roebelenii | reverse complement strand
AAGCTACTTTCTCATCGGTTAAAAATTAGAGTTTTTTTTTATTACAATCACCACTTATCCTAAGAATTTAAGTTAATAGGATGAGGTAGATTTATTTATATATTTTATATTTTTTTACACTCTTCCTTACATAAAATTTTTAATAATGGAATTAAAGAGTGCGAAGAGCCAAAGACAGAATTCGAACTCAAGACCTCTACTTTGATACCATGTTACAATCACCACTTGTCCTAAAAACTTAAGTTAATAGGAAGAGATAGATTTATTTATATACTTTATATTTTTTTTATTTTTTTAAAAAAAATATATATTTAAGTTATTGAAATTTATAAATAATATTTTTTTCTTTATTAAAGTTATAATAGGTATTTCATACAATATTTTTAGAATAGTAAATACTCAATCAAATTTAAGTCATTTTAAAATGTGTCATTATTTTATGATCATGCACAAAAACTATTTTTTCAGACATATATTTTGCCCTTTTTTTTTCTCTTTTTTTTCTTTTGTCAAGAAGCTCTATGTTTCATTTTCTTTTTATGGCCATCATCCCGGTCCCCACTTCGTGTCTCCATTTTGGTGCAGCACAGCTTATTTCCAATGCCGCAGCCTTCTCATGCACCATTTCCCACTCACGGTCCCACAGTGCCTGCAAGCTGCAGTTTATGCTTCCCTCTTTTCTGGAATACAAACTCGTTACGTCTTCAGGGAAACAAAGGATAGGTTGTAAATGTTCTGGGCTTCATGGGAAACTTTGGCTTGCTATCATGGAATTCTTCCAAGACGTCATGCCTTATGTCGCCCTTGAGCTCCGGACGTGCCAGACTCATCCTGACTTGGGTGGGGTTGCTGATGTGGTGGAGTGCACTCCAACAAAGAACTAGGGCTTCCTTTCCCTTTGGCATTCTATGCTTTCCCACGTATTAGCAATTATTTTTATGAGTGATTTGATCCAAGGGAGAAAGAATAGAGGACTTTTTGCATGAATCGAAATTAGTCAATGAAGTGGAGATGAAGTCTATAAGGACATCTTTCTAATAAACTCTCATGATTTTCAAAAAGAGAAGGATCCATCATCTTTTTCGTGCACATTGATAGTTGGAGGTCAATAGATCGATTTATCAAAGCAAAAATTATTAGTTGATCCGGTAACATTGGCCACACCTTTCTAAATTCAAGAATTGGTTTAGATATGGTCAAGCACGGTGATGACTTTTGTAACTCAATTTTACAGCTTTCTAAAAGATAAAAATAAGAGATAAAAGAAGATAAGATGATAGAATAAATGATGCGGCATCTTGACATCAAGTATTGCTTTTGGATTCAAAAAAGTCATTTGATTTCTACCTTAGCCTATGCCAATCAAATCTAAGTAGCATCAAAATATTTTGCTTAAAACAGTTCCACGGTGCAAAGCTTATGATGAGCATTAATCATGGGCATAATTTGTTGCGTCGTCTCTAGATATGAAAAAAAGAGAGTAAAAGATGAACTTTTTTGTCCAAAGACTCATGAACAAGGAAATGCCTGGAATCTTAAAGAATGGAGCTTTCCCGCTAGAATATGGTGATATCATGGGACCCAGCCAGTCCATAGACGGGTCCAAGAGGAGAACCCCCACGGCTTCCTTCAACTTGGGCTCCAATCTATCTATTCTAGTTTTAATTTTATTCAGCAAGTTGAAGACAGCGATATATTTGAAGTTTCTTCGATGTCACCAGGATTGTAACGGTCCAATGTTTCTTCCTCTCCAAGGCACCATAGACTTTGGTTCTAAAAATCCTTGGATTTCATCAGCTGACTCGTCACGGTGTCCAAGAAGGTTTAGACTTTGCCCCATCTCTCTAGAATTAGGACTTTGTATGTCACTCTGGTGCCAAATGTGGCGGGTAATTTCTTGCACGGTCTCTGGGACTGTGAAATGAAAGGGATCATGTTACTACTCTCATCATCTTTTTTGTTTCTTCTTCATCCACTTTTAGAAAAGTTTCGAGAGAGCAGTTGGATGTTGAGCATGTAGGACTACATGTCGTGATTGCGACATGTCGCTTCGTTAAACGTTGTTAGTTACAGCTGGGTGTGGCGACTCCATTTAAGTTTGTCCACAAAGGAAAGAGTAGTTAGTTTAATGCGATCCTACTTCGTCATCTACATGTTCGAACTATTTCGAAATAAGTGCAAAAGATAAGTAATGTTTAAGATAGCTCATTAACCAAATTGTGTGATTATATGTGCTCATAACGATAGGATAGGGCTAGTGAAACCTTCAGCAATCGTCATTATCATTATTGCTGGAAATTGGACCCGGAGACGACCACTGGGCTGAGAGGGAGGAGCTCCGGCGAGAATCAGTGGGTGACGGTCTGTCGGTGGGCGGCGTCCTCCGTGGGGCCTGCAAAAAGCCGGTGACTGGGGTTTCCGGCGCCGGCCCTCCGATACCTAAGTCAGAAGGGGCAAGTGTATAGGAGGAGAGAAAATATAGAGGAATCAATGTCCCAAGTTTCAGAGTCCAACCCCCTCTAAGATGGAGGGGTTCCCCTTTTATAGAGGGGTACTGGGTTACCTGTGATGTGACAAGACGAAGTTGCCGTGCGATTGAGCATGTCGTATGAATTAGTGCACGATAATGTGAGTTAATGCCTTGCTGTAGGAGATCAGACCAGAGCCAGGGAGTTGTCACGGCTAATCGGACGCATCCGAGCTGATTTGCCGTGGAGGACTTGAGATCCGTAGATAATAAGAGCCATGCGCATTAATTGTTTGAGTGAGCCGAAGGTTTGCAGAAGCCATACGCATTAATTGTTGAGTAAGCCGGAGGTCTGCAGGAGCCATGCGCATTAATTGTTGAGTAAGCCGGAAGTCTGCAGGAGCCATGCGCTTTAATTGTTGATGGCGGTGGCAGGGCATGATTCCTGATCGTACTGTAGGTAGATGTGACCGCAGTAGACAGGTCGGGCGCCTTCAGATCGGACGCCGGGCCGGCAAATTCGGGTCTGACGCCAGGCCGAGTGCCTTCAGGTTGGAGGCCGGGCCGGGCACTTTGAGGTCGGACGCCGGGCCGAGCGCCTTCAGGTCGGACGCCGGGTCGGGCGCCTTCAGGCATGTGCTGGCCACGCAGTCATATGTTCCGGAGCGACTCATTTTTCCTCCAACAATCATCATTGTCGGCACCATAAAAACTCATCTCAAATTTGGTGAGTTGAATCCTTCCTATGGATCTGAGTTTGAACAATATAGGGCTTGTCAAAGTTACTCGTTGAATTGATCTTTCATTGCGTAACAATTACGACATTTGAGGAACCTAGAAATTTTTAGAACTATCATAGCTTCGCCTCATAAAGTGGTCAACAATTCTCTCCGAATTTATTTCATCTAGAACTCTACAGCTCTCTCACAATGGCCTTGGCAACTGGGGAGCCTTCATTGGTGGAGTAAATCTACCAATTTATCCATTACCTGTTTATTAGGTTCTCCAACAATCAGAAACATTGGAAATTAGTTTCGACGATCACCAAAGGTTTCATAATTAGAAATCATGAAGGTACAATTGTGGCTGATGGGGACTCACTTGCACCAGAAATTACTGCACCCATCCTGGAGCACCAGGCTACATGGGCTTCTTTAGATTCTTTGAAAGGTTTTGGGTTGAAAGAGATTCTTGGACTATTAACATCACTTGGATTCAAGATAAAAGAAATTGTGATCACCATTTCTGCATCCTGTTCATGCTTCCATGGATAAATTTTGAGCTTCCAATTCTTCAAATGGATATAGAGAAGTGAACCAAGTTAATCTTCCGTTGGCTAACATCGGTTGCGGGCTTCAGGATTTTCCATCCTTTGCAAGTGCTGATGCTGCAAGTTATATTTAAGGGAAAATCATAAAACATCCGAAGCCATGGGAGATAAAAATGAATTAGAATCCTCTCTAATTACTTGCAAACCTCTTTGCTTAAAAAAAAAAATCTCATGCAAATCTCCAATTCGTTACCTGTTGTTTGCTTGGTCACTCGTTGTTGATCGATCGGACTTAACTAAATAGACAACTGGCTCTCCATTTCTAGATGATGTGGAAAGGATATGAAGCCCAAACACTAAAATTCTTTTTGTCAAAAATCTAAAGAGCAAGGCATGGAAAAACAATGCATTAAAAACTGTAAAATCAAAAAGGCATCTTTTTACTGCAAAGCATATCTATCAAAAGATAAATAGAGCTACGGATTAAATGATCTATTTGGGGCCACTTGACATGTGCTCCGAATGCCTTCCATAAATATGCTATTTTTTGATTTTTTTTGAATGTATTTATATTAGAACAGTATAATTGTCCGTTTTAGCCACAAAAAAGAAAAGAAAAATTGTTGATCCAACTTAGACTCGACGCATGGTTGAAGTTAAGATAGGGGATTCTGCACGGCCCCAAATTAAGCCCCATCTTCTAGTTGGGTCAAATATGAATCTCATAAATTGGAGGCGATAGGAGCAAATATGAGACACCTGATTTAATGTATAAAAATCAATACAAAAATCTAGATACATCCTAAACAAAATTAAATCCAATTCATATGCTACCCGATCTAGACCCACCTATTGATGTATTGGATCTTTGTCTAAACTTTTAGACCAGAAGACTATCTGTTCATGTAAAAGGTTGGGCAGGCCGAGCCCAGGCAGGCTTGCCGTCCAGGCGCATGTGGGCTGACTCCATTTAGCCCTGACTCCACCCGTAGGCTATAAGCCTGGCCACTCCTTCAAATACTCGGGAAGATTGGGAAAGACCACCGAGAGATCATAGAGCAAGCATTTGTTGCTAATTATTATCCTTTATTCCCATTCAATATCTCAGGCTTCTTGTTATCCTTTATATATTTCTTCTTCTATCTTCTAAGTTTCGAATACTGGATGGGGTAGTCTTAGATACATGGGGCCTTTTGAAGAACTAGTTTAGGAATAGGATGAGGGTGGTGACGAGGGAAAGAAAGGAAAAAGAAAAGAATAGGGGGGTAAACTAGGGGTCTCCTTGGTATTGTATTTGTATTTTATTTTTATTTTCAAAATCTAAGAAGAAAAATGAATCAGATTGGACAACAACAATTACAATGGAAGCATTTTGTTTTTAAGTTATTTATGAATTAATCTTTGCAGCTTTTGGCAGCCAAGATTTATTGCTTCTAAAAATAGCAAAAGTAAAAACAAGAAATAGCTTAAGCTTGCAAATGCTAGACATCATGTAGCATTCACTAATTTATATAGAAACAAAACATAAACCAACAATAATACCTGATGAGGCCTAAATCTAATTCGTCCATTATCGGTCGATGTGGCAAGTGTTTTGAAAAAAATTGAATTTGAAATTCTATTGGGATCCAAATAAAGAAGGAAATTATGCCTTAGCATGTCCCAGCAGGAAATGCCAAGGCAAAACCTTTAGGCATCTAGTTATGCCTTAGCATGTCCCAGCAGGAAATGCAGTGGTCCAAAGAGTCAGACGGTCCAAAGGGGCATTATGCATGAAGTGCGCATAATTTTTGCATCAAGTTATTTGAGGCAGTCTTTTGCGAGGTATTGATGCATCTTTTCAACTGTCCCTCTTTGCTTATCCTCCTTTATTTTGGTGCCAATAGCATCAAATGAAAAAAAAACCGTGTTACAGAAATTTTTTAAGCCTGCCTACCTCGTAAGATATATAATTTACCAAATCCTGGCTTCTAGTTCTTGGAGCATCAGCATATTGTTGGGCTAAACTACAAATGTATTCCTGACAGTTGCCTTTAGTTTTAGTTGAACTAAACATTGTTTCTGATGAACATGACAAGTAACATAGATGCTCTGTTGTGCTACTGCAGGTATGATTACAAATTATAAGTATAGACACTGATCCATCGATTCCAATTTTTTTTCCCCCTTAATGAGCTTTTTGGCAAGAGAATTGGAAAGGTGGTGCAGGTGGCATCTGGAGCCGTTTGGAGGGGTGAATATATATATATATATATATATTGGCAGGAGCCATGAGAGTATAAAACTTGGACGTCATGGTTGCAGGAGCAGACATCCGGTCAGTGGTGGCCACTGGGCTGGTCGGGATAAGGTAGTCTGCAAGAAGACTTGCTGTCCCCCACCCAATCCCTTTTCCCTGCCATCATTTGACCATTTAAAATGACGAGGTGATTCCTCAAAACTGCATCCATTTGCTGAACTCTGGCTCAATAAAACCTCTTGGACTGCCCGGGTGCTATTTTGGCTTTTATCTTTCGTTCACCAAAAGTCTCTTGCTCCCTGAGGTTCGACTTGTTCGGTGGAAGAGATGGCTTTGAAAAGTTGGCAATACTTGTGCTTGAGGGCAGATTAGCTCAATAAAGAAGTCAGGAGAGGGAAGAAAATAATGTTCCGGTTGATGTGAATGTTTTTACTAGCAGGAAAAGGAAAGACCAGTGAAGGGAACAGGTCAAGAAGAGCGAGCAGGATTTGGTATGAGTTTGGTCCGGACACGAATCTAGTACGTGCCATTTCAATTTTGCCTACAGTTCTTTCTTGTGGTCCTGCATTTGATGATATTTTTCTTAGGAAAATAGAAAAGATGCCTCCTGATGGAAGAAATGTTGGACAACTTGATATCAAATTAGACCGACTTCTTGACCTCGAGACGAACAACTTTGGTAAAAATTAAAGTGTAATTGTTGGTGCTAATAAAAACCGATAAGTATGGTAGCACCGTAGTCAATGTATGATCGGCATAATTATCGCTCCGTTACCTTACAATCAAAGCACGTCGTGAGGTAATAAATCAAAATACTACCCTATATAAAAGGATGATCTAAGAATCCTCATGTAAATTTGTTTTAACATTTTTAATACAAATTTTCTCATTTCCACACAATTCCTTTACTATTCTGATTTAGGCATCGAAAAGTCCTCCATTGAAAATTTTTTTGTAAGTGAACTTTTTGTAGGTGGGCCTTGAAGACAACTATTTCTCTCTCCTAAATTTTATCCGGCCTCACCAGGCTGATTTTTTTCAGCCCCATGGCAAACCGAGCAATGCTCGGACCTCGGCACGGAGCATAGACAACACGTCTCAGATCCCAGTTAGGATGGAATCAAATCCAAGGCTCTTGCATTAGAGGCAAGAGATTTTATCATCTCAATCTGTGGTAATTGTCTGTATCTAATGATCTCGCAGCAACAAATCATAGAGTGTATTATTACCATTTTGCTTACCCACTGATTTCCGATGGGTGGCCTCTCATTTCTTTCATTTAAGTAGCTGAAAAAGTTGCATCGGGCTTTGAGTGGCCAGGAAAGGTATTTTATATAAATGACCATTCATTTTTAAATTTGTAAAAATGTTGTTTATTTTTTTTGTAAGATTAGTCCCTCTTTTTTTTTTTCTCTCTGACCAAATTATCATGCGTACTATTTTAAGTGTACAATTTGGCATCAAATGCACATATTTATATAGATCGAACGTAGATATTATTTGACTAAAATATAAAACAGAACTGATTTTATAAATTGAAGAAATCTACAAGGCTAACTCCTAAAATATTATGGTAAGAAATATATGCTCCTAAAATAGCTCACGAGAAAGGCTCATCTTTAGTGCAAAAAAAAGAATTCATGTTCCTTCCTATAAATCTACCATTTGACCGTGCAATAATTTTTTCAAAATATATGGATGGATAAAGAAGTTCGGAGTTCTTTGAGAGATGTGCAAGGTATGGTTCAATGATCATTATCATAGAAAAAAGATCAAAGAAGATTAATCACTCTTTCCTGAAGGATATAGCAGTTGTTTCATGGGGCCTTGATAACGATGAGTCGCTGCCACGTGGGGCACCTTGATGGATAATAGCTAAAGACTGATAAAAAACAAAGGTTTTAATCACTTGTCTCCACATGTAAACACTGAACAGGGGACGGAACCAGAACAGAAGGATCACTTTATTCTTGCTATCAATCTCGTGGATTTGCAGGTAGAGAACGAACCAAACAAAGTCTTGGCCTTTCACTCTCAACTTGTTTCCTTGACTTCGAATGTGGGTGATTCAGGCGCTAACGTCACCATCTTTGAACTATTACTTTCTTTTATCTTTATTATAACACCACGGTGCTAATAAACTATTACTCATGCTTCTTTTTTTTCTATTTGTGACTATTATTTTCTAATTAGCCTAATTAAATAGAAAGAATTAAGATATTGCGTGATTCTTTCGCAACCCTCGTGACACTTTGGATGCCCACGCCAATCCCTCACCTCCGGTCTAAGATGCCTCCAAAAACCGGTACCGGCCGCGGGCCACGTGACGAGCGCACGCGAAAGCGGGCGGCGAGCGCAGCGAAACCACGTGACCGGCGGCCCGTGAGGCCACGTTTCGGTGGTCGAGTCCAGCGTTCGGCTTAAAAGCAGACGCCCGTTTCCGATCCGACGGCTCGCATTCTCCCGGCTTTCCTGATCCCCTAATCGTGGCAATCGCGGAATTGTTAGATCTCTAACATACGCAGTGCCACGTGGGTGGCAGGCCGATCGGGCAGCATGTGACCCCACCGCTGCAGCGTCGGGTCGAGCCCGACGCCTCCCCCGCACGAGCGCCCACTGCCCTTCGACGACCCACCGTCACGTGGAGCTCGGGGGAGGTGTGGGATGGGGACCGTTCCGTCCAAGCTACTGTGTCTTGCAGTTGCAACCGGAAATACGAGCTCCCGCACGCAGATTTCTAAGCGGGAGTTCAGATCTACCGTACCGTAAGCGGGATTTTAAGTGTGCGGTCGCGAGTCGCGGAGATTTGTCCTGATCAGCCGTACACGTGAGGCCGCTGGGTGTGGCCCGCTGTCTGTGGGCCCCACTGGTTGAGCCCGGAGCCGTTTCTCGCCGCAGCGCGGCACGTGGAGGGACGTCCTTCCCGCCTCTCTCGTCGGATCCTTTTTCTATTCTCTCTCCCCATTTTCTTCGTGCACGGCTTCCCTCGGATCGGCTAAAGTTAGCATTGTTCTTACCGTCTGATCATGGAGGTGAGCCTGATCTGGCCGTCAATCTATTCAAGCCGACCGAGCCGATGCTAAGGTTTCCGCAGCCCATTGCTTTTTTGAGGCACCACTCTCCTCCTCTGAGCATTACTTTCCATTATCCTGCACCTGATTTGACGAGTCTCCGCTTGGAATTTCAAGGCTATCCGCTTCTTCTCTCTCTCTCTCTGAGCCAAAGGCCGTGAGCCCGTGAGATGCCATGGAAATTATCAGAATCGTCTCGGTTTCCATAAGGAGCCATCTAATGATGGCATCGGCTCGTGCCAAATGGCTCCAAGATTAATTACCATCATTTCCTACTTTGCCCTCTTTCGATCCCTCGATCACGCGAAACATATGCACTGATATTGGTGGCGTTCCCGTAGTTTAGTTAAAAGTTATGGGTACTTACGAACAGTCATGTCTTTAATGCCCCCATCCCCTCTATAAACCTCCGTTGCTTTCAGTCGCGGCCTGTCTCTGACTTCCCTGGCTTTCAGCTAACTTGGCTGGGCGGTCGGCAAGCTCCGGCGACCTCCCTGGCGTCGGAAACCAAACCGTTTTTCGCTTTCTAATCTCTTCCATCCGATCCCTTCCTTTCCTCTTCTCGATTCTCTGTATCTTAAGATCCAGGATCCACCAGTTTTCCGGTGGGTTTTCTGTAGGCAATCGCCATGAAACTGGATATCTAAGGCCATATCGGGCATCTCCTTGGAGAAATTTTTCCTCCATTTGAGTCAGATCCTGTATCGCTGCCGTTATCGGGTGTTATTCCGGTCCGCGGACGCGGTTTTCCGTGCAGCAGCGATTTCTCCATCGACGGAGAAGGTTTTTCGTTTGATCTAGTGAAAGAAAGATGCCGTCCGGGACGAGGCTACCGACGTGGAGGGAGAGGGAGAACAACAAGAGGAGGGAGCGGCGGCGGCGGGCGATCGCCGCGAAGATCTTTGCGGGGCTCCGCATGTACGGCAACTATAAGCTCCCGAAGCACTGCGACAACAACGAAGTCCTCAAGGCCCTTTGCAACGAGGCCGGCTGGACCGTCGAGGAAGACGGCACCACTTACCGGAAGGTGACCACACCCCACTCCCCCCTCTTGCTGCTTTATTATTATTTTTTTTTGCCTCCCTCTCCGCATTCTCGCTAATTTCCGTTATTTTTACGCAATATATAATCCATTTTCCAGATGAAAAAAAATTGAATTAAGCGTTCAAAAAGCGCACGATAGCCGCACCATGCTATCGTGCATCCCCGAAGAGGGGCCTGGGGGGCGCCGTGCGCGCTTCCGACCTCCCGGCGGCCGGCGCTTCTCATCCGCCAAGTTTTGCTAACATGCGCGGCATGGCGCATGCTAGTGATCATTCCCTGGATTTGCTAAAATATACTGCTCACGTGGAGCGATGCTTTTGCTTTTCTTTTGTTTGGAACGGACGGCTAGAGATCGGTCGGTGCACATTAGACTAGTTTAATCCTAAAAAAATGCCCTTTTTCCACGGAATACTAAATAAGTCTGGGCGCCGGACTGGGGCGACTATTGGAGCATGGACTGTGCGGACGATTTTACCCTGACAACGGATTAGATATCCCAAGGGCAACCCTCCCTCCGTCCATTGCGCGTGGAGGGCAAATCCGTCATTTAAACGTGATACGGAAGAGGCCCTCCTCGGTGGTGTTTGTCCCTAGTGTCACGCAACCCACGCGTTCCACTAGGCAGCATTCACGCCGCCATGTCCGGTGGCTGGTCCCCATTACTTCCTCTGACGAAAATGCCCCTTCTTTGCATCACTTTTCCGGCTAGCCCACGCGTTTCCCGGAGCGCGAGGCGTTGCCGCGATGCCCCATCTCGCGCGCGCGCGCGCGCGCGAGAGAGAGAGATGGTGGTTTGTCTTTAGGATTTAAAGCTCCCTTATTTAGGGGGAGCAAAGAAGAATGGCACGTGAACGCCATTCCGGAAAGTATAGTTTAGAGGGGGAGAAAGGGACGGAAAGGTGAAGGGTACGTTGGTGGTGGTGGAGGGGACATTGATTGATCTCTCTCGCACTCCACTTTCCTTTATAATATGACCGTTATCTTTAAAGATCTTTTTTAGGTAACGTAACGTGGAACGTGGGAAGGGGGTGGCATATGGTACACTATGTATGAAATTATGCAACGTGGTGGGGAAGGGATAGGATTTTGGGACCAAGTGGTGTTACTGTTACTGTTACTGAACTTGGGTGGTGGGTATCTTGTCCACTTCTGGATATTAACAATTCTTTGGCCCGTTGCCTTTGTTTTTTTTTTTTGTGCCTTTTGAGGCAATTAACCCAATTGAGACATTCAATGGTTTATACGATAATGGCTGGAGAATCCAATTGGTGACGCGTGGAGGCGTTAGGTGAGGTTTAGGTGGATTAATAACAACCCTTAAACTATGTAGTTTCCACTAGGACATAAAATTGATGGGAAAAGGCATTATCAAATGGGTATTAGGCGGAGTGAGCATAGACAGTACAAATGTATTTGGGGTTGGTTTATGCGAACGCGCACACACTTTCACATGTATAAATTTTTGGTAACTTGGTGATGATTATAGACCACCGTGCTGGAAGAAATATATATATTTTTTGGGAAATTTGGAAGTTGGGATTTTAACTTGAAACTTCCCAGCCAACTGCTTCATGCCTGCGGAGACATAGTTATTCTGAAGTTATGGGCTTATGATTTCGTGCACTCCGCAAACCCAATTAACGAAGTTCTAATTCTTTAACCTGTTATTGGTGCTTCCAGGAGGCATTCATGTTGGGTCATTTCTTTTTCACATTCATTTTTCCCGAGTTTGTTATTGGATAAAAAAATTATCAAAATTGCGACCTTAGATAAAGCAGATTTGTTAAAGACAGCTCTCTGTTCGGTGTTGATAATAAAAACTTGCTTAGCGAAATTTACACATTTTTTCCTTATAATTTCTAAACCATTCATCCCATTCATGCGTGGTATAACAGTATAATAGCGTAGTTATTATATCGTTTCGACCAAAATCAAATGCCTTTTCTTCATCCCAAATAGTTTGGCCTTGAGATGTATATGATTCTGGGGAAGTGCCAAACAGAAGTTGAAAGCACTAACCTGTCATAATACCTGCATTTTTCTGTTCATCATTTTCAGGGATGTAAGCCAGTTGAGCGCATGGATGTTGTTGCTGTAGGGGGCTCAGTTTCACCGAGCCCATGCACATCTTACCAGCCAAGCCCTCGTGCATCCTATAACCCTAGCCCAGCCTCATCCTCCTTCCCAAGCCCATCCTCCTCTTACATCACCAATGCTTACAAAGGAACAGATGGCAATTCCCTCATCCCTTGGCTCAAGAACCTCTCCTCAGCCTCCTCCTCCACATCCTCCTCGAAGCTCCCCAACCCCCACCATCTCTTCATACACGGAGGCTCCATCAGTGCCCCTGTAACCCCTCCACTAAGTTCCCCAACTGCCCGATCACCTCGCATTAAGACCGACTGGGATGACTCAGCAGCCCAGCCACCTTGGGCAGGTGCCCAGTACACTTTCCTGCCTTCCTCCACCCCGCCAAGCCCTGGCCGTCAGGTTCTTCCTGATCCTGGATGGCTTGCAGGGCTCCGCCTCCCATCTGGGGGTCCTTCATCGCCCACCTACAGCCTTGTCTCTTCGAATCCATTTGGCTTCTTCAAGGAGGCATCGGCCGGTGCAGGATCGTCCAGAATGTTGACTCCAGGACAGAGCGGGACGTGCTCCCCTGTGCCAGGTGGAGGACATGCAGATGTTCAGATGTCCGATGGCATTTCGGATGAGTTTGCATTTGGGAGCAGCAGCAATGGCGATCTTCCAGCAAATGGGTTGGTGAAGCCATGGGAGGGAGAAAGGATCCATGAGGAATGCGCATCCGACGAGCTGGAGCTTACCCTTGGAAGCTCAAGGACCAGATCTGGTGCCTGACCAGCATTCAAGATCATAAACATCTCTTTCTCCTGTTTCTGTTAATGTGCTGCTAATAGAGAGGTAGAGAGGGTTCAAGATGCCATCGGTAGTTTCTCGTCCCCTTTCAGGAGATTGAAATAGGTTAATTCTGTTTCAAAAACAGTGAATCTGAGTTATGCCCTAGAGAGTGCGGTAGAAGGAATGGCAAAAATTAGAAGTTTCTGAGAAGAATGAGGGGACTAGGGACAGGGTATTGTGAGTAAGGTTCGTGTGGAATTCTTTTTGCTGTTTTAACATTATATTTTAGATTACATGGATTTACTTTTACCACCCGTTTTTCTTGTTCGCATTGTTATATATCATCATCCATGCAGCACTTTTATTGTTCTTTTGCGTTTCATCCCCTGCAACGTTGTACTCAAGCTGTGAGAATGTCTTGTTTTTTAATTGGCAGTTAAAAAGCGTAAGTTCTACCTGTGTCAAGGCTCATCTACCTAGAGTCAATTTCTTTCCAAAAAAAAGTTCTTCAGGATGGCAATTCTTTATTTTTGCTGCCTATTGATGAGCTATGTGCAATTTAAATTCTCAGAAATTGAACATAGCAGATGTTGATGTTGTGCGAGATAATCTCTGTTTCTTTCCTGGGTTCTGCGTTCTCTGAGCTTGTATGGAGAAAGTTGAGGTTGAAGTATTGAATAAGATGCCATCCTCTGGTCTGTCAGTCGTCTGCTGTGCTGGCCAGCGAGAGAATACAATGCTCACGGTTATAAACTCCAGCCAAACAACTTAAATATCTTAAACAGCAAGCATTTATCCATTCTTTTGGTGTATAAGCTACAGCTGAAAGAGAATCGGCTGTCAGAGTTCTGAACTGTTTCTGCAGCAGCCTCAAGCTAGCACAATATAGTTTCCCTTTCAAAAGTCGTCCCAGAAACCTTATGTTCAACAATGTCTCGGACCTGCAGGCAAATGGAACTGAAGCATTTCCATGATCTCAGCTAAGGGTGGCAAAATATGATCCGACTTGCCAAGCCGACCTGTGTTCGACTCGCCATAAATAGGTTTGGGTTTGGCCTAAACAGATTCGGGTCATAAACAAGTTGGCCCGGATACAAGTTTAAGATGTCTGACCTGTTTAATCCGTATAATCCGTTTAATAACCTGTTTAATATATGAATCGGGTTGGATAACGGCCACAACCCACAAGGATCCGTCACCCGTTTAATATACAAAAATTAAAAAAAAAGAAAACAAGCCTCGCATAAGGGCACCGGTGCCCTTATTTTCGTAGTTCCTCTCCCTCCAGTCCACCTCTGACCCCTCCGACGGTGCCGACGACCCCTCCTGCCTCCCCGACCGCTTTTTTCGCCCCCGCAAGCCGGCCCCATCCCTCCCCTCCCGCCGATTCGTTGCCGAGCCGGTTGCCGTCCGGTCCTGCTCCTTCGTCGGCACCCACGAATACGTCGCCCACGAGATCGCCGCCGGCCGCTCCCACAGTCCCATGGTAGCACCGCATACTCCTCTACGAGTTTATCTATGGCTGGACCCCCTTTCCATGGCAGCGCCGCTCCTACCACCCCCCGGTCATCCCCCTACTCTTCGGTTCGGATCCGAAGACTGAGAGGTATGAAACCCTAACTCTAGATCTCCTCCAAGGATCCGAAGAACATCCGCGAGATCGCGCGTTAGGGGTATGCTGATCTGCTCATGCAGCATTTGCACTTCAACATCGTTAGCATAATAAAGCCGATCTGGTCATGGGGGAAAAGAAACATTAGCTGGTCTGGGAGGTCGCTTGGAAGCTCTCAGCCATTTCCGATCTCCAGAGAAAGTTTAGGTGGTATTTGGACTAATGATGTTGAAGTGCAAATGCTGCACAACCTGAGGGTGAGTGAGCAGAAAAAGTGGGTTCATCAAACGATGGAAGTTGTCATCCAGATGAGAGAGCTCTAATAGTATTATTATGCTATCAAAGTTCTTAACCATTTGAGATTTTATTATTTTCCCCTAGTATGGTTGCCGTGAATCTTCGGACTCCGATTTCAGAGAGACTTCTCTCTCTCTCCATCGAACCCCCACCTCTTTCTCTCTCTCTCTCTTGCCGGAAGCAACCCCATCCAGCCACGGAGCCACCCTCTCATCTCTGTCTCTCCATTTGGTTAAAAAAAGATTGCAAACAAGGAGATTCCAACATAAAAAAAGCGTATTGAAAACAAGCGTAGCATAAAATGGAATTCAAAGCAGCAGAGCTATGTACAAAATATTCAAGTCAGTCCAGCAGTTTTATGTACAAAATATTCAAGTCGATCCAGCAGAGCCGTTCTGCCAATTCCCGAACGTTTCCATCTGTAAATGAATCGGCTTCTGAAGTATTAGTTGGACAATCATTCACGCGCTAGAAACCGCGGAGAGAACGAAAAGACTCTGGGCTGCCCTCGAACCAAAAGCCAGCACCAAGATCTTAAAGGCAACGGTGCTCTCTCTCTCTCTCTCTCTCTCTCTCTGGACTGCCCTCGAACCAAAAGCCAGCACCAAGATCTTAAAGGCAACGGTGCTCTCTCTCTCTCTCTCTCTCTCTCTCTCTCTTCCTTTATGTGTATGAATGAACCCAACTCTGAAGCTGAGTCAGTCATTGTTTTAGCTTCTCGAATAGATCGGATAAAGCATGATAAAGAATAGCAGCAGCAGGTGGCTTAGGCAATGAGCCAAGAAGTATACCGGATACCATGACTGATGAACCATAGAAACGGCAATTTTCAGAAGTGTGGGTTGCCACCATACATCCTTGAGTTCCTTCAGGTGAGCATCCTACAAATGCACCTGCAAAACATACTATACTTAATACAATAGCTTAAAAGAAACAAATCAAATTTCTTGCGCATGGTAGTTGGTACTGTATAACACTTTTTGGGTCCTTGCAAGTTGCACCACTAAGATGGATGCAATATCTAATTTTAGTATCATGTCTTCTTCATTTTATGTTTGACTTTTCCTATACATCGGAGAGCATTGGAAGACTGCTCTTTGTATTGTGGGTTTTGTGATCAGAGACCAAGGAGGCAGTTTTATTGCTGCGGGAGGATGGAGTACACTAGGTATGACTGTAGTGGGAGCGAAACTACGGGCTACCTAGGAGGGTATTCAGCATGCTAGGCAAGTGCTGGGGGCTGACTGTCTATACCTTAAGGGGAATTCCTCCATGGTGATTGATTGGATTTGGAGAGTGGATAGATATGGGGATGACCATCCGCTGATACGAGACACTTGCAGATTAGTAAGGGAGCTGACCTCCTATCAGACAACTCATATATATTGGAAGGCGAACAGCACAGCTGATTGAGTTACTTTTTATGTAGGCCGACACTCCGCAGATGTTATCTGAACTAGTGTAGATAGTATTCTACACTTATTATCTTGTTTACTTTCACTTGATCTGGCTAATTGTACTCACTTTAGAGTTATATGAAACGAAAAGCCATTTGACTTAAAAAAAAGTACGTTTCATAAAGAAAAAACTTTGGAGGCTCATGCAAAAAGGGACCAGGGAACAAGAATAGCAAGATGAGATTGAGTTGATATTATGATAACTCATGAGCTCTTAATGAATTGAAAACCTTAAATCTACTCTCCCTTTTTTACCAAAGGACTGGTTTAGTAAGACAACAAAGTGAACAGGATTGTCATTTGCCATTTGTCATGTAACATGTCAATTGCTTTATATCTGTTTCATTTTTATTTTTTTTTTGCTTTGACTATATCTGTTTCATTTGGCACGGCACCCGAATAACACATTTGGACAGGATCAGGGATCATCGATAAGCATGAGTTGAATTACATTAAGAACATGCTCAAGCACAAGCAACGAAAGGATGCCAATATAATACATTTTTTTCATGTACCATGATTGTTCTTGCTTCCAAACCAACCACCATGTCCATCCAGAGAGGGTTGCAAGCAGAAGAAGCTAGGGGACAGTTGCGTTAGGTGATGACAGGTTTGATGGTAAGTGCATGATTAGGGAAGAGGGTTGAAGATGGGGGCAGCAACGAAAAGTGATGGGCAAAAGTGTGAGGCAACTAAAGGACAGATTCAATTAGGAGAAATTTTGAGCTGTAGATGAGATGATCTTTCAATATGAAGGAAATTCGGGTACATCCTATGTTAGCTAAACAATAACAAAGCTTTTGCTCATCAAACAAGCGTTTTCCTTCTTCAACTAGTGATGGCAAAGCCCTTCAGACAAGACATGGGATACTAGAGGACTGATATGGTTTTACAGCAGTGACTCTTTGATTTGTATTTTCATGGACGATGCTCTTACAAATTCGACTCATACAATGGATTGCACTTACATCATGTAGCAACTCTAATGAGAAATGAAAATCATGGGGAAGACAGAGAGGGCAATAATTGCTGGAGAGGGAGTGAAACTGGAGAAAAGAATAATCAGGGGAAGGGGTGAGAGAGAGGCAAGAGAAGGGTGGAAAAGGGACTCTAAAGGGGAAATTTTTCTCCTTTTCTCTTTTTCAATAAGAAAGAAAAAAGGAGAGAAAATTTTCTTCCCGGGCCAGGGGTTCTCTCTTTTGGCTTAGCGTACATAGATAAATGATGTCCAAATATCCAAATACACTAAAAAATAGACCAATATAAACGTCCAGTGAAATCCATGTCTGATGTCAACTGAACTTTGTTTTCCCTGTCAATTGTGCTACTTGCTGCACTCATCATTACTTCACATCTAACATTGGATGGGCATAATAAATGTGCATAACTCAGTTGTTATCACTATTGCAATCCCATATTTCTTGCCTAAATCCTCTCAACAACTTCAATTGCCGCAATTAACTCCATCTTAATTTCTATATGTTCGGCACCATTTTTTTTTGTCGTGTGCTCCAAAAAATTATCCACCAATTTCTAAGATACCACATATCTGTTACTAAAATTATCCACCAATTTCTGATTGGAAATCATGCATGTTCTTAAGACATCACCTATAGTTTATCCATAATATCAAAAGTATAGCTATTTGCAGCCAGAAACAAAGAACAGTGGACATAAATCAGAGTTATTGTTGCCTTTCATGGAGTATTCTCTTGAAATGCATGCAAATGAATTAATGTAAGAAAAAATTTTCTTTGATTATGTCAAGAAAATATAACCGATTTAAATTACCTTTGCTGCAACTGTACGTGTCCCAAGAAGCATAACCAACATCACCAGCACGTAAATTGGTCTCAGCTGCTCACCCAACAATGCCAGCCCAGTCCCAATATTACTCCAACCTTCATAATCGTAAGTATTGGAAGGCCTTTTGCTTCTCTTAGAATAGCTCTGGGAATGGACTTCTCAGGTCTCAAGTAACCAACCTGAGAAATTATTGTCAACATGCTGTAAGGACCATTGCAACGCCACAAAACATCAACTCTTTTAAGTTCAGAATACATTAGGCCCTTTTCAGGTGCTCCTTGCCCTTATGCATAGGATTTCTCTCATATGATAGGGAAGGGGTGAGAAGAGGAAGCATGGAGAGGAAAAAGTTTCAGAGGCTGGAAGAAGCCACCAATCCTATAACCTCCAATTTTTCAGGATATTCAAATCCACTTAAAAAATCAAATTATAGTATCCCTATAATCTACTAATTTCTCTTGATCTAACAAACGTTTCCTTTTTTGTCTCCTCTTCCTAATCCTTCCAAACTGTTGCATGATATTACACCAACAAGAAAAATCAACATACAGACAAGGCCTTAATCTCCATCCTATTCCATGGAAAGACAACACAACTTCAAGCCTTCAAAAAACTTCTAAAAAGTGCTTGTTGAGGTAAGAAGATCATGTTATGGTAGAAAATAGTGGATGTAGAAGTAATATGTTATTTTTATTCAAAGTTAATATTCTGATCAAAGACGACTCAATATTGATTTTTCTTTTATTGGACCTACAAATTAATTTACACAGACAGATAAAGGAAATATTAAGGCATCCACAATGGCCCCATCAGAAAGATGGTGCCTCAGTCGCCGAACCAAAAAGTCTTTTGTCAAATGGATTAAAAATACCAGAGAACATCTTAATGATTATATGATATATTGGAGCTACAGTTGTGGTAGCAACTAAGCAGGTTCTGCAGGAGTAAAAATGTGCCCTTCTAAATGATGACTATCATATGATAATAAACTAACAAGATTTTAGTCACAATGGAGCATGACCACCTTTGTTAAGCACTGACAGGCACTTCTAATTTTTTGTCCCGACACATTCCAAAAGTACAAGCCGAGCTGTTGTACTGAAAATTTATGGATCTTTGAATGGTGAATTCAGCTCAGTTGCAAGTAAGAAAAGCTTAATGTGGAATTTGATAAAACGCAACACCCGAGCACATTAACATTAATCAGAAATAGAAATTCAAGAAACGAGGTTTACCTTGTCGTAACCATGAATTATATTTGCTGCTTTGTAAATTTCATACTCCATGGTCTGTCCCCATGGGAAGTTCAACCATGACTTTAAGGTTAGGGGTGGCAATCGGGTCGGGTCGGGTCACATGCGGGTCGGGTCAGAAAATCATAAACCTGAACCCGACCTATTTATTAAATAGATCAGAAATTACAACCTAAACCTGTCATGTTTAATAAACAGGTAACCCGACCCGACCCGTCCCGTTTAACCTGTTTAATAAACAGATAACATGTTTGTCCAATCCGACCCGACCTGTTTAATCTGTTTGCGATTCAACCCATTTAACCTGTGTTTAACCTGCCCAACCCGATTTGTTTAGATCTGTTTAGACCCGTTTAACCTGTTTAACCTGTTCAACCCGTTTAACCTGTTTAGATCTGTTTAACCTGCCCAACATTTAAACGAGTTAAACAATTTAAACGGATTAGACATCTAAAATCCGTATCCGACCCAATTAATAAACAAGTTAAACAGGTTGACCTGTTTATGGCCCGAACCTATTTAGGCTAAATCCAATCCTGTTTATGGCAGGTCGAACACGGATCGGATTGACGGGTCGATCATATTTTGCCATCCCTACTTAAGGTGCTGAGATCTGTCAGGTCATGAGTGGGCAACTGCAAGGCATGACTAACTTGATCCATCAAATAAAGCTGAACAAGCTCGAGCAGCACATAGAAAATTTTGAACGCAACAAGCTGAACACTCATCAAAGAGAATGCCACCACAAAACCGGCAGCGGTGCCAAGAGCACAATATTGGATGAAAACGGACATTACAGATCATGCAAGCAGATGCCGCACTATCAGGCAACCATTTTGGTGGCTCTGCATCAAGAATATCCTTCACGTTTCCAAAATTAGTCTATGTGAGAGTATGTGCCATCTCCTTCCAAGCTTGCTCAAGTATGCCGATCGATATGGAAGACATCCTGCATTTCTGAAGCTCACCTAACTGAAGGGCCTTCATTTTGCCTCTGACTGCAAGTAGCATCTCGGAGACCACATCCCACATGGTCATCTCCTTCTCTTCTCCAGCAAAGTGGTCCCAACTAAATCACCCTGAGGGAAGTATGCCCCCTTGGAACAGAATCCCCTACTCCACTCCTTGTGATCAATTTCCAATATGGGTGGGACTGAAACAGGGATCCAAAAACCAGTCTCTTCATAGAGAGGGGAGTCATGGTAAAAGTATTGTCCTAACTTCAGATCTCCAGAAACTTGAGGAGCTGAGTCAGCATTGCATTTGGGGGCCTGAGCCATTTCTGGACTTGAGGAGTCATTGATCGAGGAAAGCTGTTACTCTTCTTTCTCAAGACACCAGAACCTCTCTTCCAGCAATGCAGCTTCTTCCCATGAGAACTCCAACGGCTCTCTCAATTCAAACAGACATAACGTTTCAGACGGTTTAAATGTTTCATAACAGTGACTGTTGAAACGGAAACCAGTTGAAACTAACTCAGAACTCCATGATCCGGAAGCTTCATCTTTTTAAATTTTAGATTAGTTACATTCAGTTACAATTTACAGTGCTTAATAGCTAAATTAGTTACACTTTAATCCAGCTCGAATATGTATAAATACCACTAATCTGTATTGTGATGAAGTAAGAAAAAAAGAAATAAAATCAGCCTTTTCTTCTCCCCTGTTTTCCAGCTTCCATTCTTCTCCCCTGTTTCCGGCTTCCGTTCTTTCTTTTCTAACATGGTATCAAAGTGGGCGCTAGAATTTTAAGTCAAGTTTCTTCTTCTTCTTCCTTGAAGATGCAGTAAGCTGTATCAATCATTCCTTTTTGTCTTAGGATTGTTTTAAAATGGCAGATGGAGAATCTTCAGCTCATGTATCCCCTTCCTACTCTTCAACTCACATCCCTTCTCCCTCCGAAGATCCAAACAGTCCATTTTTCCTTCACCACAGTGATAATGCTAACACTGTGGTGATCACTCCTTTAACTGGATCCAACTATCTCTCATGGAATAGATCCTTCACATTGGCCATTTCCGTCAAGAATAAATTAGGATTTCTTAATGGAACTATTCTCACACCAGAATCATGAGATGCAATAATTTGATCCCTTCATGGATTCTGAATTCCATTTCAAGGAAAATCGTATCCAGTGTTTTGTATATAAATTTTGCAAACAAATATGGAAAAAGCTAAAGACCCAGTTTGCACAACCGGATAATATGAGGATATACCATCTTCAACAACAACTCAGCTCGGTTATGCAGGGAACCCAATCGGTAAGTGATTGTTTCACTTAACTCAATGTCATTTGGGAAGAATTACACAACTATAGACCATTGCCTTCGTGTACTTGTGGACATTGTACATGTAATGCAGTGGGAACTGTCAATGAAGCCCAAACCCTATTCATCATCTTTTACTTCAGAAATTTTGATAAGGAAATATACATATCGTTCATAAAAGGTTTAAATTTTTAGTCGAGATGTTGTCAAGAAATCCATGATTTTTTTTCTCCCTTTCTATGGTGCAAGTGATCGAAACCCATTTACATCATAATTATTTTGGTTCTAATAATTAAGACTTGAACCCACAGCCTCTTGTTGATGCGAAAAAAGATAATGAATAATGAGACAAGCTCCAATTCATTATAGAAATCCTTGACTATGGCGCCCCCACTATATATTGCCATCATTTTTTTTTCATGTTCATGCAAGGAATACTCTTGCAGGCTCTACTTGGTTATTTCATACCTAATAAGCATGTCCATTGGCCCATCTTTTCTTTCACATGGTTATGCAAGAAATATTCTCAAGGTCACCAGTCACATACTCATTCTATGTATATATACGTGCTAGGATACGTGAAGAAATATAAAGGCCTTATTTGGAGAGCTGTTGGCAGTAGAGCTTTTGGAAGCAGAGCTGTTGGAAGTAAAACCTTCTGAAGTAGAACTTTTATAAAAAATTGTTTGTTGTTTGGTAACTACATTTCTAAAGTGCTGTGGTACTTTAATATTTGTTTGATAAACAAATTAATAAAGTACTTTTGCATGTCAAAATTACCATAAAGGATATTACATAGTATTATACAATAGAGAATAATAAAATAAAATATATATTTATACATAAATATATTATATAGTATAATATTACTGTAATGTAATATAATATTATTATAATATAGTAATATAATATTGTATACTATAGCATAAT
>JAOXJJ010000725.1:4982867-5000451 GCA_025769935.1 Phoenix roebelenii | reverse complement strand
AAGTAATCTATTTAACATGCTTGCATCAGATTTAGTCAATTACTAATTAAGTTTTTAATTAGTCAATAATTTATTAAGACCCAATTCATCCCCCCTCTTGGGTTGTCTCCTTGGGCAACATCGTCGAAGATACTTGCAAATGGTCGACGGGGCCTCTTGGTCGACACTGCAGGGTACCTCGAACTTAGGCCCAGGACGTCATTGTGGATACCTGCGGTCAACGGAGCCTCTTCAGCTTTTGGTCGGCACTACAGGGCACCCCAAACTTAGGCTCAGGACGTCATTATGTCACCAGAGAAGATTGCTGCAGGTCGTGGTAGCGACTTGATTTATGGGAAGGGGCCGAGGTTAACTCGACCTTTGGCCAGGTCCGAGGTCTGGCCTGCTCGGTGTTAAGGTCTGCTTGGTCGAAATGGGGTGGTCCCATGCTGGGGTAGGACAATCCATTTTATCTCCCATCATTTGCCCTCCGACTTTTGAGTTCGAGTTATTCTTTCGCTCAAGTGAAGAAAGTAGCCGAGTCATTGATCGTTTTGTAATTCAGTCAAATATTTGTAAAGATGTATGTGCCGAGTAGGGTGTACCTCTTGTGTTGTTGGACCTAACGACTTTAGGCCGAGCTTTCCGAGCCGAGCTAAGCGACTCTACTCTAGGGTCGACTTCAGTGGCCTTCTTCGGCTCGTGGTCGACTCAGTAGGGCGCCTCCATTCAGATCGGGCTGTGCCATCATTGAAGGCATCGAAATGGCGTCGAATAGTGTCGAAATGGCATCGGAATGACATCGAATGGTGTTGAAATGGCGTCAAAATGGCATCGAATGGTGTCAAATGGTCCTGTGGTCGAGGGAGCTTGTTCAGCTCACGGTCGGCACTGCAGGGTGCTCGGCCTGGGGCAGACCCCACCTCTAAGGATTGCTCCCATGCTCGGGGCATCAAACTTTGGTGCAAACTCTCAGGATAGTGGCTCCGCAACGGGCCCTCTTGGCTTAGGGATCGAGCTTGGTGGGAGCTTTGGTGGTGGCAACGCTCTACAGGAAAATGACATCGCGAGCGGTGTCCTGAGGGCTAATGCTCGTGAGGAGGGAGTACAGGTTGTTCCCCACTTGCTGCAGGCCTTGAACGGCCGCAGTGAGTGCTTGGACTTGTTGGACAAGCAGGTTGAACTGCTCCGGCTGGACGTGAGAAATTCGGTCTACTGGTTCTGCAGGAGGTGGACTTTGGAGTGAGTTGTAGGGAGCTGGTGCCCGGCTCCTCGATGCATTTGAAGCTGCTTGGCTCCTCAACTTCATGGCCATGACTCGGGCCCTTTCTCTAGCGCCAGATGTTGTAGTTCAAATTTGGCTCGAGGGTGATCATGTCGGAGGATTCGGAGGAGTTTCCGGTCGATACGGAGAAAGGACGGCACCTCTCGTCTGTTGACATACCTGCATAAAGCCTCACCGGTGATTCCAGTGAGGGCCCTTTCTCTAGCGCTAGACATTATGGTTCAAATTTAGCCTGAGGGTGACCACGCCGGAGGAGTCGGAGGAGCTGCCGGTCGAGACGGAGAAAGGATGCCACCTTCCATGTGCCGACGTACCTACACAAAGCCTCACCGGTGATTTCGATGAGGGCCCTCCGATGCTAAAGTTAGCGTGGAGTTTTTGTTGGCCAAAAGTTCTTTAGGTGTTGCCTGATGGGGCTATTTATAGTTCCCGCAGAGGTGCTCAGGTGATGAAGGTATGGCCCGTCCTCATCATGAGAGGAGTTGGTATTTAGCTAGGTGGCATGCAGCTAGGGCTTGCTTGAGGCATACGGTGTAGACCGTCCATGTGAACGGCATGGCGTCGACAGAGATAGCAGGGTATGGCCCTTGACAGTATGAAATGGCCCTGGTTGACATGCCATGGAGTGGCCAGCAAGCAAAGCATGGCGCAGTGAGGTTGTAATGTACGGCCATGTGTGCGAACATAGGAGCGCGCGTAGGTGCGCACGTGGATGTGGCCGTGGGCGAGGTCGGGCTCGCTTGGAGGCCGTAGCATATACTTGGCGAAGTTAGCTTGGTGAGCACTAAGGTCGGGCTGACTTGGAGGCCACGACATATGTTTGGTGAGGTCGACTTGGCAGACTCTAAGGTCGGCCAAGCTTTCTCGGCTCTTAGTTGACTCTGCAAGGTGTCCCCACTCAGACATTGGCGCCTCGAGTTTGGATCGGGGCTCGTCGTCGAAGATACTCGGCGCCTCGAGCTCGAGCCGGGGCGTATCGTCGAAGATACTCGTCGCCTCGAGACGTCCGGAGCTCGGGCTGGGGCACGTCGTCGAAGATACTCGGCGCCCCGAGCTCCGGCCAGGGCACATCGTCGAAGATACTGGGCGCCCCAAGCTCGGGTCGGGGTGCGTTGTCGAAGATAATGGGCGCCCCAAGCTCGAGTCAAGGCGCGTCCTCGAAGATACTTGCGAATGGTCGACGGGGCCTCTTGGGCTCTTGGTCGACACTGCAAGGCATCCTGAATTTAGGCCCGGGATGTTATTGTGGATACCTGCGGCCGACGGAGCCTCTTCGGCTTTTGGTCGACACTGTAGGGCGCACCGAACTTAGGTCCAGGATGTTATTATGTCATCAGAGAAGGTTGCTGTAGGTCGTGGCAGCGACTTGATTTCTGGAAAGGGGCCGAGGTCAGCTCGGCCTTCGACGAGATTCGAGATTTATAAAGAGATAAAGTATGTAATTGTTATATTTTATTATGAGTATTTTGATCAAAAAATAGCTTTCTGTCAAAGCTTAAATCAATTTTTTTGGAAAGCTCCAAAATGGAGCTTCTCCTAAAAAGCTGTTTTTAGCTTTTTAAAAAAGCTAAAATAGTTTTTTGAAATTTTTACTAAATACCCTTTTTCATCCAAAAGTGCTTTTGGAGGGGCAGAAAGTACTTTTTGGCCCTCCAAAAGCTCTTCCAAACGGAGCCTTAGACAATCAATTATTATGCCAGATAGAGATGCTACGTGGCAGTGAAAAAAGTAAAGCTACCTGAATTCCACACTTACCATAGGGAGACACCCGAGCTCTTTTTTATATTTTTTTTTGGATAGAGTTTTTTTTTGAATACATCTCCTTCTAAAAATTAAAATTTGCATGAATATCTTTTCATAATTGATATTTGCATGTATACCTTCATAAAATACTTGTTTTGCATGTATAGCCTTCAATTTCTTTTTTTCTTGCATATATGCCCACATCATTTAACACTGTTAAGCAATTAGCAGTTTAAAATTTAAAATGACAAAAATCCCATTTAACACCATTTAACACCGTTAAACAATTAACAAAAAAAATATTTATAAGAGTATATATGCAAATAATAATTTGCGAGGATATTCATGCAATTTCACATATTTAGAAGGGTTTACATGCAAAAGATTTTAATTTTATTCTTTTATTCATGCAATTTCTATTTCAATTTGGAGGGCATTCATGAAAATTTCAATATTTAGAAGAATATTTATGCAAAAATATAAGAATTTTTTTTGTGTGTATACCTCTTAAATAGATAAAATTGTATGAATACTCTTCAGAATTGCTATTTGCATGTATATCTTTATAAATTTTCTTTTTGCATGTTTATTTATTGATAATATTTTCGTCATTTTAATTTTAAACTGCTTTCTTAACGACGTTAGATGGTTTGCGTACATACGTGGAAAAAAAGAGGTATATATATAAATATTAATTTTTTTAAAAAATATTTATATAAATCTTAATATGTAGAAGGATATGTACGTAATTTTATTTATTTACTTATTTATTTTTGGATAATATGGATAGGGGCAGGAAGTTACCCAGTTTTATCAGTTTGGTTTGCTTCGTCACTTCACCCACAGGATGGGGTAGAATACTGAACCAGAACATCCCATAACGTTGTCCAAAACCCAGTGCCGGATCCCATGCCGACCAGGTTACTATAAGACACCTGTCACCGCCTCTCACCGGACCCTCAGTTTCTCGTTCGTCCCTTATCAGTCCACATGGGTCCGGAGGAGTGGAGTGTGCGACCCCTAAAGGAGAAACCCCCGATTCCATCTTCACGCTCTCAGTTTTGAATGGGAGTATCTCTCTCTGGCTCTCTCAGTCTATTGCCGTAAAATTAGGGCCGATCTCCGTCTCCTCTTCTTATCTTTTCTTCGCTTGCGGCTTCTCTCCTCTCCGTCGATCTATCTTTCCCACCACATCCTAGCCGCCCCTCGATCGATCCGAGAAACCCTAGCTCCGGCGGCTGCCATCGATGTCCGTGGAGAGGCCCTTGGAGGCCTGGGAGGAGGTCCAGCGCCATGGCCAGGACCTCGCGGACCGCCTCGCCCAGGGCCTTGCCGGCCTGATCCAATCGCACATGAGTCCCCCCGCCTTCCTCTGGCCCGCCCCCCACAAGAAGCCCTTCGACCTTGACCTCCCCGCCATCCACGTCACAACTCAGTCAGAGATCGCCGCTGGCGGCGTTTCCGCCATCCTCGACATCGGGAGCCGCCTTGGTCAGGCCGGGGCGGAACTCGGCGCCTGCATCAACGGTGTCGTGCAACAGTTCTTCCGCCAGCTGCCGGTTCCGTTCCGACCGGACGAGGGCGGGGCGGCAGCGGCCGCGCTGCCGGCAAGGAGCGGCGGCGATGATGGGGAGGTGATGGGACTGGCGGTGGAGCGGTTTGGGGATCGGGGTTTCTCGGAGGCAGCGGCACCCGCTGGTAGCTCGGATGAGTGGGGTGATGACGAGGGGTTCGAATGTGATCTCAGAACTCCGGGGCATCTGAAGAGGCCGCAGGTAAGCTTAGCAGCATCTTACTCCTTTCATCTTCAAATATTTTTTCTTAATCGCACACTATACGTACGCTGATTCTGCTCACCGATCCCCCCCGCACAACCAGCCCCCAACCAAATAATTTAAAAAAGGGATAAATATCTCGTCGGTAAACCAAAGGAATCTGTAGCTCCATATGTTGTGGGCAAACTGCCCTTCAATATCATTCCGCAAAGGCATGATAAGAAAGAGTATCTAAATTCAATCCTCCCTACTAGAAAAATTCCTAGACATCAACTTTAATACCTGCTTCAGCAATACCTTTTGGAATTTCTACAAGGCGGTTCATTTCTATGAAGTTCAGACTCCTGGATTTCCTAGGTGTCTCAGAAGTCTAACTAGTGAAAGTTTAGGATTAAGTGCCTCGTCAAGACCAAGGAGCAAGATAAAATGTCCAAGGCGATTGCTTTTGATTCCACTAATCAGTTGTCATGAGCCAAAGACTGATATATTCTTAGACTCACTGTTGAGGTGATGTCACAGATTGGTCCATATCTTCTTCTTCGGGAACAAATTTGGGATAAAAAATGCCTCATTTTGGATTTGTGGAAGAAAAACGAAGGTGCAGTTGAGAGGGAGGTGAATCTTGTGGTTCACTATTAGAGTTATTTTTGGGATTCAGAACTTTATCTTTTGTTCATGGTATCTGCGAAGTTCCACTTGCCTTAAAAGTATCTTGATGGATGAGGGAGTTGCATTTCCCCCACTTTGTCGGGCAAACTGCAGTGTCTTCTTTGACTGTTGTTTGCATCATGCATAACTTGTCATATTGTTCATCCAGTACGAAAATCATGTTGAAATGCAGTTTGTGTTTTCTATGATACTGATGGTTGGCTGACTTTATAGTTCTTGCTGTTGTTCATATGCATTAATTCTATGCATCAGTTGGTATGCTATCAACTTCTTGCACTGCTTATGTGTTACCAAGGATATATTTACAAATGATTTGGACTTACCTCTTTTTCAGTTTGCAACTTGCATCTGGAGTTGAACAGTAGTTTCCTTAATGCTTGGTTAGCCTAAATTCATGCATACTCTATGACATAGAACTGATTACCATCTTAAGTTTTGATGTAATATGTCAAATGCAGGGGATCATTAATATCACATCAACATATGACACTAGAACCCATGAAATGGAAAGCTCCTTGGTCGCAAGGGGAGACCTGTGGAGAGTAGAGGCATCACGTGGTGGTTCAACCACAGGAAGTGAGACCTCGCCTCTTTTCCTCATTCAGCTGGGACCTGTTCTATTTATTCGGGATACAACACTTCTTTTACCAGTTCATTTGTCAAAGCAACACTTGCTTTGGTATGGTTATGATAGGAAGGTAAATCCATTTCTTTACTGCCCTACTTAATGCGAAGACAATTTGTCATAATTGGTCTGGACTTTTTTTTTCTAATTTATCTTCCGGTGAAGTGGCTTGTAAGCAAGTACATAGGATGAACTTCTATTGACTTTTTGTAGAATTTTTTCTTCTAATTTTTTATGCTTGTTTAATGAATTTTAATTGTGCAATGTTTGTAGTCTTGTGACTCTTGTTAAAATGCTCTTTCTTTATCGTCTTCTTTCATCAACTGAATCATTTTATACTTGTAATCTTTCTTTCTATAAATGTCACATGTCTTATAATATTCGACCATACAGAGAGATTATGCATTTAAACAGAAATAAGAATGTTATGGTCGATGTGTGATACGAATAAGAATGACAATGTTCAGAATGGAGAATGTATATGAGCATGAAAATCCATAATCAAGAGTATAACAAGACATAATCGATTTTAGATGGACTTACGCATGCAAGGAAGGACAGATGAAACATAACGAAGGAGAAAGATGTATATTTTTGAAGAAAATATTTCTGGAAGTTGCAAGAGGGGATTTGAAAAGGCTGGTGTTACAATATAACTTCTTTGTGCAGAAGGATTTAATAAATATCTTAAAAGGACTTCAAATAAGATATCAAAATGCAAGATAGTATTATACAAGGTCATGAGCATGTTCTTAATGAAGAAAAGTATGGAAAGGATCCAACTAACTAAAACAGAAGTCACAAGACAAGATTTCGATTAGCTTGCATGGGTTGAAGGTGCAATCCTTGTTGGAACAAGTGTCCCAAGGATTTGAAGATGGACAAAGCTAGTTGGTCATTTTATTGGTTTATATTGCAGGCGATCTCATTATGGTTCCAAGATTACATCTTCCTGAAACTATTTGCAATTTTCTGATGAGAAGTACTCTGATTTTGGGATATCAGTTGATAGTTCTTCTTTTCACATATGATGCTAGTTCTTTTCATTGTGAAAACATTGTCTTGTTATGCTCCCATGTTATTAGAGGTGCCTTCTGTCATGACTAACAGGTAACTTGCAACTTCTTATTACATTTAACCATTCTGCAAATGACTCTTATTTGCTTTGTACCAAGTACTCTCCATTGTGGCATGGACAAGGATACAGGAACTAACTTCAGACACGTGTCCAAGTATCTGATTGGGCAATAGCGAAAAAGAGACAAGGCGATACGTTGGAAAATAATTTTAATTAAAATATGTATTTATTTTAAATATTTGTATAAAAGATGTGTTTCAACACTTGGTAGTATCTTTCAATATGTGTTTCATGAAGTTCTTAATTTATTGAGGGATACAATAAAAAGATATTTTGCAGAGTTATTTTAGAGTCTACATCCTCAACTAATTGTTAGAAAGGAAAAAGTCAATTTTGACATTGTTATGGTGGGTTGAACTCATCATGGGAAGAGTCAAATTACCCACCGATCTATAAAATCAAGAAAAAGGATTATCCAAGTGTTGAGCATTTGATTTGGATACATATCTGTCACGCGGACACGCCAGACACAAGTGTCTATGTAATGTAGCTATTAGCTAATATCATAACTTCTCATTAAGTATATTGAAGATGACTTTTAAGTTTCAAACACATGCCTTAAAAGTCCCTCTGCGGTATGCTGCCAATTCTGCGGTATGCTGCCATTTGTAGAGTCCCTCTGCATATGGAAGTTTCCATGCCGTGGATTGGTGACGTGGCTTGCGCACATGGGTCTGGGTCATCGATCGCTGAGGCCTAATGAATCTAGGCCGCTGAATCTCCCCGAATGGATGGCTATGGAAGAGTCCTTGCTTGGCATGGACTCCTCCATAGATTTGTTGGCTTTCCTTTTGAAGATTCTTGCAAATCTTCCCAACTTGGTAAGCTAGTCTCCTAGGACGTGCATCTTGGTTGGCCAAGATGCGAGATACGGCTGGTCAGGACATGTGTCCGTTGGATGAAGAGTTTTTCTGCAATGGGACTTCTCTCGACCGTTGCTCATGCTGGATCTTTGGGCCCTTGGATCGCTGAGGTGTCACGCCCGAAGAGTCCTTTGGCTGCACTGTCGCCTCTTGGCGCCCCTCTAGTTGGCACTTGATTTCCTTCCATAAAAGGATTTTTCCATGTGCGCGCACTGCTGCCTCTTGGCGCCCCTCTAGTTGGCGCTCGATTTCCTTCCATAAAAGTATTTCTCCATGTGTGCGGATGGGTGATGTGGCGCGCGCATGGTCCGCTAATCTTTGGTATGGTGGACTTGCTGCTTTTGCCATGAGGATTGAACTTGCTGTTTGTGGCGCCGTCCCATGTGGCTCCCTTCGACGGTTTTTTTGTGGCTCGGTTGGATGAATGCGAAGTCCCCTTGGCTCGGACTTGGGCTGGATATGGCCTACATGGAGAACTCCTTGGCGTGGTGTACTCCACTGCGATCTTGGCCCTTGGTGCCTCCCTGTGTGGCACCCATTGGAGATCTCCCTTGACCCTCTGATTGCTTGGGAAAGTCTTGCCGAAATTAGGACTCTGCTGGGCGTGTGGCTGAGGTAGAGTCCTCCTTGGACTCGGCTTCTGCATGGCTGGCCAAGGCCAGGTGGTGCGCATGGGCGTGCCTACTACTGCTCGGCCCCAATTGTCGGGGCCCTCAGGTCGCGCCCGGGTGTGAATGGGCTTTGCCGGGTGCGCTCTGGTGTGAACGGGCTTAAGCTGGCTGCTGCCCGTCACTAAGTGCTGGGCACGTTTGGATACTGGACGCCAAACACGCGCGGACGTAGAGTGCTGGGCGCACGCAGTTGCTGAGTGCAAGGTGCGCGCGAGCTCAAAGTGCTGGGCATGCGCGAATGCTACTGACTGGTTGAGAACCTTGCATGGGCGTTGGTCTAGGCCTATGCATGGCTCGGTCGGCTGCTGGTCTGCTTGGCCGGCAAGCTGAAGACTTGCCTCCAAGCTACTGATCTAGCCTGGATCATGCCTGAACTCGATGCTATGCTCCGCCAAGTCATCGTGCATGCAAGAAATTTGGCTTGGTGGAGTGGGGTTCTCAACAGTAAGCCACCATTGTAGGCTCGGGTTTGTGGCCTCCCACTCTACTTGTTACAAAGTAGTTGCCAAGTTTGTCAGCAAACAAATTGTTATTAACTTCACGATCAAGTTGACAACAGATAGGGCATGAAGGATGGAAATTCTAATGCAAGGTTTTTAGCCAAGAATTGGTAGGAAGTCTATCTTGAGCCATTTTCCAAATAAAATTCTTAACCCTCTGAGAGACTCGAACTTTCCAAATTTGATTCCATACTATTAGTAGATGACCCAACCACTACGCTGAGAAGACAAATAGTTGTAGATTTGCTTAGTAAGATTTTGACTGGCCCTGGCGTCTCTCGACCCCCAACTATCCATTGAATTTGAAATGGAGGCATATACCTAACCTGTTGGATAACATCCTCACCAAAAAACGGCTAAGTGGTAAGCTCCAACTTCCAAGTATTCTCGATAAGGTTGTAAATATTGTATGACGTCTTGGCTTTTTTGTGAAAAGAGAAACCCCACATACCAACAATTAGGATGGTGTGCCGATCTATTTCCTAACCTATCCCATCTCAACACTCTGGATGGTTTCCTGTCCCGATACTTGAGATGGTGGGGATGTCTTCCATCCCACCGGCATTTCAAATGTTGGTTCTCTATTATAAAGTGTGAAAAAACAACAGAAAAATCATAGTTAATATTAACAACAGTGAACTTCAGTTTGAGAGGATTTAGTATGCCATTGTACCTTGTATAATGGCAGTCTTACCAAACTTTCCAACCATGCAGTCTTTCCAAATATCACCTTACTGTTGCAGCTGGAGATTGATATGGTCAACAGTTCAACACTAACCACAGCTCTAGACTGTCAGAAACTTTAGCAGAGATCAATAGAGCGAAGCAGTCGCAGTCGCATGGACCATAATCGCTAAATGGCATAAATTTTCCTAAGTCTCTTCTTTCCTTAATTGAAATTTTCTGATGTTCTTCTTTATGATCATCCTGATGCTGCAGAATATTTATCATAAAAAGGGGTAATTCTTACTCCATTATGATAAGTTGACCAAAATTTGCTCCTTCCTGCATTCTTTGCAGGTTACTTCCCCTACTTTATCCCATTTTGCAGGGCTGTAGATTTGTTCCTTATTTATATTTCTATATCTTCTAGTTGCATTCTCCTTTTAATCTACAAGAACTGTTTTAGTTAGTTTTCTCTTTCCGAAGTTTATGACTCTTTTATACACCAGTCAAGTTGAAGGCTTGCAAGTTCTTGATTGTGCACTTAAATGACGATAGCTATTCCATGGTTCTATGTTTTCGGCTTACTGACACAATGTTTTTGTCCTTAGAATGGAATGCATTCCCTCTGTCCAGCACTATGGTCCAAACATAGAAGATGGTTGCTGATGTCAATGATCTGTCTCAACCCTCCTGCTTGTGTAAGGCTACATAATTTTTTCTCCGAGCTATTTTTGTTTATAATTCTGTATCGTAGCACTCCTCCTAGTAATATGAAAATAATTTCATTATGAATTATTTTTCTAGCAGCCCAAATAATACGGGTAGATGCTTCTTGGCTACTTTAATGACTAATTATGATTTTCTTGCCTAAAAGCTCTGTCAAGTAACTTTGGCAAATGGCTCAGCCGATGACCCAATGCATTTTGATTGTGGGGAGATGATTACTCACACAACCATGCTAAATCAGAAAGTACAAGGCGATGTGAAGTAGTAAACTTATTTATATGATCCTTTATGCTACATGATATTTGACAAAACTGATCTTTGGCTATTCTTTTTACGGAATAATCATATTAACTGCATAATTGTATTCTATGCATAATCAGCACAAGGCATTTCAATTGGTTATTCTAATTTCATTTTTTTCTGTATAATTGATTTTTAAATGCCCATTTTCTGGGAGTGTGATTATAGTTTTTTCATATGTTCGGTCTTTTGGAGCAGCTGTAGTAATTTCTCTTGCAACAGCTCTATCCTAATAATGAAATTTGTTAACCTGGCATTTTTTTCTCCCTCCAGTCATTCATGGACTTGCAATTCCCAAATGGGCAGCTTACTTACGTGGCTGGTGAAGGGTTGACTTCTAGTGCTTTTCTTCCTGTATTTGGTGGCTTGTTTCAAGCTCAAGGTCAATATCCAGGAGAAACAAGAATTAGCTTCTCTTACAAGGTTAGCCATTAGATCCAAGAAGATTGTCTGCCAAATCAGCGAAGAAAGACTTTGAGTATTAGTTATGGGACACCATAACTTGGAGATGATGTAAACCATTTTATGTTATTGTACCTGACTATTTTCTTATCTTAGCTGTTAAGTGCCAAAGCATGCAAATGAGCTCGATATATTAAGTAGATTCCATGGAATTTTCCGCTGGTTTACTGCTATAAAATCAGTTTGTGTTTCTTTTGTATTTTCTATGTTTTGGATGATAGTGTTTCTTCATTGGGGCATTTTTGTACTCATGCTGCTGCAGTTTCTTCACTTGTATTATGTCCTTGTTATGTCTCCTTCCACTGATATATATGCCTGACAACTTTATCATTACCTTCCTTATAGAATAAGCATGGAACACGGATTACCCCGATGATGCAGTTGCCTGACAAGTCTTTTTCTCTTGGGGTTGCACAAGCCATAGCATGGAAGAGATCTGGTCTCATGGTGCGACCAAGCATCCAATTCAGGTGGATAGTAATCAGTTCTTTCATCCTCATATACTGCTAATTAGAGCATATGATCTAATCAGTGCCTTTTTGTTTATTTTGCCCCTATTCCATGATCATTCTGCCGCTCGGAATGGAAAGAATGAAATGAAGGATATATTAATGAGCTAGCTTTTGGATATGTGCTGGAAGGATAAACTTGTTCTTTCCAATTTGGTTAGATTTCATATAAACCAAGTAATGACCTGCATTTTAAGCGGCTTATGGATTTAAAGATGCTAATTTTTTATTGACATCCTGATTCATTCTTCTGGTTTTCAGTAAATAGTTTCTCTATCTGCCCTTGTAACTTGTAATTATAATGCTAAAATCTCTTTTGTTCTTATGATTTATTTGTTGATAAAGAATATATGATATTACTTCTTTCTATGATATGTGATGCGTTATGCCTTAGTCATGCGGATTTACCAAATAAGTGCATTCTGTAAATGACCTCAATTTTCTCTTTTTCTGTATATAACCGAGAGAGAGAGAGAGAGAGAGAGAGAGAGAGAGAGATTGGAAATCTGAGGACTGGAATGCCGATTTGGTGAGTGAAGATAGATACTTTGTGAAATTTGCTTTTCATGAAATGCTGAACAAATCTGAGTAATCTTACTTCTGACGTAGATTGACCATGGTCCAGAGGTTATGAAGATGAATTTTCTGCCGATATTTTATGCATTGTTATTATTTGCCGTAGGAAAAGGAGGCAGTTAATGGTAAAACATATAATTTGCTCTTGGTTTACATTAATCATGTGGCTAACTCTTGATTTGGTTGCTTATTACTACTTTGATTTCCTGCTGTTGAAACTTGTTTTCTTTCTTCTCCTACCCTTTTCTTTAGTATATGCCCCACTTTTGGTGGAAGCAATCCTGGGGTTCATGTAGAGCTCATCCATTCTATCAAGGAAGAACTCAATCTGATTTATGGTGGTTCTTGCACAGTGCATCCTTCTGCTTTTGCCTCATTATCTGTAAGTTAATTATTCCTGGACTGGTGGCATGGTCCGGCCCTTATTGAACTCTTTCTATCATAATATAGCTCTTTTTAAAATCATGTTTGGAACGTATCTGATGTTTTAAAGATACTAATACATGTCTGTGCATGGCAGCTTGGGAGATCCAAGTGGAATGGGCATTTAGGGAGCTCAGGAGTAGTTATCAGAGTGGAAACGCCTCTCAGCAATATTGGCAGGCCATCTTTGTCGGTTCAGATAAATAGTGGTTTTGAGTTTTGACTCTTTACACCACCAAATGTATATATATCTGTACATATCATCAATCACCGACGTCCATATTTGTGAATATACTGCTTATACCCAAATGTTTGATCAGAAATTCATTTTTTTTTTACCTTCTTCCCACCTCATAATTTTACCAAGAAATTCACCTCTTGAAGATTCAGTGTTCAGACATCTTGTCCATGGCATCTTGATTGCTGAGATATAGTCCAGAACCAAGTGGTCCTAACAGTTTAAAGGTGACGGAAGCCAAGATGAACTCAGAAGAAAATTTGAATTCCATGGACCGGGAAATAACGCTTGCAATTGGGGCTAGGAGACTTCTGAACGTAACGTAACTTCAGTATTTCCTGATACTCGGATTGCTCACCATTTTGACCCTCTTTTTGATGCCTATAACAATTGCGCCTGTCAGACCACGGTTTTGTGATGGTTGACGTTTCGTTCTAGCATCCAGCACTCCATAAGCGGATGGTATTGACACATAAATTGTGTATAACCATAATGCAACAGTTTTGAGCTCATGCAATTTTGTTTCCCAGGAAAATTGTAAACACAACTCAGATAATGATGTTTAGATTCAGCTGATATAATGTGCAAGGGTACTGAACTATTTGTTGGTGTGTATGGAGTAGAAATTATAATTAATTACAGAAGATATCACTTTAGCATGGTATTGTCCGCTCCTGGATATCTGTTTCTGGTTTTCTCATAGGATTGGCTGAAGTATTTTTTGAAGGATTTGCACATGACCCGACCAGGCATAATCTTCACCGAGTTCATTGATCAATGTTTCCTACTGGTTGTTTGGCGGCGAAGTATGTTTTCTTGTAGAGTAGTTTGCACACGTCTGTCTGGACTAAAGCAGATGTGAATATTGATGTACTTCATGAAACAGGTTCATGTCTTTGTGGTTTTCGTTTATTTGAGTTGAGGATTCTTTCACGATTGTACCGGGAGGTCCTATCATGTCATTCAAGGGCCTCTGAATTTTATGTTGTCCAGATTAAGCAAGACACGGCATTGGAAATCAGAACGTTTTATAGGTTGCGCTGTTAGGTTCAGCTCGATGTATAATAATTAATACATCCCGCTTGGGCTTTGTGTTTAGCTTGAGCTGAGCTTGTAACCGAGCCAATGAAGTGCGGATAATCCCAGAGCTGATCTACTACATCCCACCGGAACCATCGGGTTTCGAACATATTCCTCCAGGTCCAGGAAGGCATTGGAGATGGACTAATAATAGCTGCCGCCGCTTGACCGACCGCCCACCCACTTTTCCCCCGATAATGGCCAGGTCTTGGCCTGGGCTTTTGCTCCTCCTCCTCATGCTGCTCCTCCGCGTAGCCACGGCCAAGAACGAGAGCGGCTCCGGGGCGATCCCCGAGTGCCGGGAGATGGCGTCGAGGAGCGAGTGCCAGCGGAGCTCCAGGCGCTGCCGGTGGTGCCGCAGTGACGCCCTCGACGACATGTGCTTCGGATCCGCCGAGGCCTGGCGGCTTCCCCACCAGGTCTTCTCTTGCGAACCAGTCCGCTTGATTTGAACGCCTTCCCCTTAAATTTCTTTTCATATCCTCCGATTCACTTGTACTACATGTTGTGTTGTGACACCGACTTCCTCTCTCTCTCTCTCTCTCTCTCTCTCTCTCCCGGATCTACTTTTCTTTACCTCGGATATGTGTGTCCTTTGATTTCTAAATCTCGTGTTTTGCTATATCATTTTGTGGACGCAATGGAAGTTGATGGTGCTCTTATCCGATCGAAGTTTAGGGATGTTTTGCAATGTTAGGAGTCTTGGCAAAGATTGGTGAATCGGGGCCAATTATGAGTCTTCGATTGAAAGTACCCCCAGTAGAAGGGCTTATTTGATCCGAGCCTGTTGTTCTTTTTTCAATTTATTTCCTTGATTTAGCGGTTTGAAGAGGAACTGTGATAATTAATAGAATAGAACCATTGAATCTTGGCGCATGCGAAGAAAAGAAAAAAATACACAAATCATCATTGGAATAGCCATGATAAAATGATTTGGAATTGTCACAAGCTGTCCTCTTCTATAGAAATCCTGTTTATAGAGTTCTTTCCAGAACTTTTCTTGAGTCTCACTATGCCTAGGTTGAATTGCTCATAGATTTTCTTGAGTTTGACTGCAAAATGCTGATAGAGGGTGCATCAATTTGCCACTGCAACCAAATGGAGCCTAGTGGATCGCTCGAAAGCCTTACCATCACCTTTTGGTTGCTTATCAAGGTAATATATGTTCTAATATTTCAGTTAGTGAGTATGCGAATATATGGTTTCAGCTTCACTTGGTAGATAGAAGTCATTTTTTTTTCTGCTTTCCATGCAGAAAGTATAAAATTGAAAAATTTCATGTGAAAGTTAGCTGAAAAGGACCATATAAATCAAAAAACTTCACATCAGTTCCACCAATAGCCTTTATGGGTATCCAA
Source organism: Phoenix roebelenii (assembly GCA_025769935.1). NCBI lineage: Eukaryota > Viridiplantae > Streptophyta > Magnoliopsida > Arecales > Arecaceae > Phoenix > Phoenix roebelenii. The sequence goes on along the minus strand of JAOXJJ010000725.1, from coordinate 4,984,865 downwards.
ATGTCTCTCATGCCAAAGGTAACAATAGCTAGGTGTAGAACTGTATTAATCAAACATATGGCCAAGGAAGTAGGAAGGGTTTATTGGCCAAAGAGCGGTGATTACCAAGAGGAGCTCTTGAGATCATTCCCAAAATGAATGGCTTTTTCTTGTTTCAATTTCCGCTTGGGGAAAATGGCTCCAAAATGCTCGAAGGCGGATCTTGACATATTGGTGGTTGGGTTCTCATCCTAAGAAAATGGGAAAGAGGATTGGATGTCTGCAAAGACCTGTTGCAAAGCATCCAAGTTTGGCTATGGTTCCCTCAGCTCGGGCTCCACCTTTGGTCATCCAATATGATAGGAAGGATTGCTAGTAATATTGGTATTTTTAGGGTCATATTGAAGCTAGTAGTTCTATGAGCCGACGGTTTATTCAAAAGAGTTAGATTCATAAGTAAGTTTCCGTAGTTGGTAGGTGGAGATGAATCGCGACGAGGACTGAGATGAACCGAGATTTCAGTTTATCCTGTTCGACGTGGTAAGTGGGTAAATTTGAAGGAAACCAAGATTTTTTGAGATCTTGGCTGATATATTAGGATGAGTATCTCAGCTGATATAGTTGATTGGAGATTATCAACTATATTTGAGCATTAATTTCAAGATTTATTAATTAAAAACTTTATTTTTGAAAAAAGAAACTAGTTGAAAAATATCGATTGATAGGAATAAAATTGTATCCACTGATATCTTGGATTTTATCAGTTTATATCAGACTAGAACCAAGAATTTCATATATATCATATTGGGGGTTGTCCGGTATTGATACAAACCAAGAACTCGGTAGGGATGTCAGCTGAGATGGAAACCTTGACTATGTTGTAACACAAAACAAACAATTCTAAATGGATCAGAATAGAGATTTGAAGAAAGGAATTTGGATGGCCTAAATAAACATTTGATGGGAAACCAGAAAAATTACAGTTAACAAGTAGGCGACCAATAAAACTAAGATATCAAGAGTCTCTAGTCTCCTCTAAATTAAAAGTATTCATCAAATGGATGCCTGACTGAATTAGGTAGACAGTTATTCCTTGAGGGGCTTTAAGGAAAGCCTTGTAGGTATTTTTTTCCCCCTCAGTTGGTGCATAAATCCTTGAGGGGCTTTAAAAATCCTTGTAGGATTATTGTAAATGTAATATAAGATTCATTTTTTGTCAACACAAGGAGAAAAATCATCAAAATGGTGTCATTTATGATGATGGGCGATGCTTTGAGTGCTGTAACTATGTCTTCAGGGTTGTCCTAAATGAAATCCCTTTGTGGGTAACGAATACCTTCAGATACCAAAAAAGCCCCCATTAAAGTTTTGTTTTGCATGAAACTCTGGTAGCCATCTCGATGTCCATGGCTTTTGATTGTTGATTAGGTCTAGAAGGACTCGAATGAGATTGAAGTTTATCATCTATTGATGAGGTTAAAGCCTAGCGTGTATAGTTTTGGTGGATCCTCTTGGTTATCACAAGTGTAAGAATAAAATATTAATACCACATCTATTAGATGCATGAAGTATGATGCTGTATATGCCAAAACCAGTCTAACTTGCCATAACTGTAAACCGACTAACATTACTGCATCTAATAAATGCAGTAGCATTAAAAGCTGTGCATAACAGAAACGTAAGAAAGAGATACAGAGATTTTCATCTTGTGGTGCCATCTATAAGTCAAGCTGATAAAGGCAAGAGGCCAATAAGTTCAAGGATGGAATAGTTGTCTACATTACCTCTCGAATTGCGAGTTTGTGAGTTCTAGATCTAGTGTAGTTATATATATATATATATATATATATAGGGGATTGATAACCTACTCTCTGTTATGGTAGGTTATCAATCTACCTATTTTTCATTGGACAAAAAATACCTTTACTTTTTATAACTCTTAAGGGTATTTTATGTCTTTTTACAATCTCACATTAACTCATCATCTCAATCTCTTCTCTCCCCCTCCCTCTCTCTAGT
>JAOXJJ010000725.1:4964070-4979701 GCA_025769935.1 Phoenix roebelenii | reverse complement strand
TTGTTGCCTTTGGCCCTTACCTAAGCTAGTCCACACAAGGGATTCGGCAAGGGAAATGAATCAATGATGTGGGGGAAAAACTGAGATTCAATTCCAAGAGGACAACGGAATTACAAGGAATAGTTGGCCAAGGGACATGAAGTGTCCTTGCCTATCCTAAGAACAATCTAAGGAGAGTGATGTTCTCCACCTTAACCCAAGCCTTTCGGCCGAATGACCCCTAAGGGACCTAAGGGATAACCCTTTACAAGGACTCAAAATATGATAGATGATAAGATAAGCTGGCTCGGCCCTAATGGCCTCTTTTTATAGGCCTAATGCCTTATTGGCGGATTGCCTTCAAAATTCAAAAGCTTTCTACTTCGGCCGAATCAATTTGAATTTGAATTCAAACTAATTAAGCCATGTGTTGCATGAGTTGGTGCTTGGCCAGCTTCGGTTTGAATTTGAATTCCAACCTATCAAGGAAGGAATGTCTTCATGTCCATGGTTGCACTGGTTGCCATGTGTCCGCTGTGGTTTGGATACTTGGCTTGCTGTCGGGCTGAAGATGTGCCTTCGGTTGGTGTGCTTGTTGCCCCTTTACGCGGATCCTTGATATGGCATTTTGCTGGCCATTGGTTTCGCGGCCTGCTGCATCTAGGCCGCCCATGAATCTGCTCGCCAAATCTCTATGGGAGAGCCTACGGGTTCTCCCTTTGGTTCTGCCTTGGCGTGCATGGGACCTGGCCGAGCGGTTGCTTGGGCGCCGCTGCTGGGGCTGCTGCTATAACTGGCCGCACGCCTTGCTAGGCGCTTCTACTGGGCGCGCTGTCATGTGCCACGGCCAGTTTTGGCCGTGCGCATTGCTGGGCGCTTCGGCTGGGCGCGCTGCCATGTGTCACGGCCTGCTGCTTCAGGTCGGGCGCACTTGTCTTAATGGCTGCAGTGCTTGATCGGGCGCCACTTGAACTTCGGCCAGATCTTTGCCTCATTTGTTGGGCGCACATGTGCTAAATGTTGTGTGCCTGCTTGGCCCACACTTGGCTGACTTAGGCGCAATGTGCGTGGGCTTGAACTTGGCGGTCGGCTGGCCGATTCTTGGACTTGTCGCACTTGGGTCTTCTTCTGTGCACGGGTGCTTAGGTGCCTGCGCACGGGCTGGTGCCCTTGGACATCACCCATGTCCATACCCTTCAGTGGCATACGTGCAGCCGGGTGCTGCGCATGTGCTAGATGCTAGCGCGGCGTGGGCTGGTGTCCTAGCAGTGCACCGGGTCTCTTTGGCTGGGGTGAGGTTCTGGTGCCAGAACCTCGCCTAGATCCAATCAGGGTGAGGTTCGGGTCGGCCTGGCGCTGGGGCGTTGGCTGGCCCGGCTGAAGGTTGGGCGCGTGGTTGGCCACGTGCTGTTACTTGGGCGTGCGCAGGGGCGCACGCTGCAGATCGGACGCGCACTGCTAGGACTTGCGCGGATGGTCGCGCGCCTGCTGTGGCTGGTGCGCGTGCGGTTGGCCGCACGCTGTCTGGCTCTGGTGCGCGCGTATGGGCGCGCGCTGCTGGATGAGCGCACAGTGGCCTGCGCGCTGCTGGATGGGCACACAGTGGCCTGCGCGCGCCCAGCGCGCAGGGCACTGCGCACGGCTACTGCTGCTGTGGTTAGCCTAGAACCTCGTGCAGGCGCTGGGCATGGCCTGCGTGGGGCTGAGCCGGCTGCTGTCCGCTGCTTGGGCAGACCTCCAAGCAGTGGATATTGGCTGCTTCTTGGACTTGGCCGAGGTTGGGCTCGGCCAAATGCTCCGAATTGGGGCTCGGTGGACTGAGGTCTCCATCAGTAGGGCCAGCCGTACGCATCAGGGCTGCTCCGGTCGCCAAGAAGAAGAACGACACTCCCTCCAGGAGCCTGATGGACAGTCTGCGTGTGCCTCAACGCCCTCGTGGCCAGTTCCAGCTGATTCGCCCCCAAGCTGTGCAATTGCCTGAGCCAAGCACTAATTGCCTACCGTGAGTTCTTTCATCTTTCCATCCTCCTTCCTGCCTTCCCAATGGATCGTAGGCATGGTGAAGCTGGAAATAATATTTAAGAACTTAAAACACTTTATTTTGAGCTTCCCTCGCTTTGTTCTTAAGTACAATAGATGTAGATGAAAAGATTGGTGTATGCGTGCTTGATCAATTCACAGAACCGACTGCAAAAAGAGTTGCTCCGTATACACATCTGTTTGCTCAGGTTTGGAAGTGCCTGCTTGTAATCTCTCTTTGCTCTTGCTTGCTGAGGGAGGTGGAGCGCTTTCTTTACCACTTAGGGTAGATATCGAGGAATCGATCAATGGTCCATCCATTACAATGCTCTTTGATTGGCTCTCACCCCACATTCTCTCCAAGGATTTGAATCTCGAATCCTCACTTTTGTCGATTGAGCGCTTCACTTCGGGGAGACTCACAGGCGTTTTCCCTTTTAGCATGCTTACCACAGCGGACATCGTGGAGAGCTGGAGATGGGTTGGTGCATACGAGGGCGGTGGACAGCATCCGCAACGCCTCTTCCTTGGAGTAGTTTGAACCGAGGTTGGGGTCAACTAGTTCGAGCAGGCTTCCCCGCTCTAGTGAAATATAGGCCTGCGGATGATGTACACATGGAATGGATGTTATCACCAGATTCATCTATAATAATGGAAGTAAGAACACGACATAGATTATTTGAGTGAGAAAGTTGATGTAAATTGAACCTGATTATAATCAATATTCTTATTTAAATAACTTTTCTTTTTTTTTTGGTACAATTTAATTAACTTTTCTTGACAGCTAGCAAAGTAATGAAATTGGCGCGAGAAATCTTGGTAATTAATGTGCTACATCTTCGTTTAAGGGAACTCTCTGTGCGCATATGCATGCATGCATGTCTTATAAGCACATGTGTATATATACATAAATACATGCATAACTTGGTTGTTATAAAGTCTATTTTTATTTAATTAACTTTTCCCGAGAACTCGTGAAGTTGTGAAAGTGGCTCTAGCAAGAACATCCTGACATATAACAGCTACATCCTTATTCAAGATATAATGCGAACTTTGTGTGCGCACATGCATGTTTGTATGTATGCATACTTGCATGCATGCATTATATTGATTCTCTCGAGAGGAGAATGCATCTACTCTCTCAAGTACAAAACTAATAATAAATTATTCAAATTAAAGGTCCATATTATTGATCATGATCTATACTACTAAAACTTCTTAGAAGCCAAATATCATATGTTTTGGTACTTTTGTAACCTATGCATTAACGAGATACAAAAACAAATAATTTCCATTATATAAGTATGCTCAAATAGATGATGAAGCATTTAAATTGGAAATTCAATTTATTTATCATAATTTACACATGCTACAACTTATATAATTGAAAATTAATAGATTTTAATGCTTACATTCCAGCTTAAACATGGTCTTACATCATTTTCACTATTCATTCTTGTACCCACTTACTGCATAGATTAGAAACTACTATAATATATGATTTTTGATTGCTAAACTATCTTCCTAGGATCAATCATGATCAATGGTGCCGATCTTCGATTTGCATGCCATATTATTAATTTTGGATTTGAAAAGAGTAGATACCCTTCTAGAATAATTCTTCTGAGAATATTTGGCCTTATATACTTCCTGGTTAAAATCAATGATGGACTTCTCAAAATCAAAGTCCACACCATTGATTATGATCTACATTGTGTAAAATGTCTAGAGAATAAACATAATTTATTTTGAAGGTATTTTTTCCATGCATCAAACTTGAACAAAATGACGGTAGAAATAAACCTAATAAGAAAAATAATATTATAGGCTGCATAATTTATAAATCTAAACCATTGATCTTGACCTAAATCTATACAAACCAAATTTTAGCTGGTTTGGATGTCTTTATACTATATATCAAACCAAAATGTGGTATGGCATCATTAAAATCATCCATTTTTATTTGATGCACCGGGAAACTATCTAAAAATGCATAATTTTTTTTGCCTCGAAGCGTTTTATATAATGTAAATCATGATCAATGATATGGATTTTGATTTTGAGAGGTTTATCACTGATTTTCATAAGGAAACATTTGAGGCTAAATATTCGCATAAATATTCTAACCTAACTCTCTTTCTCTCTCTATATATATGTGCGTGTGTGTGTGTGCGCGAGTGTTTGTCACCTTTTTGTTTTATTACAAAAGATAAATGGCATAATCCTTCACTTAATGAGTATGTCAAGTAAAATTCGTGATTATGTGAGATTCTACAATTCTCACATACCCAATCAAGAAGATATACGAAGTCCTTCGGTCCATAACTAGTGTTGCTCATTCCACTGACAATCTCCAATGCGACAACTCCAAAGCTGTAGACATCAGCTTTGTCTGTCAAGTAACCCCTCATTACATATTCAGGAGCCATACATCCTCTGTACGAGTAGGTTTTTCATAAATATATAAAGAAGCTCTCTAGGGAAGAAAGTGCAGAATATTGTAAATCATACTTTCAATAATAAACAATCAAGGACTTATGCATTCTTTAGGAGCCATTGTCAGGCAAATATAATTTAAAAAATAAATTATATTTCTAGATAGACAAGAAGATTAGCCTAGAAGATGTTAGCATGCATTACAAAAACAGAAAATTAGCATTCTGTATGTTTGATACTAAATATAATCTGGCATTGCATATTTTTCATTTCTCAACTGTTATATAATATGCTAACATTAGAAGTTCATACTCTTGACTCCTATGTTTCAGAATTATATAGTGTCCTACATGATTTGGAATACTCTAATTTATTATGTTATTCTAGAATCCTGACGAACTACCCTTAATTATATTTTATTGTCTGGTCAATACATTTGAGAAAAGCATAACTAGAGAAAAAGAATTACTTCCGCAAAGCAATAATTTCTACTTACACAGCTCCAGCTATCCTGGTGTTGATGTGAGTGTTCTCTTCTTCATCAAGTCTAGCCAAACCAAAATCAGATATTTTTGCACTGAGGTTTTTGTCAAGCAGAATATTTGTGGCCTCGATGTCTCGGTGAATGATCTTTATCCTTGATTCCTCATGCAGAAATGCCAAACCTCTTGCTATTCCTAGACAAATCTTATGCCTTGTTCCCCAGTCCAGTTTCAGCTGATGTCTTTCAGGACCTGTAAACATTATAAATTTTTTTGTCATCCATAAGGCATAAACAATTGGTCAAAGAACACACACACAAACATAGAGAGAGAGAGAGAGAGAGAGAGAGAGAGAGAGAGAGAAGAAATCACTGAGTGCAAAATTTTGAAATAGATATTTAGTACAATGGAAGCACTTACCAAATAGAGCACGAGCAAGACTATTATTTTCCATGTATTCATATATTAGCAATAATTGATTTCCTTCAATACAAAACCCATAAAGCTTAACAAGATTTGGGTGCTGCAAGGCAGATATCATGCCTGTCTCATTAATGAATTCACGGTTCCCTTGTTTAGACTTGGAAGAAAGCTGCTTCACAGCAATTACAGAACCATCTGGCAGCACCCCCTGAGACATGCAAATTATAAAAGGATCAAAATTCTACCTAAGGATAAGATCTAGGATTTCATACGCAGAATATCACTTAAACTGAGAAAAAGATACAAGAGTTCAACCAAGGTCAAGATATAAAATCCTTAATTTAAAAATGCTTTGTGCATACCTTGTAGACTGGACCAAAGCCACCTTCACCTATCTTATTTTCAGGATCAAAGTACTTGGTGGCTATTTTAATCTGTTTTAAAGTGAAGTAACCGGTCTGCAACTCTACTCCTCTAAGGCCTGAATGCATACATCTTGTAATTTTTCATTAAAATTATTATATATAAGATAAGAATGAACGATGAATAACCTTCAAAAAACATTTTATGAAATGCAATGATAAAGCAAACAACATTTACGACCTTGATTTACGTTTCATAAATGAGATATTAATCTGACATTGAATTTGTGGCAAACAAGGTCATCAGCCCTAACATGTATAGGATATCATAATCATCTGCATAGAGTGCATATGCTAACTAATAATGGCAGTGCAGATTGATGATCTCACAAGAACAAATTCAACCAATTGGCCAAAAACTCTTTAAAACTGTTGTTCTTTTTTCATATTCAAGCATTAGGATGTTTGGTATATGATACATGGCATCTTCAAAACGATAGATCATCTTTGGAAAATTCGAGCTCCATTTTTCCTAAATATATTTCGGTTAAACAATTGATCGTACCATTGTTTTCATTGTTTTTCCTTCTGAAGAAAGACCATATTAATGTTATTGTCAGCACGATCCCAGTACAAGAAGCAGCAGCAATGCCCAGAAAAGCTCCAGATAACTTGATTTTATCAGGCTTGAAATCTGCAAATTTGAAATTATTTTACGTCATCGTTATGAATAATGCATAAGGAAATGAGAGGATTGTGCTTTGAAAACTTACTTGGTGTCACTGAAATGGCTGATATGAGAGGTCCATATACACCTCTCCATGGAATGGAATTTGTGCCTTTCCCAAGCCATTGCAAGTGAATTTCCAAAGTACCATGTACAATGGTAGTAAAGGACTTGATTATTTCCTTTCCAGTCCCATTTGCTTCTTTTGCAATATTAAAGTCTTGCAAAACCTTTTGGCCCTGCAAAAATTTGTAGTTTTATCCATACAAGAAGTATTATTTCTATGTTCTCTTTGTCGATAAATAAGAGATACATAAAAAAAAGTCTATGTAAAAAGTCAAAGAAAATAAAAATGAATAGATTTGACTTATATTTTCAACGTTGGCATAAAAATTGTATGTGCATAAGTACATACTTATGTGCACATGCATGTAATTCAATGAATGCAACATTAAAAGTAGTCGCACCCTCCACAATGAAACATATAAGTTACTATTATATACTCTAACTACTAGCAACACATTAATATATATAAAGGCTTAGAGAGAAATATCAGAAAAAAAAAATCTTAATCTTGTCATAATAGGATATGCATAAAAATCAATAAATGTAATACTTAAAGCAGTCAATGCCGCAGATAAAACATGAGAAATGTGACGAATTGATGTAAGATATGCGATGGTGAAAACAGTCACCTGAATTGATGCATCAAAGAAGCGCTCTCCAACACTGGAAAATGTTTGGTCATCTGTGAACATAACATCAGCAAAATGAAGCTTCACTGTATAATATCTCTTTTGTAAGCAGAGACCATAGTATTTAAGGGACAGAGGACTAAGCCTAGCAGTCATGTACAATTCCGGATTTGCCATGTTCAATATTGATGAATTTATAGCAATGTATTTTGCCTCCTTATTTCCTACAAAGCCTCCCGTACTGCTATAAGCCCACTTTCCACTATTAGATTCAGCATATACTAACGAACCTAGATGAGTGGTATCCTGTTCATATTCATAGCCACCAATAGTTACGTTGCTACCACCACAATTTATAAACAAGTTGTAGTCTGCAAATATATTAATTGTCAATATGGTTTTTCTAAAGTAAAATTAGAACACCCTCATGATATGAGACAAAAGCTTCAAAACTTTCAGAGTGGAAATTCTTTTGCAAATTACTCACTTTCAGCTTTTCCAGAACAAGGGAGGTTCCTCCTTAAGCATGATGCTATCCTATAAGACAAAATTAAAAAAAAATAATGTTAGTCATAGTTTTGAAACTTAAAAAATCGAGTTAATTGGAATTGGCAACAATTCAAGAAAGAAGTGACAATGCTATAAGAAGCTTACGAATAACTGTTTGCTGATAAATAACTAGAAACCAGATTCCTACGAGAAAGAAAAATGAGAGTTCTAAGAGTAAGAAGAAACAAAATCACCAACTCATAGATCATAAGAGGGAGAGGGAGAGAGAGAGAGAGAGAGAGAGAGAGAGAGAGAGAGAGAGCAAATCTGAAAATCCTTACACATTGCCTTGCTGACATGTAGACAGTGCATTGGATCCTGTAAAGGAGTTGTAAGAAAGATCCCTGCAACATCAAAAGTCTTGAATAGTTGAGCAGCATTTATGATCAAATAAAGCTCCTCACAGCAGCATGACCTACAACTGAAGAAGTTTTAAGCAAACAAACATACAGTCAGCTTTCCCCTTATGCAATCCATGCTCGCCCAAGTGGGAGAATGTTAGAATATTTTTAAAATATAAGTTTCCACTGATTGCGTATTTTTGTTTTATAAAACATGTGAGATGTATGGCTCATAATGGTAGTATTGTTAAGCCCAATATAATGCGTGATCATTTTGTTTTATAGGCTTTGGTACACCTTGGATGTATAGGATTAAGTCCTATTTATTGTGGTAATTTTGGTATGTAGGCCAGAAAACCCAATTAGGGTTTTGGAGCCTTTAATGGGAAGGCTCCCTTATGTTTCCTATATAAAGGCTAGGTCCCTCTCTCCTCTCCATATGGTTGATAGCTTGCCCCATTGACGGCTATCTTTTGTGAGAAGCAAGGAAGGGAAGATCCAGCCGTTATTATTTTAGGTGATTGAAAAATGTATTCAATATATCTTCCGTAGGTATATCTCTCAAACTTGAATACAATGTTATTGTAATTCTAAATCTCAGTATGTTATTATTTATGATTAACAATTGGTATCAGAGCTATTATGTTAGGATTAGAATCCTTCATACACAATTATTATTTTATCTGGATTTACGGATTGATTTTATGCATAAGATGCACAAAAATCCATAAAACAAAATAACCACACATCATATTAGGCTTAACTATAGTACCATTATGAGCCATACGTCTAACTCGCTTTATATAGGCAACCAACGGAAGCCCATATTTTGAAATTATCCTAACAAAAAGAACAAGAGAATAAAGAAAGAAAAGAATCGCAATTTCCAACCTTTTTTCATGGGAAGAATGAAGAGAAAAACAGACAGTCTTGACGCGTTCATCGAGAGCAGAGGAATCACGAAGAACGAACCGGAAACTAGGGTTTTGGACAGTACCATAGCTATCCGCTTGCTTTGCTCTGATAATAGGGGATTTCATGGGCCTCCTCCACCTTCCCCCGCCATCAATGGCCGAGAGGCGCCTCGGTTCGACGCCATGGAAAGCCTCGAAGCCACAGCGAAGAAGAAGAGAGGGAGACAGAGAAGGCCCTGCCGCGGATTTCGCAAACGATCTGATTTTTTTTTCTTTATATTGAACTTTAAGGATCTTTGACAGGGATAAAGAAAACTAGGGTTCGCAAATGATCGTATCAAGAACGATACCAAACTTTTATCCGCTGACTCAAGAAAAAAGAAATGCAATCAAGAACGAGATCTAGCCAGGGAATTCCAAACGAGGAGATCGAGGGTTTGGAAGCACTCACCTCTGCGATTCGGTTTACGTTTCCTCGACTTCCTCTTTCCATTTCTTGTGCGACAGGAGACGACCGCCCGCGAGGAGAGAAAGAGAACCGGGAGGGGGGAGAAGGAACGGGAAGTTGCGGTGGTTTGAAAAGGGGGCATATTTATAGAAGCCGGATAAGGTGGTGGGACCTGTAGCTTCCGTGCAACGCAAGCTGACAAAAGGACTTTCGCACGCACGCATAGGCTTCACCAGGGTCCCGAAGGAAGGGAATAAAATTAGATCGTTCCTGCCTGCGTAGGATCTAAAACAAACAAAAGAAAACAAATAATAGAAAAGAAAATTGGAAGAAAAAAATTTAGGAGCCAAGAAACAAAAATTTATTAAAAAAATATTAAATTAAGGTTGGTTTTGTCACAAACAAACAACATTTTCTATCTTTTTTTTCTCTCGCTTACCTTATGCCCAAAGGCATCCCTCCTCTTTTATAATTCTTGCTAAAAGACAAAATTCGGCTTCATGACACAATTATGCTAGGCGGACCTAAAGCCGATCCTCAGTTAACTCCGATCAGCACATAAAAATTAAAAATAATAATAATAAGTATTTTCGAGTTCGTTACTCCAATATTTACTTCTTTTTTTTTTTTTTGGTACAACTAATATGCACCGTGAAATGGCAACCACCCTATTGGGTCACGTGCATCATTTCCGTAAAGATGGTGAAGAACCCATGTTCATTTAAAGAGTATGCTCAAGCTTGGTAAAAAAAAATCTTTATAAATTAGGTATGCTAGGCTAGATTTGGGCCCCAAAATATTTTTTTATTTTTAAATCATTGTGCATATTGTATGCAAGAAATATTATCTAAAATATTCAATAGAGTTCTAAAAATAAAATTTTTGATTTTTTTCTCAAGGAACCGGGGTAAACGAAAGCTAGGGCAAAACTGAGTGAGACTGGGACTAAATCTATCTCTTAAAATTGTAGATAAATCTATACCAACTTATCGAATTGGTAATCTCAATCTTTTTGAGAAAAAAATAATTTGAGTCTTTAGAATAACTATCATTTAACAATTAAGTTTGGTCATGTTTATTTAAATTTTCATTCATATGTTACATAATATGCTATTTAATACCCTGCAAAATAATAAATATATTTTGCGAGTCAATGGATGTCATTGGGTGTCACCGATCTTTGGTGAAATCTTTATAGAACACTTGTTGCAAACCCGAAACAAATATAAAAAAAAAATAAAAAAAAAATACTAGAAGAAAAAATTTATAAGAGAAAAAAGAAATTGTTAAAAAAAAAAAACACCCCATGTCACACATCTTTCTTCTCTTTTATAATTCTCATTAAAATACAAAATATTACTACATGACAAAATTCTATTAGGCTGAATTTATTGAGCCTGTGACTCATCCTAAGCTAACTTGAATCATCACATAAAAATAATAAAAAAAAAACTTCTTGTTATGACTTCGACATTCAGCTCCTCTTGGGTACAAGTAATATGTATTGCAAAATGATCACCACCTCGGTCATCTTTTCCATCGTTAGAGGTGTCGATGGCGAAGCAGGCATGGCCTTACTGGTGAACCATGGCATTTTCAGCGAATCACGATGAAACTTGCATCAAAATATCTTGAGGTTACACGGGTAAAATAATTTTATTTTTCTTTTCTTTTCCCCCAAAGCACTCATCCCATCCTGTTTCTGCATGACAAATTCCTGAGACGGTTGGTTGCACACCATGGTGGATTATGACTTATGACCTCGGTGAAACCAATTAAGAATTATCTATCAAATCATAGAATCACAGACAGTCGAGGATCCGAAGCATTATTTTTTGAAGCAAAATGTTGAAGTCACCACCAATTCACAGTTGTAGTTATAGATGATTTTGGCCATTTGCCGAAATCGTTTCATCAAAATATAATTATAGACGGACCTAATTAATTAGCAAACTCGATCTTTTGCACCAGAAATCTAGTTTAATTTTCAATTCAACTGTAATTAGCAGCTAACTATGGACCGGAGAAGGTTAGCTTTATTATTTGAGTCCGTGGACCAAATCCCTCGACCCTAGGCACTGGAATTATATGATCAAAGGCCTTGCTCCAGTCCACAAGTCACAATAAGCAGGTTGGTGCGGCTTACAAATTTGAGCGTCTGGTGTGCAAAGACCAGTATCAGCCATAGTCAGAAAAAAAGTTTATATGAAATACTTAATTGCCTTTGAAATTTATAGTTATATTAGCAAAAAAGAGCTACTTGATCGAATTCAAAGTACAGCAGACATACTGAAGCCTTTGTATTATTGTTCTTCCAAATATCACAGTTTCCTGCTAAAAACCAATGCAACTAGTGGAAATTTAAGAAAAATATCCTTCTATTTTCTTCTGTAAGACGAAACTAACCATGTGAGCTCTAACTTCATAGCAATATAAGCTTTTGCTGCACGAGAACCACTGCATCTGTAATGGAGAGTCACTAGTCTGCTTGAGACAAGACACCCACTTTATTCTTGACTATAACAGAAGAGATGACGGATATGCGTCCACATGATCTGTTCTTAACTATATCATCTCCTAATTTACTTTTCCCCAACCCCTCAACTATAAACTAATCTCTGTAATCTGAAGGTTGCTTGATGAAGAAAGTGGAGCGATTTCTTCCTTGCTACTTTGGGCAGACATTGAGGTATCAAACATTTGCTCATCAGTCGGGATGCTCTGTGCTCGACTTTCTTGGGATATTTCCTCAAAGGACCTGTTTCTCAGATCCATGCTCCTCAAGCCTCTGGACTCTGTAGTAGGTACCCGCACAGGCATCTTCCCGTCTAGCATGCTCACCACAGTGGACATTGTGGGTCTGAGAGTTGGAGATAGGTTGGTGCATATAATAGCCAGGTTCAACATCTGCATTGCCTCTTCCTTTGAGTAGTTCGAACCAAGGCTTGGGTCGACGAGTTCAAGCAGTCTTCCCTCTTCTTGTAGAACATAGGCCTGCAAGTTATGTAGAAGAAAAAGGAGTAAGCATCAATGTTCAATTCAAATCTTACAATAAAGAAAAAAAGAACATCCAAGTGATAAATCGACAAAGAAAACACTACAAAATATGAATTTAGATTAAAGTGAAGGCAATGTCTTATTTGGAAAAAAAAGAATGAATGACTATATTTTAATAAACTTGTGTCACCTCAAGTAGACTAACCATAAGAGTGTATTGCATGGATGAAGTTCACCTTGTTGACAGTTAGGAAGGCTATGGCATGACCCAGCAGCAGGATGAAAAACACAGCCAGATGGGTGAAGAACTTGGCGAGAGTACAAAGCAAAGGCTAATTCAGTGATTCAGGCGAACCAAACAGCAGATATTCTGTCAACAGTTTTCAAAGCAGGTTGGATTAAACTAAATGCCATACAAATGTGTTTCAATTGGATAATTTTTTGTGATGAGTCTGGTAAGCCAATTTGGCCGCTGCTGAATGGTATCCTACAGAAAATATTCAATACAAGGAAATTAATTAATGCGGCTGGAGATGGCTTAATCCAAGCTAGGCAGCAAGGGACGAGGAAGTTTATTAACAAAAGGATTGGGAAGAGAGATTTGCATGGTTAAATTGGCTCGTCTATAATGGTCTCTCCAACACAATAGTCAAATGAAAGTTGGTTATCGAGTATAAATGAAACTGGGAATTGATGATATTTGATACAGTGGTGGTAAGGGATTCTTTTCAATTATTTCTAGGCATGAAAATAGGTGCCCTTGCTTGTTGGGTTTGGTCAATTTAGAATAATACCATATATTAATGTTAACCCAGAGTTAACGTGAGTCAGCGTCAAACGAGAACTCTCTCACCCATAAGTACCCATGTGTTGACCTGCATGAACAATCCTGACTATATTGTCCCATAACCTACTATAATTTGCATGACCCAACCGCAAACCTACTCCACCCATCCAGATCCAGGCACTAAAGACTTGGTGTCACAGTTCTAAGGTGAACTAAACGAATAGTATTGAAAAGACCAACTACTCTTAAAAACCTAATGTCATGGTCATTACCCGACTCGGCATGACCCAACTCACACAATTAAAGAACTCTATCTGCATGGTCCAAGTTGGATCAAAAGCTTTAATCCAAATCCAACCTGTTTAGGCCAAGTTTGGAAGGGCATGCATTTTCAGTGATTTGTTATCGCAGGTGGGTGAAACCAATACAAATTTAGCAGGATATCGTCTAGTTTCTCTCAAGGATAAATGTTGCTATCAAAGTAATGATTACAATTTTGTTATTGTGCTATTCGATGCTATCTAAAGATAAGAAAAGGAAGGGGTAACTTTCAAAAATAGACAAATTTGCCCTTGCAATTTCCTTCATTCTTGGGCCATTTGAAAATAAAGAATGATATTAAATTATTTTGATATTAAACATATCAAGTACAAACCCAACATAATAATAATATGATACATTTTTCAATATAACACATAACCATACCATGATAATATAATTATTCTTATTATTCTAATAACAAATGTACTATCAATATTGTATTATGTTATAAAATATAAATGTTAATTTATATATTAGTTGGTAGCTAATAAGGATATATTCATATAATGTAACATAAAAATATTAGACTATAACAATACCATAGAATAATACTACCGTTATTAAACATAGGGTACTGTTTGAGATTGTAAGGGGAAATTATGAGTTAAATAAAATTGTTGGGCATAAGCCGTTCCAGGGTACCTATGGAACAAATTATCTAGGTAGACCTGATTTGACCAAACTGTTGGGTATAAGAAACCCAACCAGTTTAAGAGGATCTGGCACCCACCTTAGATCAATGGAGCTATATCTGAAGTCCAAGTCAAAAAATTTGACCCAAACCTCACCCAAATTGGAAAAATCTTCACCAAAACCCAGCATAAACATGGTCAAGTCAGATCTGTTGTTGGGTTGGTTCAGTTTTTGCAACCCCCAATCATTTCTTGCTCCTGAGATTCTTTTTAAAATAATAAAGAGGGCATCCCTAAGTGAATGCTTTGGAAGGACTTCAACTTAGGTGGTTCTATCATGTTCCTTTAAATGTCAGAAATGACCATTCAGAAGGAGGCTTAGACAGTTACAACGAATTAACATTATTATCTGCTTTACTGGCCCAAAGCAATTAGGATCTACTATGAAAATCAACTCGTAGTTTTTTGTTTTCTGAGGATAAAAAAATGAACTCAAAGTTATACATTCACGTTTTTGTTAGTATATAAAAGTAAGATCTTGTCCTTCACCTAACAATGATCATGTCAACAAAAGTTCCTGAACAAAAATGTGAGATCCAATAACCCTTACCCAATCAAGAAGAAAAACAAAGTCCTCCTTGGGCTTATAACTTGTGTTGCTCATTCCACTAACAATCTCCAACGCAACAACTCCAAAGCTGTAAACATCTGCTTTGTCTGTCAAGTAACCCCTTGTTGCATATTCAGGAGCCATGTATCCGCTGCATAAATACAGATCATCTTCATATAGTATACAAAAAGTACTGAATGTGCAGTAAGACCAACCAAATGATATTAAGTGTTCAAAGGCTGACAGTGCATGACACTGTAAATTACCATAAGTACCACAGCACTGTATTTTGCTACTAAGTATCTTCTCAGGTTGTATATTCTATTCACTAATTAATGCATAAAATACCACTTCGACAAATTAAAATATTAAACATCATCTACTTACAATGTACCAGCTATTCGGGTGCTGATGTGGGTATTCTCTTCTTCATCCAATTTCGCCAAACCAAAGTCAGCTATTTTTGCATTGAGATCTTTGTCAAGCAGAATATTTGTCGCCTTGATGTCTCGGTGAACAATCTTCAACCTCGACTCTTCATGGAGATATGTCAAACCTCTTGCTACTCCTAGGCAAATCGTATGCCTTGTTCGCCAGTCCAATTTCAGTCGGTGTTCTTCAGGACCTGTTAAAATTATGCTCTTGTTATCCTTTCTGGAAAAAATAATTAGTCAAAACAAAGAACATAAAATGAAAAAGGGTGTTGAATGCAAAGTATTGGAAATTATGGTAAAACAACAGAAACATTTACCAAATAGAGCACGAGCAAGACTATTATTTTCCATATATTCATATATTAGCAATAATTGATTTCCTTCAATACAACAACCAAAAAGCTTCACAAGATTTGGGTGCTGCACTGCTGATATCATGGCTATTTCATTGAGAAATTCACGGTTCCCTTGTTTA
>JAOXJJ010000725.1:4949759-4960633 GCA_025769935.1 Phoenix roebelenii | reverse complement strand
CTATTAGCCTTTGTTGACTTCAATTACATTCACACTTACAGATATTTCATGCTTCTCATGTTCTGCAATGGAGGGAACTTCCCGTCCCCTCCTTTCCAGTCAGACACTACCCTGCAGTCCCAACCATGCTAATTAAGAAACGCTAGAAACCACCGGACTGATCAAAAATTGAATGAAGCAAAGCACTAAAAAGGGCCTTACAGCTGAGTTATGCTTTCCAACTTTTCTAATACGGGAGGAAAGGGCCCCTCCATCGACGTTCCTTGCATATTTCTAGGAACAGATTGTTCAAGATTCAAGTCGTTAATCACTCAAACGGAGGACTCATCTGGCATTGCCTTTCTTAAAAAAAAAAAACGAAAGAGAATTTTGACAGACTCGGAAACAGTTTTCAAATTTGGTATGTTTGTTCCTCCAGTTTTGATTTTTAAATCAGTTTTTATAATTTCTAGAACTTTTTTTCCAATTTTATGAAAAAAATTGCAAACTTAGTAATTAATTGATTTCTCAGAAATACCCAAAATATTGTCCAAATGATAATTATCAAAACTAATAATAATTTCTTTACAAATTATTTAAAAATAAGCGAAAAATAAAAATATATTATAATAAAACAATTGGTCAATAGAATCGATGCAATATTACTTGCTGCCAAACATGGATCAATTAGTATCGTTACTCACAGAAGATCAAGGTTCGTCCAGTTTCCAATGAAGCTTGGAATTTTGCCGGAGATTGGGTTTCCATCAATTTTACTGCAAGAAGAAGCTTGAAATTTTCAGAATCAACTTTAATTTATTTGATTCTAGGTAGCTTATCAAAATGGTCGGAAAACCCATGGCCAGTGAGGCCCCGTGGGTGCACCTTCTGACTGACTAGTGGGAAGAGCTTCTTGACTTACAAGTCTGCCATGTTCCCGAGTTTCCCAAACGTTTCTGGCAACTCTCCACTTATGTTATTTGCCGAAACACGGCTGTCGGGAAGGAAACAAAGGGCAATTATAAAATAGAATAGTTAATAGTTTTTAGTTTAACAAATAAGAGTTGAAGATTTAATTAAGAATAGCCTGTGTATAAGTGAGAGGGGGACTTACAAGCTCCGTAAGTTGGTAAGGTTACCAAGTTCTAGAGGAATAGAGCCTTGCAGTTGGTTATCTTCCAGAACCCTGTAAGACAGAAAATAATATAAAATAAAAAAATTCTTCGTGGCATCACCAAAATTGTATACGAGAAATTCATTGAGTTGCACCAATCTTCTGAGAGAATTATTCATGGGTTTATAGAGAAAAAATATAAAGAGAAAACTAAAACCGAGGAAAGGTAAGTACAGCTCCTCAAGGGTTGTCATTCTTCCAAACTCTCGTGGAATCGTCCCAGAGATTTGGTTTCCCAAAAGCCACCTACATTGAAGCCAGTCAGGATTATGTCATTTGTACAATTCTTCCTTTATCCTCTTTTCTTGAAAAGCATCTAGGACGGAGATATGAGACAAAATACAATTGGGTGAGGGGAAGGGATGCCCAGGATGCAGGAATGGATCCACCGAGATAGTTCCAAGTTAAATCTCTGTTGCATAAACAAAATACATGGACAAAATAATGGCATGAGCTTGAGGTCCCTTAAATTCCTATATTTTTCACCATATTGCTACGTAGACTTACATATCTGTTAAAAAAGTGAGGTTGGCAAACTCCTCGGGAAGAACTCCAGTCAGGTTCTGACCCATGAGCCAACTAAAATCCAAAATTATGCAACCATGTAAGGAAAATATACAAAAAGATATGATTATGACAATAATCTCAAAGCTGTCATTTGGAGAAGAAATATATTTAGCTTTACACTGCACTAGTTGGGAATATCGGTCTGATAGGATCTTATGTATTTAAAATGGTGCATTTCCAATTATACGGCATTGTTTGTTTGTATTTATATGCACTTGCAATAAAAGAAAAAAAAATATTTTCTAGATGTAACTCCAAATTTAATAATCTAAAACATATAATAACTTATCAGAGAAAACACAAATATGATACTACTTTATATTATATTAAAAATAACAACATTATAGAGTATTAGTTTATTATAAGTCTAGAACATTATATTAAGCTAATAGATAGAATATAATATATCAAAGTACAAGATTAGTTAACACAATAAGATAATCATATGGCTGCAGTACACTTACTTTTATTATTTAACATTATATATATTAGCATATATTATGTATAACATTTTGTTGTAATAATGTATGATATCGGTTTGCATCACATTGACGTTATTTTTTATGAACATTAGTATATGATGTTATGAGATACTTAATAATTTACTCGCTTGTTTGATCTAATGAAACCAGATAATGAATTAGACGTCGCAATAATTGAAAACGCATGCCACTTCTTATGATACTAAACAAGCTAAGTATATTGTTTTTTTCAGAAAATTTAGATCAAGCTTTATTCTCTGAAGGAGATCAAATGCAGAACATTGAAAAAGAGACTCGTGAGCAAAGGGTTCGTACATGCCAGTGACGTGACAGATATTGGTGGTTGTGTTGCACTGGCAAGCGAGATCTGTAGGTTCCATCCATCCTGCAATTCCATTGCAAGGGTCCACTGAGTAGTTCCACTGCTTTCTCAACTTGGAGCCGATCGTTTTTAGCGCTTCAACTGTAATCCATCGTTGCCAATTTATGCAACATGTTCTTTCTTAATTTCATGCAAATTAAAGAAAGGAAAGAAGGATCGTCTAATTACACTGCAAGGTTATTCTCAAATCAAAAACGTCTATTAAAAGGCAACACCCAACTGCATATGGTAACCTTCACATGGAGCTGAGGATTTGTCTCCTCTGGACACCGTTGCTGATTTTATATCAATAACCATATTGTGGAAAGATTTTTTTTTTTTTCTGAAAGAATTGAAATCTAGAATGACCGAGTTTATAGACAGTTTCACTTAAAATCTCCAATTGCATACGTCACCCATTTCATGGAGTTGGGTCCTGCTCATCTGGAAACGGCCGTTCATTTTTGCATCAATAACTATGCTGGGGAAAGATAGCAAGTTTTTTTTTATTATTATTTTTTATGAAAGAACTGAAATATAGAATGACCGAGATTATAGACAGTTCACTTAAATCTCCATCACATCTGCAACTCATAACCCTTGTATAAGATCAATCTTTCAAGTGACTAGGAATAAGTACAGAAGGAGACTATAAGTTGATACCGGAAAATAAACCAAAAGAGTACCTTCTTCATCAACCAGTTTCTGAGCTCTGCCTATATCAAAGCAGCTCAAAAGTAACAGCATGGTGAAGACAAGAAGAAGCATGCACCGATGTGGAGGAGCGACTAACCGCTTTCCCTCTTCCGCTACTACGATTACTCTCATCTCCTCCAACTTATCCTCTTCCTTGGATACAACAACGAAGAAACAAGGAATGCTAGGAAACTATATAGGGACAGAATGAGGATGTTCTGCGTCCAAAGGTCTCCATCCCATCTCTATCTCCATATAGATAGATGGATAAATAGAGAGAATGAGGATGCTCTGTGTGCAAAGATCTCTAATATATCCCTATCTCTATAGAGATAGATAGATAGATAGATAAACAGAATGAGGATGGTTTGCATCAAAAGATCTCCAGTCCATCCCCAGCTTTCAACTAATTTAGATAAAAAAAGCCGATAAAACACTCGCAGGAGTACATATTGATGGAATTGCAGAACTGGTTAAAAAATATACATCAAACTATATAGTAACATTCTAGGCCCTTCAAGGTATAATTAGGGATGATGTTGTCGTATCACTATGATCTTTCTAATGAAAACAAATTTATATTCAAAATTGAAATTTGATATTTTTAAATTGCACTATATTTGGATCCTGGAGGCCCTCCCTGACATGTATTATTGGTACGTTGTGAACGTTAAAATCATCCAATGATACGCATGTTGTTGATTCCATAATCAATGCGATGACATTCATCTGTTGTACATATACTACCTTGGTCATGCAAATAGAAAACAAAAAAAAATCCTCCATCATTATTTTCTAATTAACATAATATAATTTAAATTTCAAAATATGAATCCAATTGTTTCTTTAATTGTCTCCATAGTTAGCTCACAACTTTCTTATGGTATAATTATCAATGTTGTAATGAATGAACCACCTTGATGATAGCAACTAGATCTTTATCTATGAAACTTCCTTCTTGAGAGACACACACACTTTCAAAGTTTAGGTTAATCCATCTAGTAACTAGTTGACAAGTCCAGCTCTCCAGCCCAAGTGGTTGATATATGACTTTCATGATTCTCAAAATGAGCTGCTTTCAGCGGAAAAAAAAATATGCAAGATGCTTTTACATTTCAACGTTGTGTTGCTTCTTAGCCTTCGATCAAACAAATTGGAATTCTACAGTATGATGGGCTTTTATGCCCAAATGCACGATTTTGCACACATAGAATAAAATAAGTTAAGTTTTAGATATTATCTAGTTCGAATATTGTTGTGGAAGGCAATTTCTTTAGAGTGGTTACTATTTTACTTATGGCATCTTTTGATGATTCCATCTTTTAAAGCCAGAGAAATTCTCCATGCAGAATTTTTTATTTGGCGATGCTAGATGCACTATTGGATGATCTTTTTAGAATTATATTCTTCATCCTACTCAAGTGCAAACAATTCATGCAGATTTACTCTCAAAATATAATGAACTGCTTTGTGTTCTCTTTGGAGTGTACTTTAATAAAAAAGAATCAAGCTTGAATTCAAACCAGCCAAATCAAGATGCAGTGAAAATCAGTAACATAAATTGAAAAAATATCTTTCAATTTTCGTTTATGTGGATATTTTATCTCTTATCAAATGCTCAAATAGTGTACTTGATGTGAAAGGGTGAGCGTCAAAGGGTGCATGATTCATTTGTTTATCAAGAGTTGTGTCCTAAGGAATCACCATAGAAGTTTAAGAGAGAAGATATAAATAAATATAAAATTAATCCTTGTACTGAAAAAAAAAGGGGATAAAACTAATCTTTGTCTATTCAAAAGATCCAGTTTTTATGTATCTAGGATAAAGTTTTATTTTTAAGAAGATTTATATATATATATATATATTTATACATATAGGTTTATATTTAGTTTAATATCCAATATAAGACTATTATTAAAACCTCCAAATTTGGATTAATAGTATGGTTATATTAAATGTACCTTAGAGAGGTCTATGCATATAGAAGCCATGCATCAATAATAAAAAAAAAAACAGCCTATCGTTGTCAAGGGAAAAAAAAAAGCTTCAGAGACGACCCATAAGGCTAAAGTCTCCGTGTGGGAGATTGGCGTGGAAAACCTACGCGTGGTTGCGTGGCAGGCAAAAATCTTCCCCTATCGCCTTTCCCAATCCTCCCGGCAACTTGTCTTGAACTGGTCTTTTCTAGTATTACATCTAAATAGCCATGACAGTGCCGCCATCAACTTTTCCCCGAATCTTTGAAGACTGAGGCTGACTGCTCTTCTAATTAATTATTAGAGGACATGGGAGTCCCACCAATAATATTGGCAATGATGGAGGTTGGACATTAACCGTATAAAAAATAAAAACCAGTCATTGAAGCCTTCTCAATCCAAAAAAAAAAAATTTTTTTTTTCAATTTTAACAGCTTGATTTAAAAACACTCCCTCCCATGCTTCTGCATACCCTTTTCATTTAAATTCAAACATCCTTACTAAACTAAGATCCAAATTTACTCAAATATAATCATAATACTGTAAATTCAATTAAAAATATAGCCAATCTATAATCAATCTAAATAAATTCATACTACTAAATCTCCTAATTCAAAAATCTAACCGAAAGAAGCTATTTAGGCTCTTCTACCTTATCTAAGTGCCCAAGACTCGCGCTAATATGAAGCTAAAAACACGCCTACTTAGATCCTCATAAAAAATAATTTTAGAATTCCATAAGAAATAATTTTAAATTCATGACATGCTTGCATCTCAGATGCATCTAAATCTTAGTTCAGCATCCATTGGTTAGCCCGGCTGTCCACAAGCGACAACTGCAGGCTGAACCACCCCCAAAACACATATTTTGGCTGTGTCAAGTAGTATAGTTAGTGAAGTTTTTGGAGTTTGTATCTGGTTCTCAAAATAAAAGCACTCCGATTCATGTCCATTGCAACGACCATTCACTATTACATGCGAACTGGAACCAAGCAGGGAACGAATTGGTGACTGATGGCAGTCTTTATATGCATCTCTATCTCCTTGTAGCAAGACTTCAACAATGGCATTATTCCATTTTAAGACCTTATAAAGACAGTTACGGACCATTATAATGCTAAGAAAAAAAAAAGAGAGAGAGAGAGAACTGAAAGAATTCAAGAGCCACCAACTTCACATGAATCCCACACCCAATAATGGCTGAAGCATCATTCACTGCCTGAACTCCCATATAAAAGAAGGATTCATCTTCCTTCGCAATGAAAAACACCGTTGGATCACCCACAGCACAGATTTCAAAGCATTCCGAACCCATCATTCATCCGTCGGCACAGAACTCAAAGCTAGCAGCTGATGGAGGATTCGTGCAAAGGAAGGTGAATCCGTCTTTGGCACGAAAGACACACCCCCGATCCGCCCATGCCCTTCCCTTGCAACCCTGCGGATCAGGAAAGACGCTGTACAGCTCTCAAAGCGCTCCTCAAGCTAGATAACAAAAACTGAGAAAATTTGTGGTCTGAAAAAATCTCCAAATGCTGTTAAATATCTTCAGACGGTCATGTTGGCCACCAATATGCAGATTAATCTTAGAGAGGTTTGTGGTATTCCGGAAAAGCATAAGATCCTAGAAGTTCCTCATTGAAGGTCATGTTATAGATTCCAGAAGGTGACACCAAAGAAGCAGTCTTCTAGCTGCACTCTGGAAAAGCATAAGATCCTATGATGGGTAGATTGACGCTGATTAGATCAGTGCTAGCTTCCATGCCGGTTCACTTCATGGCCAACACAGTGGTTCCGAAAATAGTGCTGACGAGGATTGAGCGGCTACTTCGGAGCTTCCTGTGGGAATCGTATGGAGGGGGTCACGGGATGCATTTAGTAGCATGGGAGAGTGTCTGCCTACCAGTGAGGGAGGGTGGCCTCGGGGTTTTGTCTCTTGTGGAGTGGCGTGAGGCGCTGATTGCCTGACATGTAGCTCGATTCACGCTGGAGCCATAGGGTTTCTGGAGTCAGACCATGGCTGCCAGATATGGCCGAACCGGCATTGCAGGGGCGATTCGCAGTGGGCGTCGCTGTTCATTCATATGGCGAGAGATCGTAAGATATCTTTCCATGGTCGAGGAGAATACTAGATGGTTGATAGGCGATGGGCAGAGTATTGATGTGGTTGGTGACCCATGGGTGGGTGCCCTACCCTTGAGACTCTGGCCGACTATGGTTGATATTGAGGCAGTGGAAGGACTGCAGGTCTGCGACCTCCTTGTCCTGGGCAGGGCTGCTTGGGATGAGGCTAGGTTGAGTCACATTTTTGGGGCATACTTGGCTGAGAGGGTCCGGTCCCTTCCGATCCCGAGGTATGCGGGTCCGGATACTCGGGTGTGGAGCACGTTGTGTAGGACCGGAGTGAGGGTGGGAGAGCTCTCCCGAGTGCTCCGGCCAGAGCATGAGTCAGGACCGGAGTGTGCCTGGGTCTGGCGCCTAGACCTCCATCCGAGGGTCGCATTGTTCTTATGGAAAGTCGCCTGGGATCGGCTTCCGACAAGAGCAGTACTGAGCGAACGGGGCTTGAGGATACCCCCTGAGTGTGGGGCATGCGGAGCTGATGAGTCGGTGGACCATGCACTGTTTCAGTGCACATGGGCGAGGGTGGCGTGGCGTGCAGCGAGGCTTCTACGGGAGGGTTGGTCTCGGAGGGACTAGTTCTTACGAACCATCCGTTGGTGGTCGGGCAACCCGTTGACATACCTAGAGACGGTTAGAGCAACCTGCACAGCATACTAGATATGGCTGACAAGGAATACTCGAACCTTTGGTGAGCAGAGTATGTCGCCAAGGATTTGGTGGAGAGCGCCCGGGCGCAGGCGGCAGAGATTAGTCGTGCTTCCTCCTTAGATGGACTTTTGATAGCTCGGGATATCTGGGGTTCCCTTCCTGCCTCGTCAGCTTCTCACACGGTGTTTTTCACTTGGGAACCCCCACCCCCAAGCTTCCTCAAGGTCAATTTTGATGGATCGGTGCTGGATGGTGGCACAAAGGGTGGAGCGGGTTTCGTTATTCGGGATCCAATCTCCAGGGTTGTGGCGGCAGGAGGCTGTCAGTTATTTGATTGCACGGTTCCTGGAGCGGAGCTGAGAGCTGCTTGGGCGGGTCTTCGACATGCTCAGCGTGTGCTCTCAGCTAGATCGGTCATTTTGGAGGATGACTCGGTTACGGTCATTAGTTGGATCTAGGGGGTCGGAGGGTTAGTGTTGTCGACCATCCCTTGGTCCGTGATATATGGATGATGATGAGGGACGGAGGGGTGGTCCAGGCGAAGCATGTGTTTAGAGAAGTCAACGGGGCTGCGGATTGGGTGGCCACGTATGTGGCTAACCATGCCAGTAGTACCCTATGAGCAGGGGATGGGGAGCTGCCTCGGGAGCTTCAGGATGTTTTGTTTTTCGACTTTATTTAGTGTATCCATGCATGTGTTGTATAGATCACCTGGATTAGCAAAAAAAAAGAAAAGAAAAGAAAAGAAAGAAAGAAGCTTTATATGTGGCCCAAACTAAGCATCTGGAGTGGACTATAACGGACAAAAATTAGGATAGCGTAGTTTGAATCCTCAAATGGATAATATTGTAGCTGTTAACTATTTTTTCCATATAAATATGCAAATAATGTGTGGCGTTATCCAAATTCCATGCTAAGTCCCAATCAATTGGTCTATTTGTCTGCAAGAATGAAAAAATTATGGGTGCCCTTTTTTTTTTCTTCCTTCCATTATAGCCAGGTTGGGTTGATATAGGTCATGCCCAAATGAGCGTTTCAATTCACGAAACCATCAGTAAAATCTAGCCTAATTCTGCTAAATCACTCAACTAAGTCCTAACTTTAGCAAACATCCCAATGTTGCTACTAAGTAATATTTAATGCACCCAATTCTGATCGCATCCTTTGACTAGCATGGTGACGCAAGTGTCTGTGTGTTTGCAAATTTTTTGACATTTTGTGTGCAATTTTGGGCTTGGCTAACTTCACAAAAGTTAGCTACAAATGACAATTGGGCTTTAAAATGTGTGAATTAAGTTTCAAGTCAGGTCGGATTCATGTTAAGAGCTTGGCTAACCTGAACCTGCTAAAATTTTATAATGGATCACTTAACCAATCCAATCCAGCTTGTGCCTAAACCATGCTTTTTGGTAGGGCTCCTGGCGTGAGCAAACCCAAACTTGATCCATATTTTTCCCAATAAAACCTCTAGTTCTCGACCCAATTTATCTTGACCCAGCTGTTTGACGCTGAGCCTGGTTCAAGCTTGGTTTGACAGATTCCTTGTCGGATTTGGAGCACAACCTGACCGAACCTCACCTTGATACAAGTTGGGATCTAACTTGCAGCATGGTAGCAAGAACTTAGAAAGGTTTAACTCACTTAAGCCCTATTTGGGGAAGCTTTTAGAGGATCAAAAAGTACTTTCTGGTCCTTCAAAAAAAATACTTTTTGGTCCTCCAAAAGTACTTTTAGATAAAAAATGGTGTTTGGTAAAATTTTTAGAAAGTTGTTTCAGCTTTTTTGAAAAGCTGAAAAAAGCTTTTAGGGAGAAGCTCTAATTTGGAGTTTTTCAAAAACGTTGTTATCAGGAAATCTGTTTTTTGGATCAAAATATCTTTATTTAAATCTTACTTTTTTTTTCAGAACCCTCATCTCACCGCCTCTTCCTCTCTCACCCATCCCCCTTCCTCTCCCTCTATCTTCTTCTTCTTCTCAACGCTGTCGTCCCTATTTTTTTTATTATTATTATTTTGTTTTGGGAGGCAGCCACCATGTCGGCCACGTCCCCGGCTCACCCCCGCGACCTACCATAGCTGCCGGGTCGGAAGTAAAACAAACCAAAAAAAAAAAAAGGAAGGGGAGAAGGGGCAGCCAGGGACGCTGTCTCTTCCTCTCTCACCCACCCCCTTCCTCTCCCTCTCTATCTTCTTCTTCCTCTCAAAACCATCGCTCCTTTTTTTTTTTGTCTGTTTTGGGAGGTAGCCTGTGGCTGCCCATGGTGGCAGCCACAACATCGGCCACCATCCGTGGCCGCCTTCCCGGTCGCCGCTGTGGTCTGTTGCTCCGGCGAGCCAGCACCGATGTCCGGCTTGCTGCTGGGACCCATCACAGCTGTCAGGTAATGGGAGGTAAAACAAACAAAAAAAAAAGAAGGGGCAGCCATAGCTACCACCTCCCCATCTCGGCCCCCTCCCGGGCCCCCTTCCACAGCCGCCACGACCCGCCGTCTCGGCTCCCTCCCATGGTCATCGTGGCTCGGCTCCCTTTCGGCGCTGTCGGTCTCGCGGGAGGAGAATCAGGGAAGAGAGGAAGGAAAGAGAAGAAGAGAAGAAAAAAGAAAAGGAAAAAAAAGAAGAAAAGGAGAGAAAAAGAAGAAAAGGAGAGAAAAAAAGAGAAGAAAAAAAAGAAAACGAAAATAAATAAATAAATAAATAAATGTATAAATAAATATGTTATGTTAAATAATTTAATATTATATTATATTATGAAAAATTAATTTATATTAATAATTATAATATTTTATATCTTTATTATACTATAAATATAATATTATAATATATTATATCATAATACATTAATATGTTATGTTAAATAATTTAATATTA
>JAOXJJ010000725.1:4939427-4949659 GCA_025769935.1 Phoenix roebelenii | reverse complement strand
ATGTGTTTAGAGAAGCCAACGGGGCTGCGGATTGGGTGGCCACGTATGTGACTAACCATGCCAGTAGTACCCTATGGGCAGGGGACGGGGAGCTGCTTCGGGAGCTTCGGGACGTTTTGTTTTCCGATTTTATTGGGTGTATCCATACATGTATTGTATAGATCATCCGAATTAGCAAAAAAAAAAAAAAGTCCTGAAAATAAATGGGTTGTCATTTTTCCTAGAGCAAATTATAACAACACAATAATGTAAACTGAGGGAGAGTTGGAAGTTGTTGATCTTCTAAATTTAAATAAAAAGAAAGGGGGCTGCACCTTTCCAAGTTGAAAAGAAACTTGGTTGTTCTTAAATCTTCGCTGACAAGGCCATTGCTCTCTTGACACGCTCGGGAGGCCAAGAGAATCACTAGTTGCAGGAAAAACAAAAATCAATAAAAACAATTGACCCAACTTACGGTAATTCAAGAAAAAAAAAGGTGGTGATAAAAAACTCCGCCCATCCCCATCTCTAGGTGATAAGGTCTCCAGCCAGCGGGAGTACATCTTGATGGAATCGGAGAACTAGTCAACAGATATTCATCAAACTATGGGGTAACAGTTCGGACTCTTTGGGGTATAATTATGGATGGTGTCACCGTGTCCCTGAAATCTTTCTAGGGAAGACAAATTTATATTTAAAATCAAAATTTAGTATTTTTAAATCACACTATATTTGGATCTAGAGGCTTCCCGTACAAGTATATCAATTAATTTGTTATTAACGTTAAAATCATCTGCTGATACGCGTATTGTTGATTCCATAATCAATGTGGTGATGTTCATCTCTTATACATATACCACCTCGGTTATGCAAATAGAAAAAAAAATCTTTTATTATTAACTTTCTTATAGTATAATTGTCAATGCTGCAATGAATGAACCATCTTGATGGTGCCATTTAAATCTTTCTCTATAAAACTTCCTTCTCGAGAGACTTACAGAGACACTTTCAAAGTTTAGACCAATTCATTCAGTGACTAATTGACAAGACCGGCTCTCCGGCCCAAGTGGATCATATATAGTTTTTATGGGTCTCAAAACGAGCTATTTTCAGAAGAAAAAAATAGTAAGATGTTTTAATATTTCAACCGTGTCGCCTCACAATCATCAATCAAACAAACTAGAGTTCTATGATATGACGGGCTTTTATGCCCAAATGCACGATTTTGCCCACACTAAATAAAATAAGTTTTAGATATTATTTAGTTCCAATAACACTATAGAAGGCGATCTCTTTAGAATATAATTTATTTATTATTTTATTTATGGCATCATTTAATGATTATATCTCTACAAAACTAGGAAAATTCTTCGCACATAATTTTATCTACGGAAATGCTAGATGCATTATTGGCCAATCTTTTAAAATTATATCTTCTCTCTGCCCAAGTACAAATAATTGATGCCAATTTATTTTTAAAATATAGCAAACTGCTTTGCGTTCTTCTTAAGGTACATGCTAATAAAAAAGAATCAAGATTGAATTTGAACCAACCAAATCAAGATGCAATGAAAATCAGTAAAATAAATTTAAATAATTTCTCTCATTCTTTTTTTTTGTGAATATACTTATCTGCTCAAATGGTATACTTGATGTAAAAGGGCGAGCATCAAAGGGGGAATAATTCATCCGTTCATCAAAAGTTATGTCGGGTAGAAACGCCATAGAATTTTAAGAGAGGAGAGACAAATAAAGATAAAATTAATCTTTGTACCCCCGCCTAAAAAATATAAAACTAATCTTTATTTAGATATCTAAGATAAAGTTTTATATTTAAGTGTATATATATATATATATATATATTGATACATATAGCTTTATATTTAGTTTAATATTTAAAATAGCTAAAGCTCAGCCACCACCAACTTTTCCCCAATTCTCCCCGAAGACTGATGCTAACTGGTCTTTCTAGGCTGCTCTTCTAATCAAAATAGCTAAAGATCTGGCTGCATGCCACTCTCACCGGTATCCAGCCATTTGACGCATTTGGAGCTCCATGACTTTCTAACCTCATGATCACGACTCAATCCCTTCCTCTAGCGCCAAAAATATTGTGGTTCAAATCTGGCCTAAGGGTGACCAAGTCCGAGAAGTCGGGAGAGCTGCCGGTGTGCGGAGAAAGACGAGGAGAGTCACCTCCCGTGGTTGACGGTATACCTGCACAAAGCCTCACCAATATTTCCGGTGAGGGCCCTCCGACAATCAAGTTAGAGTAGAGCTTAGTAGGTCCAGCCAAAAGTTTCCTAGGTGTTACCTATTGGGTTTTTTTTATAGTCCCGGTAGGGGCGCTTAGGTGGCGGAGATATGGCTCGCTCCAATCATGAGTGGGAGTGGACCGCATCCAGAGCTTGCTTATGGCGCATGGTGGAGTCCATTCTTGGGAACGGTAAAGCGTTGACAGTTGTAGCAGGATATGGCCGGGGTAGCATGGCGCTGTCTTTTGACTGCCATGGGCCAGCTAGCAAAGCATGGCATAGTAGTGTCGCAATGTACGGCCATATAGGAGGGCACAGGCAAGCACATGGATGCGGCCGTTGGTGAGGCCGAACACGTCGAGAAGTCACATTAGGCATTTGACGAGGTCGGCTAGACGGGTGCTAGAGTGTGCCCAGCGAAACACCCCGAAATCAGGGGTCAGGGCGTATAATTGGAGGGGGCGCCCCGAGCTTGACTGGGGTGCATCGGCGGATAAGGAGAGCGCCCCAAGCTTGGTCGGGGCGCGTCGGTGAATATAAGAGACGCTCCGAACTTGGTCGAACGAGTCGGCGAATACTGGAGGGCGCTCCGAACTTGGTCAGGCGAGTTGGCGAATACAGGAGGGCGCTCCGAACTTGGTCAGGCGAGTTGGCGAATATAGAAGGGCGCTCCGAACTTGGTCGGACGAGTCGGCGAATACAAGAGGCTCTCTTGACATGCTCAGGAGGCCCAGAGAATCACCAGTTGTATGGAAAACAAAAATCAATAAAAAAAATTGACCCAACTTACAGTAATTCAAAAAAAAAAAAAGGTGGTGATAAAACACTCCACCCATCCCCATCTCCTGGTGATAAGGTCTCCAGCCAGCGGGAGTACATCTTGATGGAATCGGAGAACTAGTCAACGGATATTCATCAAACCATAGGGTAACAGTTCAGGCTCTTTGGGGTATAATTATGGATGGTGTAACCATGTCCCTAAGATCTTTCTAGGGAAGACAAATTTATATTTAAAATCAAAATTTAGTATTTTTAAATCACACTATATTTGGATCTAGAGGCTTCCCGTACAAGTATATCAATTAATTTGTTATTAACGTTAAAATCATCTGCTGATACGCGTATTGTTGATTCCATAATCAATGTGGTGATGTTCATCTCTTATACATATACCACCTCGGTTATGCAAATAGAAAAAAAAATCTTTTATTATTAACTTTCTTATAGTATAATTGTCAATGCTGCAATGAATGAACCATCTTGATGGTGCCATTTAAATCTTTCTCTATAAAACTTCCTTCTCGAGAGACTTACAGAGACACTTTCAAAGTTTAGACCAATTCATTCAGTGACTAATTGACAAGACCGGCTCTCCGGCCCAAGTGGATCATATATAGTTTCTATGGGTCTCAAAACAAGCTATTTTCAGAAGAAAAAAATAGTAAGATGCTTTTATATTTCAACATTGTGTTGCCTCTCAATCTTCGAGCAAACAAACTAGAGTTCTATGTGGTATGACGGGCTTTTATGCTAAATGCACGATTTTGCGCACACTAAATAAAATAAGTTTTAGATATTATTTTGTTCCAGTAACACAGTAGAAGGCGATCTCTTTAAAATATAATTTATTTATTATTTTATTTATGGCATCGTTTGATGATTACATCTCTACAAAACTAGAAAAATTCTTCACACAATTTATCTGCGGGAATGCTAGATGCACTATTGGCCAATCTTTTAGAATTATATTCTTCACTCTGCCCAAGTACAAATAATTGATATCGATTTATTCCTAAAATATAACAAACTGCTTTGAATTTTCCTTAAAGTACACTCTAATAAAAAAGAATCAAGATTGAATTTGAACCAACCAAATCAAGATGCAATGAAAATCTGTAAAATAAATTTAAATAAATTTTGTTATTCTTCTTTTTTGTGGATATATTTATCTGCTCAAATGGTGTACTTGATGTGAAAGGGGGAGCATCAAAGGGTGAATAATTCAACCGTTCATCAAAAGTTATGTCCGTTAGAATCACCATAGAATTTTAAGAGAGGAGAGACAAATAAAGATAAAATTAATCTTTGTACCCCCCGCCTAAAAAATATAAAACTAATCTTTATCTATTCAAAAGATCTAGTTATTTAGATATCTAAGATAAAGTTTTATATTTAAGTATATATATATATATATTTGATACATATAGATTTATATATAGTTTAATATTCAATATAGAACTATTATTAAAACCTCAAAATTTGGATTAATAGTATGGTTATATTAAATGTTCATTAGAGAGGACTAGCCATGTAGAATCTACGCATAAAAAATAAAAAAGAACCAGCTTATTGTTGTCAGGGGAAAAAATTGCATCAGAGAAGACCCCTAAGACTAAAGTCTCCGTGTGGAAGATTGGCGTGAAAAAACTACAAGTGGCTGCCTAGCAGACAAAAATCTTCCCCTATCGCCTCTCTCAATCCTCCCCGGCAACTTGTCGATCCGCCAACTGCCTTGAACTGGTCTTCCGTCTCTTATGGAAGGGGAAGAATAGCCAAACGGGAGGCGACCGTGGAGAAATGTCAATAGATGGGTCGACGTAAATGGGCCACACTAACTGCCAGTGCCATTGGTGCGCTAATGGTGCCACCATGGCCTTTATTAGTATAACATCAAAATAGCTAAAGCCCAACCACCATCAACTTTCCCCGATTCTCCCGGAACACCGATGCTAACCGGTCTTTCTCAGGCTGCTCTTCTAATCAATTTATTACAGGACATGCGAGTCCCACCAATAATATTGGGAATGATGGAGATTGGATATTCACCGCATAGAAAACAAAAACCAGTCATTAAAGTCTTCTCAATCCGAAAAAAAATATTTTTTTTAACTTTAACAGCTTGAATTAAAAATATGTCGCCAGGCCTTTCACAAACCTTTTTATTTAAACTCTAGGATCTAAATTCATACAAATCTACTTATAAATATTGTGAATTTAATTACATATACGTTCAATCCATAGCCAACCTAAATAAATCGCCACCTCCTAATCCATATAAACCATAAATCAACTCCGATACTATTTGCAATCTCCCCTTAAAAACCTAACCAAAAAATATTATTAAATTCTTCTACCTTATTTAAGTCATAAATCCTCACAAAAAATAATTTTAAAATTTTATAAAAAATACTTTTAATTTCATGACATGATTGCATCTTCCATGCATCAAATATAAATAACAAATATAAGTAACAGACGGAACACAAGCCACAATCTGCAAGCTAATTCCTCCCACTTACCTCATATGAACTTCTTATCATCAAATCTTCCTCCCCACAGGCCCTTTTTTTTTCATAAAACGCTGGACGATGGCTCCAGTAGCCTCATGGAGTCAAAAATAAAACTAACAAAACAACATTTATCTGGTTTATATATCCACGTCCAAGAAATTGCCACTACTCATGCAAGAATAGCCCAGGTTTATATATCCACGTCAAAGAAATTCCCAGTCACTGCTAATGCAAGAATAGCCCAAACGCAAGTAACACAGTTTGGCGAGTGTCGAAGTTGTATAGTTAGTGAAGCATTTTGGAGTTGTATCTAGTTCTTAAAATAAGAGCACTCCTATTTATGTCCATCGCAACGATCATCCACTAATACATGAAAACTGGAACCAGGCAGGGAACGAATTGGTGACTGATAGCAGTCTTTCTGTCTTTGTATACATCTTTATCTCCTTGCAGCAAGACTTCAATAATGGCATTATTCCATTTTATCTTTATCTCTTTGTATACATCTTTATCTTGAACTGATCTTCCGTCCCTTATGGAAGAGGAAGAATAGCCAAATGGGAGGCGACCGTGGAGAAATATCAACTTTCCCCGATTCTCCCGGAACATCAACTCCATCAACTTTCCCCGATTCTCCCGGAACATCGATGCTTACTGGTCTTTCTCAGGCTGCTCTTCCAATCAATTTATTACAGGACATGCGAGTACCACCAATAATATTGGGAATGATGGAGATTGGATATTCACCGTATAAACGAAAACCAGTCATTAAAGTCTTCTCAATCCAAAAAATATATTTTTTTAATTTTTACAGCTTAAATTAAAAGCATATCGCCAGGACTTTCACAAACTTTTTTTTATTTAAACCCCAGCATCCAATCTAAATTCATACAAATCTGCTTATAAATCTTATAAATTTAATTACAAATACGACCAATCCATAGCCAACCTAAATAAATCTCCATTTCCTGATCCATATAAATCATAAATCAACTCGATACTATTTATTTGCAAAAACCCAAAACTCACCTTAAAAACCTAACCAAAAAATATTATTAAATTCTTCTACCTTATTTAAGTCATAAATCCTCACAAAAAATAATTTTAAAATTCCATAAAAAATACTTTTAAATTCATGACATGATTGCATCTTTCATTCATCAAACATTAATAACAGACGGACTTCTCAGATAAAGCCCACAAGCCACAATCTGCAGGCTGATTCCACCCACTTTCCCCCACATATGAACTTCTCATCAGCAAATCTTCCTCCCCACAGGCCTTATTTTTTTTTCATAAAACACTGGACGACGGCTCCGGTAGCGTCATGGAGTCAAAAATAAAACTAACAAAACAACATTTATCTGGTTTATATATGCACGTCAAAGAAATTGCCAGTCACTGCTGATGCAAGAATAGCCCAAATGCAAGTGACACATAGTTTGGCGAGTGTCGAAGTAGTATAGTTAGTGAAGCTTTTTGGAGTTATATCTAGTTCTCAAAATAAAAGCACTCCTATTTATGTCCATCGCAACGATCATCCACTACTACACGAAAACTGGAACCAAGCAGGGAACGAATTGGTGACTGATAGCAGTCTTTGTATACAGCTTTATCTCCTTGCAGCAAGACTTCAATAATGGCATTACTCTATTTTAACAGACCTTATAAAGACAGTTATAAACCATTATAATGCTAAGAAAAAAAAAACGAAGAGAACCAAAAGAATTCGAGACCATCAGCCAACTTCACATGAAGCCTACACCCAATAATGGCTGAAGCATCATTCACTGCCTGCACTCCCGTACAAAAGAAGGATTCACCTTCCTTCGCAATGAAAATTACCATTGGATCACCCACAACACAGATCCCAAAGCACTCCAAACACATTATTATCTCTCAGCACCGATCTCAAAACTAGCAGATCCAACGGTTGACTCGTGCAAAGAAAGGTCAATCCGTCTTTCACACCCCATGCCCTCCCCTTGCCACCATAGTGGATCTAGATAGAGGTTTCGTGTGGAAATGTATTTAGTTCCACGTCGGTTATTCGCCGAGAAGATTTTGGATATTTATATAAGACTAAAAAATCCGAAAAAATACCTTCCGACTAGCCATTTTGAGTAAAGTCCTAAGTTGTCACAAATGGTATCCGAGCAAACTCGGCCCATAACTTGCAACACGAATTCACGGAGACCGACTATGGATCGATCGTGATGCTTGTGATTAGATTTACAAAAATTTGAATTTTTAGCTTGACAAGAATGCTAAGGCTTCAACAAGAAGAGTATATGAAGACCCATGTGGACGTGCGTTTAGTTCCACATCGATTATTCACCGAGAAGATCTTGAATATTTATACAGAACTGAAGAATCCAAAAAATTACTTTCCAACTAGCTATTTTGGATAGGATCCTAAATTGTGACCGGTTGTACTCTCAACAGGAAAGAAGGATTCACCTTTCTCCATGCCAATCCACTATTGGATCACCCATTGCACAGCTATCAAAGCGCTTTTCATTCTTCCAAACAGGCCAGAAGTCCTTACAGAGAAGCAAATATCTACGCTACCTTTCCATCTGACAATGGAAAGCAGAAAATACATAAATTGCAGAGTGAGAAAAGATTGCATAAATTAAACCTATGCACGTGGGGTTCGGTGGTTGCAGCACCAATTGATGACCATAAGTCATCTTCACTGGATTAATCCTGAGAACCACTAGAATGAAGGTTTTAGTTCAGTAGCTTTTGAAATCATTAACAAAGATATGATTTAGGTCCCTAGGAGCATGAGACATAATGGGAAATAAATGGCCCGAAAGGTAATATTTAGAAAGGAGATTTGGAAGTGGATGCCGCTCGAGCAAAGCAATGGGATGATATTCTATGGATGGATCAGGATCCAGATTGGATCAAACTAAATGCTGATTGGCCACTTCAAACAATACTTTGTGATGATTCTTGTAGGGCTATTCAGGCTACTGCTGAACAGTATTGTATAGAAAATATTTTAAGATGTATAACTTAATGTGATGAGGTATGGCTTAACTCAAGCTAGATAACAAAAACTGAGAAAATTTGTGGACCAAAAAAATCTCCAACTGCTGTTAAATATGTTCAGACAGTCATGTTGGCCACCAATATGCAGATTAATCTTCAAGAGGTCTGTGGTACTCCGGGGAAAAGCATAAGATCCTAGAAGGTCCTCATTGAAGGTCATGTTATAGATTCCAGAAGGTGACACCAAAGCAGCAGTCTTCTTGCTGCACTCTGGAAAATCATAAGGTCTGAAAATAAATGGGCTGTCATTTTTCCTAAAGCAAATTATAAGAAAACAATAATGTAAACTGAGGTTTAATTATCTCACCATGGTTCTTAGCCTTTTTCCTCATGAAGCAAAATCAAATCAGGATAAACATCAGAGCAATTATGACGCAACAAGCAACAATGATACCCAAAATAGCTAGAACAGATAGCTCAGTTTCTTTTGTACGAGGCACAATGTCTACCATGAAGAAATGATGAGACTTCATTACCATGAGCATTTCAAAAGAAAATGAGAAAAAGTGTTTTAAGAGCTTCCTTGGTGTAACTGAAATAGCTGATATAAGAGGTCCATATACCGCGAACTGTGGAAAGCTTTTTGTCCCTTGCCAGCCTACTGAAAGTGAATTTCCACAGTACCATGTACTGTAGTAGTACATGACTCAATAATTTCTTTACTCATTTGCTTCCTTTGCAATGTTGGTGTCTTGTAAAACCTTTTGACCCAGCTTAATTACAGGTTTTTCGATCCAAGAATCATTATTTTTAATACTAATTACAGTATCCCATAGATACACAGAGTTGAATGAACCTAAATATGCAAAAGCAGAAGCAATAACCTGTATTGATACATCAAATAAGCAATTTCCAACACTGGAATATGTATGGTCATCTGTATACATGATTTCAGCAAAGTGAAGATTGCATGTACTGTATCGCTTATGTAGGCAAAGACCGTAGTCTTTGCACGCGAGAGAGGGTTTCTACGAGCAGTCATGTACAGTTTCAAACTGGTCACATTTTGCACCAATGCATTCCTAACAATGTATTTTGCTTGGCTGTTCAAAATTTACAGGTTGGAATAGAACTGAAATTCTATGATATCAAGAATGTAGAGTGATCTAGAATTATTCAAAATTTACAGCAATCACTCTTTTTAATCATTCAAGAACAAGTTATGCTTCCTCTTAATATTTGAGAAAATATACTGAAATCTTAATCAGAAAATAATTCTTTTGAAGCTCAATTTCTTTCAAAAGCAATTACATTTTCTTTCTTTTAAGAGTCATTTGAGTGAGTTAAAGTATTTCTAACTTTAGGAGCATTAACTCTCTTTTAAAAATAGCTTTTTCTTTTAGTGATGGAAGCAACAATCATACAGAAAAGGATATAGAAGATCATTCAAGTGAATGTTTATAGAATTTAATTTCTTACGCATAGATTCACAGCAATGAAATGCAATGAATCTTTCTAATATCAAAACAAAGTCATATATTTAGAAACATTTGTTTGCAACCAAGATCATTGAAAAATACATCATTTAAACTAATTTTAGTATACTTTAAAGATAAGAAATGATATGTTTTAGATGCGTATCGGAGCAATCAACCAAGGCATCAAAATTAATTCTATTTTTCTTATGTTAAGATTTTTATTTAGGAAT
>JAOXJJ010000725.1:4893159-4908551 GCA_025769935.1 Phoenix roebelenii | reverse complement strand
AAGGGAGCTAGCACCCTGGGGAGACAAAGAAGCTTGGATCGGTTTCTGCTTCGTGTGGATACCCGTAGAGGCCGGACGCGTGTGCGGCTCCAGGTGAATCTTCATCCTAAACCACGAACTTCAGTTTGCGGTGATCATCTATCCGCATAAGGTGAAGATTTGATCTTCCTAATATTTTTTAAAAAAATTTTATCCTTATCTATCTACGAACGGTTTTTGAATAATGTTCATGCGATGAACGTCGATCCCGTGCATGCCTCTTCCACTGCATCTGAAATTTTTTTAATTTTCTGCGGCATGGGCAAGTTCATAACATATCCTACCTGTGTGGTAGAGATAGAAGGTAAAACACTCCTAGTGGATTTGATTGAGTTGGCAGTGTTAGACTTTGATGTCATATTGGGCATGGATTGGTTATCAGACAATCGTGCCACCATTAACTGCCAAGAAAAGAATGTTATCTTCAGACCTTTAGATGGGGGTGAATTTGCATATTAGGAGGATCGAAGTGAGGTCCCAGTGAATTTGGTGTATGCAATGAAAGTAAAGAGGCTGATGAAAAAGGGTTGTCAAGGCTATCTAGCTTATGTGATGGACACCCAGGTGGAGTCTGTTGATCTGCAACAGATTTCAGCTGCTAGGGAATATTCAGATGTATTTCCAAGGGAATTACCAGGATTGCCACCCGATAGAGAAATTGAGTTCAGTATTGAACTTCTTCCTGGTACAAACCCCATATCAATTGCTTCCTATCGTATGGCACCCACGGAGCTGAGAGAGCTGAAGGTGCAGTTGCAAGATCTGCTGGACAAGGGATTTATTAGGCCCAGTACTTCACCGTGGGGTGCCCCAGTTTTGTTTGTGAAGAAGAAGGATGGGTCACTAAGACTGTGTATAGATTATAGACAGTTGAATAAAGTGACCATCAAAAATAGATACCCACTCCCTAGAATAGATGACTTGTTTGATCAACTGCAGGGAGCTGAGTACTTCTCGAAGATTGATATGCAGTCTGGGTATCATCAGTTGAAAATCAGAAAAGAAGATATATTGAAGACTGCATTCAGAACGAGATACGAGCACTATGAGTTTCTAGTGCTTCCATTTGGGCTGACAAATGCCCCAGCAGCATTTATGGACTTGATGAATAGGGTCTTTAAATCCTATCTTGATAGGTTTGTGATAGTCTTTATAGATGATATCCTCATATACTCTAAGAGTCGGATTAATCATAAAGAGAATCTGAGGATAGTACTGCAAACCTTAAGAGAACATAAATTGTATGCCAAACTTACCAAATGTGAGTTTTGGCTACAAGAAGTTGGATTCTTGGGACACATAATATGCAAGGAAGGTATTAGGATGGATCTCAAGAAGATTGAGGCAGTTATGAATTGGCCGAGACCAACAAATGTGACAGAAATCAGGAGTTTTCTGGGTCTGGCTAGGTACTATAAGAAGTTTGTAAAGAACTTCTCAAAAATAACTGTCCTATTGACAAAGCTGACTCGGAAGCAAGTTAAGTTCACTTGGATAGATTCTTGTGAACAGAGCTTTTAGAAGCTGAAGGATTACCTCACATCAGCTCCAGTTTTGATACTACCCACAGATACAGGCAAGTTTGTAGTTTACTATGATGCTTCCAGAGTGGGATTGGGATGTGTGTTAATGCAGAATGGCAAGGTGATTGCGTATGCATCCAGACAGCTGAAAAAGCATGAGGTAAACTCTCCCACTCATGATTTGGAAATGGCTGCTGTCATATTTGCATTAAAGATATGGAGGCATTATTTATATTTTGAGAAATGTGAAATATATACTTATCACAAAAGCCTCCATTACATTCAGCAGCAAAGAGATTTGAATCTCAAACAGAAGAGATGGATAGAGCTGTTTAAGGATTATGACTGCCAAATCTTCTATCATCCGGGAAAGGCTAATGTAGTAGCAGATGCATTAAGCCGAAAGTCAATGGGCAGTTTATCTCATACCACCATCCAGAGGAGAGAGATAGTCAAAAATCTGGCAAATTTATTTGATCAGGGACTATCTTTTGAGGTATCAGAGGTTCGTCCTTTGATTGCACAGTTTTAGGTGAAACCGAGGTTGATAGATGAAATCAAGGTTTCACAGAATTTAGATCCAATTCTTATGAAACTGAAAGGAGAAGTACAATCAGGACAGTCAGAAAGATTTTAAATAGTAGATGGGATATTGAGGTGTGGCAGTAGGCTTTGTGTGCCAAATGTGAGATATCTGAGATAGAAGATTATGCATGAAGCACACAACACTCCCTATAGCATTCATCCTGGTTCCACCAAGATGTATCATGATATTAAAAGCATGTATTGGTGGAACGGATTAAAAAGGCATGTGGCCTAGTATGTGGCTTCTTGTTTGACTTGTCAGCAAGTAAAATTTGAACATCAGAAGCCAACAGAATTGTTGCAAGAGTTACCTTTGCCCGAGTGGAAATAGAAAAGGATAACTATGGATTTTGTGGTGGGGATGCCCAAAACACAGAAAGGATATGAATCCATCTGGGTGATTGTAGATAAATTGACAGAATTAGCCCATTTCTTACCGGTGAAAACCACATATTCAATAGCTCAGTATGCCGAGATATATGTGGATAAGATAGTGTCTTTACATGGGGTACCGTTTCCATTATATCAGATAGAGGTTCACTGTTTATCTCTAGATTTTGGCAGAAACTCCATGAGGCATTAGGAACTCAGCTTGATTTCAGTACCGCATTTCACCCTCAGACAGATGGGCAATCAGAGAGGACCATTCAAACCTTTGAGGATATGCTCAGAATATGTGTACTGGATTTTAGAGGTAGCTGGAACAGATACTTACCTTTACTGGAGTTTGCATATAATAATAGCTATCACTCCAATATTGATATGGCACCTTATAAGGCGCTTTATGGGAGGAAATGTAGATCTCCCTTGTGCTGGTCTGAAATTGGAGTGAAGCACTTAGAAGGGCCAGATTTGATTAGAGAGACATCAGAAAAGGTATCAATGATACATGAAAGGTTGAGGACAGTGTTTAATAGGCAGAAGAGCTACGCAGATGTCAGAAGGAGAGATGTGCAGTTTGGCATGGAGGATCATGTTTTCTTAAATATTTCTTCTATGAAAGGAGTAATGAGGTTTGGAAAGAGAGGCAAGCTTAGTCCCCGATACATTGGCCCCTTTAAGATACTAGACAAGGTTGGCCATGTATCTTACAGATTAGCACTGCCTCCAAACCTTAGCCATGTACATCCAATATTTCATATATCTATGCTCCGAAAATATGTGTCGGATCCATCCTATGTGCTACTAGTGCAGGAAGTTACAGTAGAGGGAGACATTTCTTATGAAGAACTTCCTATAGCTATTCTTGATACGCAGATCAGGAAGCTGAGAAATAAAGAAATATATATAGTGAAGGTCCAATGGCACCGGCACAATGTTGAAGAATGCACTTGGAAGTCGGAGCAAAGTATGAAGAGCAAATACCCTCACCTCTTTGAATAATCAGGTAATTTACTCTTTTAAAATCGATGACGAATTTTATATAAGGGGGGAGGATGTAATAACCCCAAAATTTTTTTGTTATATAAAAAGAATAGAATAATCATTAAGTAATTAGAGAGGGGTAATATTGGAAATCAGGATCTAATGGCATGATTGAAGATGCATTGATATGATAAGGGCAAAATGGGAATCTGATAAGTTTAAACAAAAAAGAAAATATAATAAATGAAACGTGTGCTGGCGGTGAGGATTAACCTGAAAATGACACGTTAACCTGGGAATGAGTTTGAAATGAGACACGTAGGGAGAAGAGAAACCAAAGTTGGCCTTAGGCTGTGAGGAAGGAAAAATCAGCAAAACAGAAGAAGAGAAGGAGAAGGAGAAGAAGGAGGAGGAGAAAGCATAGAGGAGAGGAATTTGAAGTAGGAAGGTGCCGGTTGTGCTGCCGGCTGGAAGGAAGTAGAAGAACGGTGTTAGTCTCTCTTCCTTGGTGCTAAGGCTTCGATTGTTCTGAGGAAAAAAGGTAAGCAACTCATTCTAATAAATGTTTTAGAGATCTGAAGATGAAAAAGGGGGTAAATAGGATCTATAAAAGGGACCCAAAATGAGGGAGTTGAGCTTCAACAAAGTTTTTCCGAGACTGCGAAAAAACTGTGTTGAAGTTCTAACTTCGGTGAATTATTTTGGAGGTCAATCGGCCTCCGATGATGATGTATCTTACTATTTTGGAAACCTCTATGAGTATAGAACTTTGGGTATAAATTTCATGAAAATTGGAGTTTGGTATGAGGTTCAAATCCGGAATGAAGTAACCAGAGGTCATTTCGGGTTACTGTTCATCCGGATGAAGAAAGATAAAAAAGATGGTGTTGGGTCGACTCAAAGTATGCCGGAGTCGACTCAGGACGGAGTGGGGTCGACCCAAGTCTGGTGGGGTCGACTCTCTCAGAAAATTCCAGAGAATGGAGATTTTTGGTTTTGTGCTTGGGGTTGACTCAGGATAAGCTGAGGTCGACCCAAGCGGGGGTCGACTCTCAAAGTTGGGGTCGACCCAAGGTTTAGTAAAATTTTGGATTAGAAGGGATTCGATCCTTTTGCACACCTTAACCCTATAGCATTGGTTCAAGGTGTGTGTGGGATACTCTTGCATCATGATTCATGCAAATTGAGGATTAACTAATAAGAATAAGGGAAAAAGAAAAGATGTTAATTAAGGGGGGAGTTGAGTCAACTGAAACTTTTATGCTTACAATTGATACGTAGGTTATTGGGCCTTGATACAAGAATAAATATGTTATTAATGCATGTTTCAGTTGGGCAAGGAACTAAGGATCAAGAGGAAGAAGTCCCCTACTGCCTTCTATAGAGTTTCGGAGGCGTATCAAGACCGTGCCGGATTGGCAAGTGAGTTGGAGTTTGTACTTTGCACCATGAGCATATTCCTTATTCATTTTCATGAATGTTGCCAAGTGTGAATTGATTCCACTTGAGCTTATTGATTGATTGTTATGGTAGATTTCTCCATGTTTCGTTCTCCATGCTTGATTATTCTGTACATACATTTGGGAAAATTGAGAGAAATTATAGGAGGAAAAAGAGTCATATGTTGAGTTACATTGCATCCCCTGACTCCTCACTCCCAACCCTAATGTCTAGTTATGATTGGATCGTGGTCGAGTAAGTGGTAGTCTTGATTATACTCCTTTCAGTAGAGTATTGGGAGGGTACATTATGGTATTCATGCATGGCTTGGCAGTAACTACAGGACACCCATAGTCGATGGGGTACATTATGTATCATTCATGTTTATTTGATTATTCTATATATGCTCCAGATGAGTTGATTGTGATTGTGGTGATAGCAAGATGATTTACTCCATATTTGTTATGTTGAGTTATGTGCACCCTGTTATTAATGACTACTCATATGCTCTTGAGATTTCACCTCGAGCCATAATTATATCTTGTCTCATGTGCATAGTACTCTCTACTCCACTTTCTGAGTATTCATATACTCACTCCCCAGTTGATATCTTTGTTACAGGGCAGGTGTCGTATAGAGAGGTGCAGGACTAGAGGTTGCCAGCTAGCTGTGCTGC
This sequence comes from Phoenix roebelenii, assembly GCA_025769935.1. NCBI lineage: Eukaryota > Viridiplantae > Streptophyta > Magnoliopsida > Arecales > Arecaceae > Phoenix > Phoenix roebelenii. Next base: position 4,902,923 of record JAOXJJ010000725.1, on the reverse strand, counting down.
TCCATAGTATAATGTAGAATAGAGGTTTATCTATTTTTGGTGTATTATAAACCTTTCAATTATAAATAGTGTACAATTATAGACATAGATTCTGTTGTGGATATGGGTTGGCTATGGATGGATTGGAAACCAGGTTTTATACAGATTAGTTGCGTGCCTGTGATAATGTATTGCTATATATTGTCCAGGTTTATTATGTGACAGGTTATGTGATTGCTGCTCTGACAGGTAGAGTGGTTGTATGTTTTGATATATCCTGACAGGTTAACATAGATCAAAAGTGCTTATTTTGTGCATATATCATGCCAAAATATTTTGGAGTTTTAAGGATGTTTGTGTTAGGTTAGTAGGGTTCTACGTGGTGGCTGGTGGCCTTATGCCTACCCGCACCCTAGGACCATCGCGGCTGCCTGCAGAATGGGGGTCGTGACAATTCTAGATCCAATTCGATCTAAGCCAACTCTAGATTTCTTGACAATTCCATTCTACAATTTGATATCGATTTTTTTCTCTTTTTTTAAGAATATTAATTCTATGCTCTGATGAATTAAATGATTTCAAATTAACTTACTTATAAGCACATTCAACCATCCCGAAGCTTTTCTCTTTTTTTTTGGTTTAACTTATTCTGGCCTCTCATGAAATCCAAAATCAACTCATAGCTTTGACTTTTTTTTTCTTTTGCCAAATAGCTAAATTATTCCAATTCCTCCAATTCTGAATCACATCAAAAATTTACAACATGATTTTCTTTTGTCAAAACAACTAATATTCATTTAATTGATTTATTGCAGGATCACAAACTACTTCACTTTATCCATAGTAGAACATTTGAGCCTAAAATATTCTTTAAGATTGAAAATTATTCTCATAATTTATTAAATGACTTCTAATCAAAATACCAATATTGCATTGTAATTTGAAAAAGATCTAATATTTCATATTCCAAGTAAACAAAGGAAAAACTCTTAATTCTCATTCTCAAATATATTTTCTTTCTATATAATAGTTTCATTCATAATTGTCATACATATTTCATCATTGGAGAATATAAAATCTTCTTTATCCAAGCCTTAAACAACTTATGAATGAACCCAATCTTGCCATCAAAATAATTAACTTCAAACTAGAAGTATTACCCACGGTACCTACCCGGTATCAAGTTGAACTTCCAAAATCACTTATATACTAATACATAAATAATCACAATCTACTTTAATATTCCATGGTTAGTAGTCCACTTAATATTAGTTAAAATATAATATAATCATAATTTGAAAATTTGCTACAGTTCTATCACAATCACTAGTGATTTTAAACCTTAAGCTCTCATACATTCTCATCACAATTCTTATTGGTCTTAGCTATCTAAGAGTTCATAAATCATATTCTTTTTCTTTCATAATTCATAATCATCATAAATAGGTTGGAAAATGATAAATGGCATCATATAATTTAAAATGCATGAATATGCCTCAAATATCATTTTTCATAAAGTCTAACTAATCATAATTTCATAATTCATGCACCATCAAATATTCATGAAGGATGCCATTTAATCAAATCCATGAATCACATGCAATCATATACTTGATCCTAATTTTGAGAAAAATATATCATAACAAATACATTTTCATAATTATAATTAAACAGTAATTTGAAAACTTTAAGAACAGTGCCAAGGTTACTTACCTTAATTTGCTCATCAATTCCTAAGTTTAGATGGTAATTCTCCAATACCTAGGAATATCATCAAATTATACGTTACTTGCATGTTCAATTTCTATATATTTATACTCTTTTCTTAATTAACCCATTTACAACCCATCCATAGGGCTCAATTTTATTTTTGAGCTCCTAACCTGATTCAATTTCAAATTCTGGTTCAAATCTAGTCAAATTCTTGATTCAGGTCTAACCAAGTTCTAGTTCAGGTCTGACCCAATCTCTAGTTCAGGTCTATTCAAATTTCTGATTCAGGTCTAATTAATTTTTTGGTTCAGGTCTGACCCAAATTTTTGGTTCAGATCTAGTTAAATTCCTGATTTAGATCTAATCAATTTCTGGTTCAGGCCTGAACCAAATCTCTGGTTCAGGTCTAGTCAAATTTCTGATTTTGGTCTAATTAATTCCTGGTTTAGGCCTGAACCAATCTCTGGTTCAGGTTTAGTCAAATTCCTGATTCAGGTCTCATCAATTTCTAGTTCAGGTCTGAACCAAATTTCTGGTTTAGATCTAGTCAAATTTCTTATTCAAGCCTAATTAATTTCTGGTTTAGGTCTAGGCTCATTTATATTCAGGCCCAAAGTTTATTAAATTTTGGATCAGGCCCCTGGTCAGATTCAGTTACTAAGCCCATTTCTATTCAGGCCCAATAACTTAAATAATGGGTTTACAATCACGCTCATAGCCCAAATATCATTTTTCTTTAGCCCGACCCAAGTCCAATCCTAAGCCCAAATTAGTTTGGGTTTACAAGGGACTGTGGCTCGGACCAAGCCCAATTATATGGTTAATATTATTATTTTATTTTATTTATATTTGTTCATTATCTTAAATCTCTATTTAATTATTGACTATTTAATTATGTATTTTTTTCTTTTTTTTCTTTTCTTCCTTTTCTTTTTCTTTTCTCTCTTCTTTTCTTTCTCTTCTTTTCTTTTTCTTCTTTCTTTTCTTCTTTTTCTTCTCTTCTTTCTTCTTCTTGTTTCTTCCCGAAGGTTCCCCCTTTCTTTCTTTTCCTTTCCTTCTCCTGCACTTCCCTCTTCTTCTCCCACGAGGGGGGATCAAGCTCAGGAGGAACTGGCAGTGGCCGATAGTGCCAGGCGCCTGGCCCACAGCCGTGCTCGTGGCCATTACCGGCATCATGCTCACGGCAGCGTCGACGTTCCTGTTGTGGACCCAAGCCCGCCACACCGCCAAGAAGCCAACCATGGAAGACTTCGGGCCTTGACAGTGCCAACGGAGGGCCAAACCATGGCCAAAGTCTTGCGCTCGCCCGTGCATGACCATGTGATGAGGACCCTCCATGAACACCGCCGTTGGGGCCCGTGACCAAGGGGGATTCAAGGCCTAGACAAGACCAAAGGAGAGCATCGCCAAGCACAAGGCTTCGACCAACCTCTTAGCTTAGAGGAGTGGCCAAGCCTTGGCCAAGCATCCCGAAGGTCGGCCAAGACAAGGCCCAGCAGACCCCAGCCACGACACGCCTGTCCGCGGCCCAAGCCATGCCCATGCGCGGCCACTACACGCCCCTGCGCATGCCCGCGCGCACCCAGGCTGCACGCGGGGTGGCCGCATCCGTGCGCGCGAGCCCGCACCGCCCAGAGGACCCACTATCGGGAGAGGTTTGGCCGCCCGAACCTCGCCGGCCGTAGGACCGTGAACGCCCGCCTGCGTGCCCGATCGCATGCCTGCACGCACGTACATCCGCGCAGCGCATGTCGGCCCATGCGCACGCACGGACGACCACACCAGCATGTGCGCGTGCGACAGCAGCCTGTCGCGGCTGCCCACGCTCGCCTGCGGCACCCCTGCCGCGCCCCGACGCCCTGCCAGCACCCTGCCACAGCGCCCAGCACCCTTTCTAGGCCCCTGCCGCCTAGCCAGCTGCCCCAGCCATGCCCTGGCCCTGCCAGCCGCCTTTCTCCCCCTGCAAAGGCCATAGGCAGGCCAGCCAAGGGCCAGACTAGCTGCCAGCCTATGCCTAAGGCTTGGCCATGCCTTGGCCAAGCCCTTGGCCCTACATGTGCCATGAAGCCCCCCATGCCTTATCCACCCTTAGGCACACTAGAAAAGGCTATAAATAAGTCATGAGGGAGATCATTTTAGACATCTTTTGAGCATTGTAGTCTTGACTTGTATTTCGGCCTTAGGCTTTGGAGGGCTTGCCCTATTGTATTTGGTCCTTGAGCTTGCTCTTGGACTTGGGCTAGGGCAGACCCATCATAGTTTCCTCTAGATTTATGCTTGTAGCTTCTTTTGGGAATAGAAGCAACCATCAAGCATTCCTCTACCTTATACTTGTGTCCATACTTGTTGAGTTGTTTTCATTCAAGACAAGGGTTGGGTCAAGCTGCAGCCAGTATACCCTCCCCTTTCCTTGGTTCCCACGGTCACTTAGGAGCTTGGCACACCACAGCACAAGCTCCGCACACAACCGGCGTTACCCGTTCGGCCCGCATCCGTACATCTTGAAGCATCCGCAAGGAGCTAAGGGGAAAGACTTGGTGTGGCGTCTTAGGGCCGAAAGCCTCCCACCAACAATGGTGCTTTCATTAAGAGACTTCCGAGGGAAGGTCTCTCCAAAGAGGTAACGCCTTTAAACCCAAGAAAATTTTAGATTTGGGTTTGGGTTAAGGAGCATTAAATTCTTACATGCTTAGAAGTGGGCTTTAAATTTCTACTACTTCTTGCACTTAGAATTTTGGTTGTGGGTGTGGGGGGGTAAAATAAAAGTTACTTTACTTGCAAGTAATACTTAAATTTCAGCACTTTAAACTTCTTTACTTGCAAAGGATGTGAGAATATTTTCTTGTGAAAGGGGACGGATTGATCTCTACCGTGCTCATCATAGGGATAGTGCCAATGGGGAGCCTAATGGTAGTACCCGGCACTATTTGACCCAACTATCCACTATAGGGTATATTAGGGACGGCACAAGAGGGAGGCTAGTGGTAGTACCTCGTGCCCTTTTACAAGTATACCGGATAGGGAGCAAATAGAGCATCAAAATGTCTCTCTTGGTTTGTGAGGATCTTCATGCTTGTACACTTTTGTTGTAATCGGAGGAGATTGAGTGGTGTATGACTTATTTGATATAAAAGATGCTGAGTAATTGATTGATCCCCTACTTGGTTTTGATGTGCCAAAACATTTTGAGTGCATTTCTTGTTGGACTAACAGCTTTAAACAAGGATCTTCAGGGTAACAATGCTACAACTTCAAAAGAATATCTTAGAAATGGTTCATGGATCTTAGACTCAAGTTTTGGAACCACTCAAGCATTTTTCAGAGCTTAAATCGACTTTCAGAAAGTACGAGTCAACTCCAGCACAAGCATAGGATACTGGCACACTCTCGAGCCGCCTCCACAAAGCGCGAGTTGACTCTCTTAGATAGACAGAAAGAGGTATTTTCGATCGCAAAGCGCGAGTCGACTCGAATCAAGCGCAAGCCATCTTCCATCCTTCGGACAAAGCGCGAGATGTCTCCCGGCTGTTACAAGACGACTCTCTCAGGCAGAAAAAAAGTGTATTTCTAGTCGCAAAGCGCGAGTCATCTCCTATCTTTCGGACGAAGCATGAGTCGCCTTCTTACTGGTATGAGACGTATCTCTCAGACAAAGGCAGAGAACTCTTTTTCGATGGACCAAGATGCGAGACGACTCCCGAACCGCGTGAGCCGACTCCAACGAGAATCGACCGATAACCTGTCAGAAGAATTCTTAGCCTGAGTCGACTCCCGAATCACGCGAGACATCTTCCACTTTAGTCGAGCCGACTCCGGGACAGGCAAGACGACTCCAGTTTCAACGGACACTTTGTTAGAAGTGCCAGGCGCGACAGAACGGCTACTCCTTTGTGTCTAACGGCTAGTTTTTCAAAGTGAAGTTATAAGAAGACCCGTTCTGAGTGAAATAGGAACAAGAACGAAAAATCCAAATAAAGAAACAAAGCAAATCATTTTGAAACAAGAGCTCAAAGGACATTCAAAAAAAAAAATCAGAAGAAAGCAACTCTTCATCGAGAATCCATCCTTTCTCCGAACCAGAGCCGAAATAGAAAGATCCTCCATTGTTGTTTGACTTGGAAAAGGATCCAGAAGAAAAGAAGCAGTGTCTCGATCGGCTAAAATCATCTGAGAAACTTTTTTTCCCTATTTTCATTAAAACATTTTATCTGCTTTCTTAGAAGCTTGTATTCATACATTCATTCTCATACTTGGGTGCTTGATTCAATCAAGAAATTGAATCAGGAGGGTTGAGGTTGTAGTTTGTAATCCTTTGTGAAAACAAACCTAGTTATTTGTGAGCCCGTGTAAAACAAACAAGGTGGTTCATTGTGAGACGGTAAAACAACAAGTTTGGTTGTGAGCTTGTAAAACAACCATGCTGTAATTATAGGATTATAGTGAAAATCTCAAGTGAAACTTGGGGAGCGGGCATAGGAGCAAGGGTAGCTCCGAACCACTATAGTGTTTTGCTTTCCATTGTCTCATTGTCTTCATCCCACCAACAATCCAGACTAATACTTTAGTTTAATCATAAGTAAAAATTCCACATTTTTAATTAAGGCCCCAATTCACCCTCTCTCTTGGGCTGCCTACTGAGCAACAAGTGGTATCAGAGTAGGTGCTCTTTAATAGTGACAGTGTCTAAGTTCCTTCTAGAGTAAAAGACTTAATGGCAACCCAATTTGGATTAACCTCAAGTGAAGGACAGTCAACCAATAGGCCATCACTGTTCAATGTAACAAACTATACCTATTGGAAGGCAAGAATGAGAATATTCATTCAAGCCCAAGACTATGATGTTTCAAGTATTATAATTAATGAGCCTCACATTCCCAGACATATTGTTGATAACACAGTAATTCCCATACTTGAAGAGGATGGGATGAAAATAATAGGAAAAAGGCACAACTAAATACCAAGGCTATGAATGTGCTTTATTGTGCCTTAGATGCAAAAGAATTCAATCGAGTATCAACATGTAAATCCGCTAAGAAGATTTGGGATAGACTTGAAATCACTCATGAAGGTACAAATCAAGTTAAGGAGTCAAAAATTAACATGCTAGTGCATAAATACAAATTGTTTAAAATGGAACCAACTAAAAATATTACTTTCATGTTTACTAGATTTACTGATATCATAAATGGACTGAAGAGTCTTGGAAAAGTATACTCTAACAGTGATCTTGTCAGGAAGATTCTTCGCTCACTACCACGTTCTTAGGAAGCCAAAGTAATGGCAATACAGGAAGCCAAAGACCTCAGCATCCTTCCTCTAGAAGAGCTCTCGGATCATTGATGACTCATGAACTCACCATGATCTAACACCTTGAGGATGAGGATCGGAATAAAAAAGGAATAGCACTGAAGGTTTGTAGCCATAAGGAATGTAATGAGAGTAGTGATGAAGGAGAAGATGAGAATGAGGATGATGAGATTGCCCTCCTTGCAAAAAAATTCAGTAAGTTCATGAGGAGAAGGAAGATGAACCTCAAAAGGTATCCTATAACAAGAAGTGAGGTAGAAAAGGATAAGGAAAAAGGGAAAGACCCCTTAGTGTGTTATGAGTGTCAAAGACCCGAACATTTTAGGCTAGACTGTCTGCTTTTGAAGAAACCGCTGAAGAAAAAAAAAGAAGGCATTTGTAGCAATGTGGAAAGATAGTGACGAATCCTCATCAGAAGAAGAACCCCAAGAAGTAGCCAACATTTGCCTTATGGCTCAAGATAATGAGGTAAGCTCTAATGCATCACCTAATATCACTTTTAATGAATTATATGATGCCTTCAATGAGTTAGTGATTATAAGAAACTTGGTATGAAAAATAATGAGTTAAGAATTGAAAACAACACTTTAAAAGAATTATCTGAAAAATACAATGAAGAAAAACAATTCTTAACCAATGAAGTGCAAATGCTGAAATCTGAAAAGCAGAAGAAAGTCAAACAAAATGAAGAGCTGCTAAATGGAACCAAAACCTTAAAAAGGAAGTAGATAATTCTAAGTTAGTTGTAGATAAGTTCACTTGCAGCTCTGAAAAACTAGATATGATTCTAAATAGTCAAAGAGCTATTTTTAACAAAGTCGGACTAGGATTTAGGCCTAAAAAGGAACAAAAACTTTTAAAGAACTTTTTTGTCAAAGCAACAAAGGCTGAATCTAATGAACCTACATGCTTCTATTGTGGTAAACCCGAACATAAATCTTATGTGTGCAACTATAGACAAATTTCAAAGAAAAGCAACATAAAGAAAATTTGGGTTCCAAAAGGATCCACTCACACTAACCATGAAGGATCCAAGAAGACTTGGGTACCTAAAGTCTTTTGATTCTCATACAGGTACGTTTAGTGGCCAACCAAGCTAAAAGAAATTGATACCTCGATAGTGCTGCTCAAGACACATGACCGAGGACAAAGATCAATTCATCACCCTCGAGTCAAAAGAAGGAGTAGTAACCTTCGGTAATAATAGCCAAGGTAAAATCATTGGTATTAATAAAATTCAGATCTCTCCTTCTACATTTATAGATAATGTGTTGTATGTAAATGGATTAAAGCACAATCTTATAAGCATTAGTCAATTGTGTGATAAAGGTTTCAAAGTCACCTTTGAAGCCTTATTATGCATTGTATGTGATTCAACAAACAACACCATCTTTGTAGGACACATGCATGGTAATGTCTATATGATAAACTTAGATGATCTTGTAAGAAGTAGTCAATGCCTAGTAGCCACAAACGCAAAAGATAATGAAATTAGTTGGTCATGGCATCGTAAGCTAGGGCATGCAAGTATAGACTTAATTTCCAAGTTGATTAATACAGAACTAGTTAAGGGGATTCCTAAGATGAACTTTGAGAGAGATAGAGTATGTAGGGCTTGTCAACTAGGAAATCAGACAAGAAGTTCTTTCAAGTCCAAAAATGATGTGTCAATATCTAGACCCTTAGAATTGCTTCATATGGATCTTTTCGGACCAACTAGGACCACTAGCTTAGGAGGAAAGAAGTATGGTTTTGTAACAGTGGATGACTTCACTAGGTACACAGGGGTAATGTTTCTAGCACATAAAGATGAAACCTTTCCAATCTTTCTAAAATTCTATAAGAAAGTCTTAAATGAAAAGGGAACAACCATTATCTCAATAAGAAGCGATCATGGGACTGAATTCAAAAATCGACTTTTTGAGGAATTTTATGATGAAAATGGAATTAACCACACCTTCTCAGCACCCAGGACACCTCAACAAAATGGGGTATTAGAAAGAAAAAATAGAACTCTAGTAGATATGGCCCGTACCATGCTATGTGAGGAAAATCTTCCAAGGTACTTGTGAGCTGAAGCAGTAAATACAGCATGCTATATTCTAAGTAGAGTTTCCATCAGACCAATTCTTAAGAAAACTCTCTATGAGCTTTGGAAAGGTAAAAGACCAAACATTAGTCACTTTCATGAGTTTGGTTGTATATGCTACTGTCACGACCCCTACCCCACTTCCGGCGGGCGGCCGCGACGGTCCTAGGATACGGGTAGGCATAAGGCCACCAGCCACCGTGTAGAACCCTACTAACCTATCACAAACATCAACAAATCCCTAAAACATTTTGGCTTGAGGCATGCACAAAATGATCACTCTTCCTATAATAACCTGTCAGGATGTAACAATACATACACAACCTCACCTGTCAGAGCAGCACATATAACCTGCTACAATATAAACCCGAACAAGAAATCGCAATACATCATCACATGCACACAACTGATCTGCACATATATATATATATACATATTTTTCAATTCATCCATGGTCAACCCATATCCACAACAGGATTATGACTGTAACTATATACTATATACAATAGAAGGTTTATATTACATCAAAATGTATAAACCTCTATCTATATTATACTATGGAGCGGTACAACCAACAGACAATCTCTAACCCTGCTCCCCTCTAAACGACATCTGCCCTGCAACAAAAATATCAAACTGGGGAGTGAGTATATGAATACTCAGTGAGTGGAGTAGA
>JAOXJJ010000725.1:4878077-4892101 GCA_025769935.1 Phoenix roebelenii | reverse complement strand
CCCCTTACACAAAATAATTCCCACTAAACCCAAACTACACAAATAAAGTCCAACAATAATAATAAAATTGCAAGCAAACCCAGAAATAAAGGAAAATAAAATGCAAATAAAGTTTGGGGACTAAACGGCAGGGTGGTCAGCTCTGATGTCCCCATCAAAAACTATCCTGATAAAACTAAAACTTGCCCAACTTATTACAGATTTAAAATGTGAGACTTTTATATCAAACTGCTAGAAAATTTCTATACTTTCTCTCACCAGGACTCCCAATTGAACTAAAAGGTTTCAGTCAAATACCTTACACAAAGTTTGACCAAGATTTTGACAAATATAACAGGCCAACGAGTATAAATTCAAAATTATATGTCACGGGGCTTGAATTAAGCTTCCTAACAATTGTTACATGCATAAAATGCATAAGTTCCCATCTATTTATGCCTCTAGGCATTCCTTCCGCTCAAAGACAAAAACTGCAGATTGTATTTACATCATCTAGTAACCCTTCTCAAAAATGATGCAATTCATATACCAGATTGCAACAAGGATTTCTATGAAACCAACCATGCCTAATGTGTCGATGACTAGTGATGGATAAGAAGTCATGTATGATCAAGATGTTTGACCACATTCGAATCCATGTCCAACCGTCTGAAAGAATAGCTAAGTTCTTATTGGAATGCATGTCCAACTATCTGAAAGAATAGCTAACTTCTCATTGTTAAAATGTGTCATAAGTCAGAAGTCATAAGTGTACAGCATTACAAACTGTAAATCCAAAACAAAAGTCCTTGCAGGTTGAGTTTTCACTAGGTGATCTGTGCATGCGACAGCTGTCAAAGAGAAGCCCAGACCAAATACTAGTAGATGCATTATACATACCACAATCACATAGGCTCCCATGTCCACACTAGGAGTGTAGGTTGCAAGATTCTTTCCTCTGATATGTATTGCAATAGTTGATGCCATTCTGCCAAGAATTTTGTCCGTTGCATCAACTATATACCATGTTTTTTCTGTGGTTATGTGATCTGCAGCCTTAGGATACCAAGTTTTGTTCCAAATGTCCTGAAAAACAGTGCATACATGTCGTGTCAAACACAAAATAACCAAAAGTGTAAAAAAAAATGAAGAACAAGCTTCAACTACAAAGATGGAGCTTTTGAATGGAAAGAGCATTCAAGACATCCATGGTTAGAAGGCATACCTTCAGCATTCATCAAGCTTAAAAAACAAATAAACATACACAATAAGGCCAGAACCTAAATATAAAGAAAAGAAAAGATGCCTACCTCAAATATAGTTTGGTTTATACTATAATTGTTTTCAATTCACACAAAGCAAATAAACATATATTGATAAGACATGACTGTGTGCCCAATCATCGCCACTGCTATACCTCTTCTAATGTTTCTTTCTCCACTTCTTCCTTTCCAGTTTACCAGACATCGATCTCAACATTTGGGGGCAATGAAAAATTTCTTCAATTTATTTTACAGCGAGGCCTCTTTGACATCCCCCATCTAACGAGATTCCAGAGCAAATCCAGGCACAAAAGCTCTCACTAAAAGAGTCAGTTAAACGAGGTTCAGGTCTTCATCTCAAAGAACACCAAGATTCCAAATTCGCAATAAACTTTGTCTATCGGCCTCCAAGAAAACATCTTTCCTACTAATTTAGTTATCATAAAAGAAAGTACAATATCAAGTTTCCAAGATTTTCTTGGAGTTCCCCACATCGAAAAACATCAAATTTCCAAATCAGCAAGGATTTCTCCATCACAGGCCTCCGAGATCCCTTCTTTCCCACTATTTTTGGATTCGTATCGTTCAAGAAGCAAGGCAAAACAATATTTCTTTTACTACAATATATGAAAACCGTAAAAAATGAAGAAAGTAAGGAGCCAGAGAGGGAGGGATTACGGGGCCGTTGATCTCGGACTCTTCGTACATCCACCGGTTCTCCCTGGAGACGACTGCGACCTGCTTCTCTTGGCAGCGGACCTGGAGGCGGTTCCTCGAAGGGAGGGAAGCGATTCGAATCGAGGGTTTGGCGACGGCTAGGGCGAGGTTAGAGGGCGCAAGAAAGGGAGTCTTGGGGAGGAGAGGGGCGCCCGTGGGAGAGGAGAGCGAGGGGTTGCTCTGAGAACGGGCAGCCGATATGAAGGCGGGCATCGGAATCGCCGCCGCCATTTTCCCTTCCTCTAGCGGACGGATTGGGATTTGGGATGGCGGGGAGTTTGGCTCTGAGATTTCTCTCCTTTTTAGCTAGCTCTCGGCGGACCAACGGAAAGGAGAAGAGTGAGTGGATAAGGTGACCGCCCAACGGGCATGAAGTGGAGTACAATGGAGATAGGGTCACCCTAAGTGAGATTATTTTGGTTCCACATTAAGGCCGCCGCTCGAAGCCCAACAGCCCGACCCAGACGTATTGAATTGGGATCCAATAAACGAGATCCAAGTAATCAAGTTCGAGTCAGAGGTCGAGTCCCAGCGTTCATGAACAAATTAATCATTTTAATTGGAACAAAATTAACCGGCAAGCGAGAGTAACTAACTTTATTTTAATTATTGTAAATATCTTATTCTTTTTGGTCTTAAAAAAACTTATTTTATGCGTTTATTTTTCTGGTCATTTAGCGAAACAGCATGTCCAATTATTTCAGTTTATTCCAGCTTTCAATGAAGTACATTTTAAATTTATTAATAAAATAAAAAGGATAAGCAGAATTTAGAGGAATATGAAGGAACTAAAATTATATATTTAAGTTTTCATTATTCATGAGATCTTTCTTTTAACATATTGGGTTTCAGATATCCAAAAGTAATTAAGTACCAGATGACCCAATCTAGAGAGAAGTCCCAGCCCCTGCCTTCCTTCATAAGAGTATTGCTCAACATACCACTTAGCGTACTCGAATGAGCACCGAGCCAGGTTTTTGTACGCCATAAACGTGGCAAGGTGGTTCGTGAGGGACTTGATAGTCCATTTCATCCTCTTTTTTTTTGGTTAAAATAGTCCATTTCATCCTTGGGGACTCGCAAAGAAACCAAGTTGGGCATGAGAATGATTTTTTTTTCTTTTCTCTTCTCTTCACTTCTCTTCTTTCTTCTAAGACTGTCTTCTCTCTCAATTATTTCCAGGCTACATGCAACTTGATCAATATTTGATTATTAATAAAATTATATTTAAACTTAGATAATTAGATATCATTTAGCATAATTTTTCTATTTTACACATAAATATAAATATTTTATTTATTTTTAACTAAAAATAATTAGATAAATAGATATCGTGCGCGCGCGCACATGCACACACGCGCCCGCCTGCCCGTGCACGCCCGCACACACACGCGCACACGTGCCCGCCCGCACCCGCCCGCGCAGATATATATGTGTGTTTGGTATAGTTTTAAAAATATAAGTATATTAATAGTAGGCAAAGCCATAATAGTAGTAACAGAGATAGAAACTATAGTAGGGATGGCGGTGGCACATTTGTGTGGGCATCGATGATATGATGGTAATAGCAATAACGATAATGCTACAGTAGAAAATATAGATGCGACAACAATACAAAATGGTTGGGTGATGGTTGCAATAATTTTGATGATAGAGTGGTGGTGGCAACAGCAATGATGGAAACAATCATAAAAATAACAATGGTGATAATAAAAATAACAATGACAACACTAATGGTGATGAAAATGACAATGATGATGATGATGGTAGGAACAACAACAATGATGATGGTGGAGATAATGTGAATTGCAGGAGTAAAAGATATGCATTTTTTATTTTTCAAAATAATAAAACATATTTTTTTATTTTTATTTTTAAAAATATAAAAAAATCAAATAAAGATAAAAACAAAAACATCAAACAATTTTTTTATCTCAATATTTATAATTTTCTTTTTAAAATTAAAAAAATAAAAACTACTCGGTGTGCAATCTCTCATCAGAGGCCACCGTTCGAGCTCAGAAATGTCGCAATCTTCTTACAAATGACCGGAGATTCCAACCAAGAATGGTAGCAGGAACTCGACGAGTGGCTATGATTAACAGCGTACACAGCCACCTAGTGCATAAAGTATGATATATAATTTCTCAACAACGATAGGCCTGCCTGCGTTTAAATCCGTGGGATCTTTAACACATCCGACCCATTCCCCACGCCATCGACGAGAATCCGACCAAAAAATTAAAAAGTTGCTTTTTCAAAGAGAACCATACAAATTAAAAGAGCATCACGAAATGCAGTTCATTAATTCTATGACAAGGAAAATATTTAACTGATGGTAATGACCTAAATCTGGTATAAAAATTCTTATTTAAATGCACTGACAATTAGAACCCCGACTTTTGAATGATGTGCTTCTATTGTGAAAAACAGTAGTATGCACAACTAGAAAGCACAATATCAGTCAGTAAATAGTTTATAGATTGTACTATATGCTTATCAGTCAGTAAATAGTTTATAGATTGTACTGTATGCTTTTCATGATTCCGTTTCTTGCTTATTTATTATGGCATCCGAATTATCACACAAATAACAAGCAAGAAAATACTGCATACATCAGCCATTCAGGAAAATGAAAAATAGAAAAGAAAAAAAATAAAATAACTGCAAAAGAACTTGCTTTAGACATCAGATCATGAAAGTTTGCTGAAACAGTCATCTCCAAAGCTTCGGCATCAATCCTGCATTTAAGATACAAGGACCAAATTGATGCTTAGGAATTTTATCATACACTTTCCTGCGGTCTACACACCGGACCCTGACAGACGCCTCCTTGTTGCATTTGAAATTGCCAACTGACCAAGCTTGTCAGTCTCAGCTGATGAGGTTCGCTCTTTGGGAGGCATATAATGGCGAAGCCACGCGCCCGTATAGACCTAGACGATCAGACAGGATAAAGAAAGAAGCAATTACAGACATGTTAAGGGCATAAATTCCAGAAGCAAGTTGATATTTTCCTGGAAGAAATAGCACATGCTTGATGAAAGACTGCATATCAGCCAATGAAAACTAAAAGAAGAGTTTCAGCCTCATGGCAGCAGCAGAGAATGCTTCAAGAAGAAACATGAATAGGCGCCTCTTCCATGCAAAAGATTGATTACGTAAGAATAAACATCTGGTATCCACCTTTACCAGAGAAAGGACAGATTGGATAGCATCTCACAGCTTTTTAAACTTGCCATTTTTATCAGCTGACCATTCATGGAAACATAACAGACCCCAATAACAGATTTCTCATATGAAGTATGGTAATGAAAACTCTTGTAATGAAGGCCTCAATATATTTCATGTTGAACCAACGCTCCGACATCATGCATTCCCCCCAGACAAGCAATCACAAGGATCATGTCAGATATTCAGCTATATCTCAGATATACCTGAAGTAGCAATTCAGCACCATTTCTCTATCCGGTCATCTACTCCATCCATATGGTAGATTCTTAACCAGTCCAACCAATTTCACTATGAAATCTTAATTTATACGAAAGGGATCGAGATTAGCATCTAATCACAAAAAATAAAAAAAAATCATCTTACAAATTAGCAATAACAAATAAACGACAATCCTGGCAGATGTGAATATAAATACAATCTTATTTTTAAAAAGGCACACTATAGTAAACCAATAATTTTCTCGACATAAAATATAGCTTTAGAAGAAGGCCTATGCATAGACACCTAGTAAGAGAAAAACAGAGTTTAGGCTCTCATGCAGTATTTACTGGGAGAGTCACGAGTCATACTATATTCAGAATAAGGAATCCAAATTGCTTTAACCTTCCATGACAATGTGAGGGATGGGGAAGACCTGGGTGGCAATTTTGTTTATTGCAAGTTTGCTACAGGCACAGCAACAAGATACTTAAAGTTACACTCTCAATCCAACAGGACCTGCGATGCAGATCTTGGACACTGAGAAGGCGAGGGACTGAAAATTTGAGGAATGATCAAAAGGGACTACTCATTGCTATCAGAAATCTTGACATGGACACTTCCTGAAGACTGACAGACTACTATGGAGAAGAGCACTGCCAAATAAGATACCAGAAAAAACAGCAATATTTATGGAGTCTACAAGGCCAGACACGTATAAAAGAACTTGGAAGGAAAGTTAAGATTCTTACATACCAAAATTTCACTACAAAGAACAGAAAAAAAACAATCTCTAACTGCCTTTAGTGAGGAACAGTATTTGCTAGATTAAGGCTTATTGGTCATGTTTTTGGTTGAGTGCATATTGAATGTACTCATCAGAAAACTGATATCAACATTTGTAAAATGTACTCAGACAAGCTAAGAAAAATACATATTAGAACACTAAGGGAAAAAAAAAAAAATCAGTCAGTGATATCTACAGGAATGCTGATTATTACATATTGGCATATGCCTAGTAGTATTGCTGTGATCACAGAGTTGGAAAGACACTAGAAAATAGAAACCACCAGGTTCACACATAGGTTACCTGTCATAAGTGACAAAGTTTATGGAACAGAGCCTTGAATGAGTCTCCATATTTTTGCCAACATGGTGACCAAAATCCTGAGGACAGGCATGCGCAGTCTTGCATTAACTACTACAAATTATTCAGTTTCGTTCGTGTAATCCTCTAAAAGAATTCAAAAGATCCCAACAAAGCGTGCATCCACTCCCTCCCTAACACCTGGCATGGCCATCAAAATTAAGTTCATTTGCAAGGACAATCTATCAGGTAATTCTTCTCCTACCTAGTGTTACCAAGAACCATCACCTACATCTTCTCTACCAAATGTCCTAAACTTTTCAGAGACCACCTTATTCTTCCCCATTACAGATCCACCCCTAATATATTAGACCCACAAAGCCCTTCAAACTCAAAGACCTTAGAATTGAAACCTGCATTCACCCTCTACTTTAGTTTTTCCCAATCAACAAAACAAAAATAGAAGAACACAAAAGAAGAAAGAATTCTCAATAGTTTTATAATCTCCACGCCAACAACCATGAACACGACATTTTCTCATTTTGCTATGAAGGTATACTTTTTGAAGCTTACATCAGGAAAGAGGTTGAGGACCATTTCGATGTATGTTGGAATATACCTGCTGGGGTCTCATAATCTTCGTGTCAGGATCATCAAGTGATTCTCGCCAATGTGCTAAGTATCCAGCCATACGAGGGATTGCAAACAAAACAGGAAAAAACTCCGTCGGAAATCCCATTGCCCTGATTCACAATTAGTTAATTACTAGCAAAATTATCATGAAAAAATGATGCAGTTATTTTCAAGCATACCGGTAAATCAAGCCAGAGTAGAAATCAACATTAGGATATAGCCTTCTCTTAACAAAGTATTCATCTGATAATGCAGCTTTCTCCAATGCAACAGCTACCTGAAAAGAGCGCATGATAGCAAAATGAACTCTCGATGGTACTATTATAGTATACTATATGTACCAAAGCTGTAGAAAAGGTCCTTGTAAGAATGAGCATTCAGTCAAAAAATGGCCATTGGCTTTGTCTGTAGTTAAGGTCCATATGTTGGAACCAACATCGCCAAGTCCATATGCCTATTTGGGGATCTGAGTACAAAAATAAATTCAGACTTCTTTACAAGTAATTTTTGAAAAAGATAAAAAGGAAAAAACCTAGTGGTTCCTACACAGAGAGAAGACCAAGAGCAAGTTTAGTTTATCCAAAATTTGCATGTGCCAACAGAGAACTTAAATTCTAGGTCACACACTCATGCTTAAAGGCCAAAAAAAAACAAATGTTCTTTTTTTTAAAAAAAGAAGAAGAAGAAGAAGAAGATATCATGCAGCTCAGACTCGCACATTGACTCCCATACATCCACTTGTCACTACCTCTTGTTTTGTGCACACAATTTAGCTGATTATCAGTACCTACTGACTTCAATCTTGCACCTCCTCTACCAAAAAGATAATTGCTTGCAACATTATCAGACACCATAACAAGTATACTTGGTGCTTAAAGCCAGGCAAGCTTAAGCAACCATAATATTGAGAGCATAATAACAACAAAAACATGTCATATCTGACAATAAGCACAGATACTTATGCTAGGACAGCCACAACCCAGGCATATGTAACACAACCTTATTGGTAAATTCTCACTATATAAAGTCATAGAAATATATATTTTCATGTAGAGAAGATAAAAAAAACCTCAATGAGAGGATCCCGTCCAACAATTGAGAAGACCTCCTCCGCCAACTTGCGGATAACTTTAGCACGAGGATCATAATTTTTGTATACACGATGGCCAAAACCTGACATTTTTCGCTTCCTATGTACAGCCATGTTTTGAAAATTCAATGAAAAATAACAAGAATCCATAGGCAGCTAACAACTGTTTTTTGGGTAATCATGAAACTGCAAAAGCAAAACATACCTGCTTTTCACACCTTCGATAAACTCTGGAATATTCTCGACTGTTCCAATCTCATTCAACATCTTAAGGACAGCCTGCAGTTAATAAATCAAACCAATGTATTAATGGCAGAGAAATGAACATGGTCAAACAGAATTTATAGGTCCACAAATGCAGGCAATTTCCCAGATTGGTTATGAAAACAACATGATATAAACTCCAACCTTCAAGTTAGATGATACTGATAAACTGGACCGTTCGGACTAAACTACTGGGCCCAATATGGTAGCTAATAACAGATTTATACTTCAAAATAGAAAATGTAGCCAAGATATAAACCTGAGAGGATCCTTTGATACATTACATTCTTCCACTGTGCCAGAAAGCTATATGCGATATTATCAACATTTATGATTAACAAAATTTTCCACTTCAGCCAAAAAGACCAGCCAGTTGAATAAGTTTAGACCAGAGCAGACTCATTTAACTAATATAATGTTCTATTATCCTTTCAAAACACAGAATTTAATTTGCGTGGTACAGTCTTCTTGGCAAAATTAACTCAAATAAAGTTGGGTTTCCCAGAGAATGGGTCATTTCAAATCATGCACTTCTCACTCATCTCCAGGTTTGATTAAATAAAAATCATGTGGACTATAAGCTCACAGGATATGGAGTTCTATGCCTCACCTCATTTGCCCCACCATGCAGAGGGCCATACAATGCTCCGACAGCACCAGCAATAGCAGTATAGACATCTACACCACTGTGAATGTCACACCCGAAATGAGCGACAACATTTGAGTATCTGGGTTAAAGTTCTAGATCAGGTTGCGAACCTTGATGCAAGATGCCTTGCAGCAGCTGTAGAGCAGTTCATTTCATGTTCCGCATGCAGTATAAATAGAATGTCAAGTGCTCGAGCAAGTCGAGGATTTGGTTTGTAAGACCTATTACCCCTGCATTTCCAAGAAATATAATGAGGGGACCAAGCTTTCAAGAGTAGCAAGATTATTTTCTTACTCAAGCTCGAATGCATAAGCATCCGCCATGCCTAGCAATTCTTTCCCCTATCATTTAGGTGCTTTAATTATCTTCAAACAAAATTTATACATGCATGAACATCTGAACAAGTACTGTAAAGAAGACATGGTAGCATGATCACTTACAAAGAGTCCAACATATACAAGAAGTTCTCTGAATAAGAAAGGTTGTTCGAAGGAAGCACTGGAGGCCTTCCAGCTATTCTCAAATTGGCTGCTGCTGCAATAGTGGGTGCCTGTAGATATAAAATATACATAATCAATAGCTGAGAGATTACAAAATCAATGGTTGCTATAAAAAATGGTAGATACCAAGCACATCCGTAACTTTAAAATTCAAGCCTTATTCCATTTATACTGGTCAGGCAAAACCTTAACCCAGCAGATACTATGATGCAAACATGGAACTATCCAGCTTCACTGGACCCAGAATTTGGATCTCATAAGCTTGCATTAAACATATAAACAGAAATACCGATTGAAATGGCCACCCACAAAAAAATTGCAAGCCAGAAAAGGGAAAGAACACGGGACACACCTTTCCAAGTATCCGCACTATCTGCTTGTCTCTTACTTGCTTTGACTGATAAAGACTTTGGCCCTACATGAACAAAAGAATACATACATTCAGGATTCTTCAAACAGATGCCATATGAGTTTAATATGCATGCTTAATTGATCACTAATGAGATGCCACATGTTGTAAATTAGAAGAAGAAGAAGAAGACAAACATCAAAAGATGTCTAATGAGTTTTGATAGATCAAGGGATGTTTGGAGATTCAGATGGTGGTTTCAAAAGAAACAGAGTGGGTGACAATACATAAGAGTAAATAAGATGCAATACATCTGGGTAGCCAAGAAGCACAAACATCTATAAGTAGAATTCTTAGAAATAATAACAACAAGCAAAAGACCTATATAATTAAATTATGAAGAATTTAGTGCTAATTTACAAGGAGCAATGTAAAGAAAATCCAGCTACATGTTCAAGAAAGAAACACCAAAATTTACTTGCATAGATTCTTTTTTTTTAAAAAAAAAAAAAAAAGTGGCTGGATAAGGACTTGAAAAAAAAACAAAATTTAACCATTTAACATAACATGGTCAATTGATGTCACCCTCTCAGAAGTCCTTGCAGCTTCATAGGTGCTGGTTTGAGTAATTAGCACAATGTGATCAGCTAGTATCTGGTACCTATATCTGCTGGAACCTATGGGTACCACATTACAGCTAACCAAAACCAATACATGTCTGATGCATGATAAAAAAAGAAATAAAAGATATTTTGTTGCATAACATGCTTCTCTTAATATTATCATTTTTAGCAGATTTTTATGCCAGCTCTCCACCTATCTACCTATTTTCTATGAAAAATATATATCCCAGTCTTCATCTCTTAGATATGTAGTATACAATTTTCATATCTTAAATAACTAAGTGATGAATAGAACTAGGTTTCTCATCTTGTGGAACTTTGGCTTCATGTGGAGGGTGGTTACACCTAGTGCATGAAGCAGAGGTATGAAACATGAGGAATTCAAAATCTATAAGAAGTCAAGATAGAACTAAATCGAGCATGGCTACATCAATTTAAGCATATCCTTTTAGATCCTGCTAATTGTAAATATCTGACTGTTCATCTATGTCCCAGTGTGGTCTGCCGGACAAAAACTTCCTTCCATAATTCTTTTTAATTTTCGGGTACACTTGTTGCAGAAACTCTCCTCAGTGTATGTTTCCAATCCTCACTCACTGCTCTTTCTTTTTTATCAATATAAATCACACACACTGTACCTTTTTTCCAACAAGAACTTAAACTACATGAAATACCAAATTTAAATGTTCAGTGTGTCTAAGCAATTGAAGTAAAAAAGTGGCTGTTGCATCTCAAACAACTTCACTTGTTAAATACTTATACTCACTCTGAGAGCAGGATTGGCATCTGGGTGGAACACAGAGAGTGCACTCATTGCACTGACGAGTACACCCATTGGATGCGCATCATGAGGCATTGATTGTATAATGTCCTGCAAAAGAGAAAAATCAGTGACTAAGCTATTAGTAACCATAGAAGTATATATAAAAATCATTTTATTCATAAAATGTAAACATCATTTTCATCATAAAAACTAATTTGTGGTTACTGGCATTAGTACTCCAGAACAGTGATGGAAACATAAATTCAAGCATTAAGGGACTTACCAAAAGACCATGAGGAACAGCAGAATGCTGAGAAATTGCAAACTCCCAGTCTGCCAATTGGCTCTTAGAAGGCAAATTCCCATACACTGAAAAGCAAGCAAGTTCGGAACTTAGACCATAAAGATGAACTAACTGATTCAAATAAACCTGTTAATAGGTAGGACACTCACTTAAGAGATAGGCCACCTCGACAAATGTGCTGCTCTCAGCTAGCTCCTCAATTGGGTAACCTCTGTACCGAAGAATCCCCTCATCTCCATCAATATAACAGATGGACGAACGGACTGGAGCCGTATTAAGGTAGCCTGGATCATATAGTTTAAGCCCCTTGTCTTGTTTTCCGGTTGCTATCTGTCATAACCCGCCATGAAAACTAACATCAGCCAAAGCAACTTTGCATGCCAGGTAAATACAAAACAGAAAGCAACCATGGTCAAAATTCGTGCATGTGATTTCAATGACTATACAAATTTCTAAAATCTAAACAAAACATCACAGCCACCAACCACTCTGTGACAATAAATAAAAATATATTACTGTTACAACAACCACAGAAGCTACAACGACTGAAATAAGTCAATGGTGGATAAATTTTCATTTACGTTTCGTTTATTTCATTTGCGTGTTGTTTACCAAAAGGCGATTTTTTAACTAAATATCACAAAATTTAAGAATAGATGTATGACACAAGACAAGAATTTTATTTTCTTCAGCCAGATGAATCTAGTTAATTTAACCCAAAAAATCAAAAAAAAAAACCCTCAAATAGGCATCCAGAGGCCGAAAAAAAAAAGTTAAGAAGACCTTGGGTGAGGAACTTTTCGTACCTTTTTGAGATCGGTGGCTTTGACGGTCCCTTCCTCGGAGATCTTGAGCTCGTATTTTTTCCCGGTTCTTCCGTCAACAACTGTCAAGGAGCCGCCGAGGTTCCCCGGAGGGAGAACGATCTCCTGCCGGGAGACGGGGGAGGTCTCGAGGATCGGCGGGAGATCACCAGAGGAGGAGGCAGGGAAGGCCGCGGCGGCGTCTAAATGGGCGGAGAGGACGGCGAGCCGTCTGCGGGCAAGTGTCGCCGGATCGAAGCTCCGTTCCATCGTCTTCTTCGAGAGATATGATCGAATAGCGAGACCTGGGAAAAAGGTTGGGGAGGGAGATGAAGAAAGGAAAGGACTGGGTTGAATCGGAGCCATGGAAACCAGTTTATAGCCCAGGGGCTGCAAATGGATCGGGTCTCCATGCATGACCCGATCCAGTCCCAACCCGATTAGACCCGATCTAGCCCTTTTTGAAACACAAGGATTGGGATGGGTTCAAGAATCGGACCGATCTAAAATCTGTGCTGCATCTGGGTCTTGCTTTTTTTATCCCAACCCCACCCAATCTGCCTCATGTGGATCTAATTTGGGTTAATAAAAAATAGACCCGATTCAACACAAATCCGATCCAATCAAAATCCAATCCTATTCAACCCATAAACTCATATAATACAAATCTTCTTCTCCCATATTCTAAATAACTTTTCCAATTTATTAAATAAACTATCATTTAAAATAATATCTCTTTTTTTATCTCAATAATCACAACTCCTCTCATCTATTTTCACTTAATTATATTAAAATATTTATATTTTATTATTTATTTTGATGAATTCTTTTTTATAATACTCTCAAATTTATTTATATGTAAATATATATTAAAAACCATAGTTTGTAAACCTAAGAAGAATTAATTACTTGGATGAAAATAAAAAATTTTGAATGAAAATTCAATTTAGTTGGCTCTTTTTATTTTTTTAAAAAAATTATAATTTTATATTTAATTGTGAACTATTATATTTTAGTTATAAACTAAAAATTAAATGTTTGACTTGAAGTACAAAACGGATCCAACCTAGTTTCGACCCGAGTATGAACATTTCATGTTGGGTTTGGATCGTACTTAACCCCAACTAGATCCAAATGACCCATTAGATTAAAAATCTTTTCATTGGACCCAACTGAACCAACTTGATCACCTAATGGATTAGATTCATGTTTAGAATCGAAGATCGTGTTCAAGCATGCCCTAGCCAACCTTACCCACTTGCAACCCTACTTACAGGTCTTTGGTTAGATATTTACTTTATGTACAAAATCCACTCATTATTTGGCTAATAGGATGTTGATTCCTAGATGAAACTTGATTGTATCTCTAGTTCCTAATTTTCTGTTACAGGTATTGTCATCTTTAATTGTGTCCAGGGGCGGCCCAATACATTTGGGGGCCTTAGGCGAACTCATTAGAAGGGGCCTTTTTTATTATTATTTAAATAATAATTTTTTTTAATAAGTATAAAAATATTTTAAAATTTTTATTTAAAAATAATTCGTCTAGCTTTTTGAGAAGCAAAATTA
>JAOXJJ010000725.1:4863651-4876675 GCA_025769935.1 Phoenix roebelenii | reverse complement strand
AAACTAAAGGATATTACTTCTACTTTGCTGAAGAACAAAAGTTGTTCGTAAGCAATAGAGCTGTTTTCCTAGAGAAATAATTCCTTAGTGAAGGAACTAAAAGCTCTAATGTTGAGCTTATGAAAGTTCAACATGTAGAAGATTCGACACCATCCACTGAACCAATTGAGTCAGAGTTGATTAGATCAGATCCAGAACCCATCTTAGATGCACCATTAAGACGATCATGTAGAGTACTACGTCAGCCGGACAGATACTACGGTTTCTTGGTCCGGGATGGGGATCCTACTGTCGAGAGATGTTTCGCATGGATATGGGTATAAGTTTGGCCCTCTGACCTGAGACCGCAACCTGTGACTAGCAAGCAACTCACTGTACTTTGGTATCGGACTACCTGAATTTTTAATTCAGTGACGGAAGGTCACTGGGTGCAGTCAAGTACTTGCATAATCAGTTGTGAGTCAAGATGGAATTGACCCCTTCTGAAAATAGGAGATAATGTCTTGTGATTAATTTAGCAAAACCTTGGCCAGGGTAATCCCAGTGAGGAGTCACGGGATATTTAAAGTTAATCACATAATGGATGTACTAATTATAGGGTTGACAGTGAGCTCTAAGTCATCCTGGCATTAGAAGTCAAAAGGATTGAATTATACAATAACCATAGTCCAGGGTTCCAAAATATTTGCTTCGCATATATTCGGCCTATCCGGACGTCGGGTACCATTGCTATATGATTACATCGATTAGTGTAGGAAGTCATTCCTATACTACCGGCTTAGGTTCAAACCTATGAGGTCACACACATAGAAAATTCCTGATTGATCAAGAAGGCTAATGAATGATTAAGAATCATTCAGGGGTAATTTGGTCAATTTGATTAGCAAATTATCTTATAAAATAATTAAAGTAATTATTTAAGGATTAATTAGTAATTAAATTACTAATAAACTCAATTTGATTGAGTAATTGTGCTAAGGATGAGCCAAATTGAATTGGATTCAACTTTGGGCTCAATCAAGATTTTAACCTGATTGGATTAGGTCGGAACCAAAAAGGACTTAAGCTGATTAAATTAATTTTAAATTAATTCGTACTTAATTGGGGATTGACCTAATTGGATTAGGTCCAACACAAAGTAATTAATTCAATTTGATTGATCTTGGATGAGCCAAAAATTGAATTGGATTCAATTTGAGCTCAATCAGAGTCTGACTTGATTAGATTGGGTTCAACCAAATTGCTTTGTTTTAATCCGGGTTTGACCAAATTTGATTAGGTGCAACCCAAGAGGATTAGGCTCAGATGATGTGGCAATTAGTGGTGACATGGAATTGGATTTCATGAATTTTAAATAAATCAAAATTATTGCATGGCGCATGAACCCATTGCTTGACACATGGCGACATTGTTTGTTGTTTGAACTTGAATTCAAACATTAAGGAATATATTAAATGATTTCATACATCAAACAACTTTTCTAGCTGGCATGTGAACCTCTGAATCATTTAAATTCGAATTTCAAATGAAATATATGCGACAAGAGGATAAAAATTCTGCAGCAGGGATTTCAAATTCCTCCCCTCTTGCATATATGTTTAAAATTTGAATTTAAATCAGATTTGGTTGAGATCTGATTTGGGTTGTTCCTATTCCTTTGCATGCGCCAACTAAAGAAGATTTTCTGAAGATAAATTTCGAATTTTGAATGAAAATTCGGAGGCCATTAAAAGGGGTCAAACATAGGCACCGAAAACATATCCATTGCAGCCTTCTTCCTCACACGCCTCCTCCTCCTCTTCTTCTCCATTTTAGTTAGGGTTTTCAGGGTGAATATCTAGAAGATTCAAGATCAGATATGTGTCCTCTACTTCCCTTACAAACTTCATCTCCATCTGCTTCAAGACGATTGATCAAGAGTTGATTGAATCCCGACGAGCAGATTTCAGCTTTCAAGTGTTCTGCAGCTGCTAGCACTATTACGGAAGAAGATCCTTCAGGGCTTCGCGTATACTTCTCGTAGAGGTCATTCATGTTCGTGGTTGTGAAGTCAAGGATCAGATTCACAACTTTCATCCATCATAAAAGGTATTAATCTAGCATTAATCATTTAATATGGTATCAAGATCTAGGTCCGATTTTCCGAGGTTTTACCCTCTTTTGGGGCTCCTCACGGAGATATCTCCAGAATCCATTCGATAGATATTCAGAGATTAATTGAAATAGAGTTCTTAAGTTTCGGATCTGATAGTTAATCATGTATAAAAGTTTTAGCATAATTGTTTAAACGATTCCGGCATAATCCTATATGTTCTTAATATGCTGATTTCTAGATTTGATCTTGTAAGCATGCATGAATTAAATTATTTGATTCATTCTTCCGCTGCATTTTTGAAACTTAAAAAGAACTACGTGTGACTTGATCCCCCTTGTGAAGGGGTACGTAGGCAACCCGATCAGGTTCAACCATGGTTTTCAAAAAAAAAAATTCAGCATGCTAAATACCGAAGAACCTAGGATGCACTTTCACTAACCACCCGAGAAGTAGGTTCTATATTGTTTGTCGATAACCTAGATAGTATTGAAAATTATTGAGTCATGTTTTTTTTCCAAGGGGGGGCAGTTTGATTGGGTTGGGTTGGTTCATACCTGCTCGGATATATCATACATCCTCAATTATATTAGTATGTAAGAATCTTCTGAGATATTTAACCAAGTGGACAACCATATCATCTACAAAATGCACCTAATTAGTGTTAAATAGTTACAGCAGAAACAACGAAGAAAGAAAACAAAGCGACTTTGAGGCGCGTCTAAGACACTTTCCTTAAGGTGATATTTGCCCCCACTCAAAGAGTTTGCTACTGGGTTATTGGCTAATCACCTTTGGGATACAACAAAGTCACAAATCTGCAGATAGCAATTCTGAAAATTTTATGTAGAACCCTCCCCAAACCGTATATTAAAATTGAGAGCCTTAAAAGACAATAAAATTATGTATTTATCCTTAAGCCTATACTTCTATTTATAGAGTTTGAATGGTTGTAAATAACTGCCTTTTCTAACTGTAATATTTCTGAAGAGGTGTTTGATTTAAATTCAAATAGCTAGTTATCTATCTACAGTTGCAACCGTATAAAGTTATAACTGCTTTGAGGACTTTTAATCCAATACAACTTACTCACTATATTATTGTACACCTAACCGTTCAAACTTATAAATTAAATTACCATCATATTACAATCTATATAATATTTCTAATAATCCCCCACTTAGATTGTAATATAGAGGCTCTCAGTCTTAATATTGATATAATTATGCATAGAAGAAGGTATCTTTCGATTTAAACCTTCAATTAGTGTAGATACTTCAAAGTTCTAATTAAGTCAATGGTGGCCTAAATCTTAAACCAAAACTTATTCCTATTAGAGCCGAAAATATCTCACACATAATTCTATCCAGTTACAATGAATAGTTCACCAATCATAATATACATATTGCCATAACTCCATCCTGGACTTCATGAACATTTCCAAAAGTAAACCCAAACTTTTGTTTAAAGCCGCTCCACTTCTTATGTTCATATAGGTGAGATTCCATCGGTGTCCCACTTTGAAAAAATTCTTGAATCTCATTAGGAGTTTAAACTCAACCTAACTAGTGTAACAGGCAACACTGAACATCTTAGAATGGGTTTCAGTAAAGATAAAATTCCTCAGTGTTATATCCAAGACTTATCAGTAATTTGTTGCCCTTTAAATCTTAGACTTGCTTTAGGTTGGGTTCCCATTACTGGTGATTTATTTTTTTAAATAAAAAAAGGTTTCAAACCCATTCCACTAGATATACTTTTAACCAAGTCTCTTGAGAGTTGTTTCGTCAAAGGATCTGCTAAATTATTACTTGATCTAACATACACAATTGTGATAATTCCATCTCGTATTAATTGTCTTACATATTCATGTCTCAAGCTAATATGTCTAGACTTCCCATTATAAACTTTACTATATGCTCGAGACATAGTTGCTTCACCATCACAGTGTAAAGAAATAGATGGTATCGGTTGCGGCCACAAGTCTATATCTAGTAACATATTTCTTAGCCATTCTGCTTCTTTACATGCTACAACCAATGCTACAAATTTAGATTCCATGGTGGAGTGTGAAATGAATGTTTGCTTCTTTGAAGCCCATGAAATGGCTCCTCTACCAAGAGTAAAAATCCAATCAAAAGTACAATCCAATCACTATATCCTTCTAGTATTGTTGGAAAGTTATTAAAGTACAATCCAATACCAATAGTTTGTTTAAGATATCCAAAGAGTCTACTGATAGCTTTCCAGTGATCTATGCCAGGATTGTTGGTATATCTAGAAAGTTTGCAAACTGCAAATGCTATATCTGGCCTAGTGCAATACATTGTATACATCAAACTACCAATTGCACTACCATATTTTAGTTGGGCAACTGATCTGCCTAAATTTTCAGTCAATTTAAAAGAAGAATCATATGGCGTACTTGCTTCTTTCATTCTTAGATGCTGAATTTAAGAAGCATTTTTTCAATATAATGAGATTGGCTTAAAGTATAACCCCCATATGTTTCTTAACTTTGACTCCTAAGATAGTATCTACCTCATTAAGATCTTTCATCTTAAAATTTGAAGTTACATACTTCTTAATTTCAGACACACCTATCAAGTTGGTCCCAAATATAAGCATATCATCTACATAAATGCAAATAATTACACCATATTCCTTTGTAAATTTAGAATAAATACATTTATCAACACTATTATGTTTAAAACCATGAGACAAAATCACAGAGTCAAACTTCTCATACCATTATTTTGGTGCTTGCTTTAATCCATATAGTGACTTAATTAGTTTGCAAACTTTTTTTTCATTTCCTGGCATAACAAACCCTTCAGGTTGTTCCATATATACCTCTTCATCAAGATCACTATTTAAGAAGGCTGTTTTGACATCCATTTAATGAACATGTAGATTATATATAGAAGCTAGTGCCAAAAGTACTCTAATAGATATTTTTCTTGCCACAGGTCCATATGTATCAAAATAATCTATGCCTTTCTTTTGTTTGAAATCTTTGGCTACTAATCTAGCCCTGAATGTTTGTAAAGATCCAACTGTGTTGTATTTCCTTCTAAATACCAACTTACATCTATTAGGTTTAGATCCTGGAGGCAAATCAACTAATACCCAAGTATTATTAGATCATATTGAGTCCATTTCATCATTAATTGCTTCTCTCCAAAAACCTGCATCTCTTGAATCCATGGCTTCACTAAATGTTTTTGGATCTTCTTCGACATTTAGTAAGATGGGCAACTCACTTAAGATAGCTTTTCTATTTCCTTCCATAAGGAAGACAAGAGCTTATGAAGAAATAAAATCAGAATCTAAGTGTTTCTTCTTTCTAGCTCTCCGACTTCTCCTAGGTTCAGCAGATATATTAGACATATTTTTTTTATTTCCAAGCAAAGCTCCGTGATTAGAGTTTATTTCCAAAGTTTGAGTAGGTGCCGAAATTATTGTGGAATCATGATATAATTTATTTTCTATAAATTTAACATCTTTTGATTCTACTATCATGTTAGAATTCAAAT
Organism: Phoenix roebelenii; assembly: GCA_025769935.1. Classification (NCBI taxonomy): domain Eukaryota; kingdom Viridiplantae; phylum Streptophyta; class Magnoliopsida; order Arecales; family Arecaceae; genus Phoenix; species Phoenix roebelenii. Next base: position 4,871,047 of record JAOXJJ010000725.1, on the reverse strand, counting down.
CTAATAATCTATAAGCTTTGGAATTTTCAGTATACCCTACAAAAACACTTTTGAGAGCTTTTGGTCCTAATTTTGTTCTTTTTGGATCTGGTACTCTATAGAAGGCTAGACAACCCCAAACTCTTAGATATTTTAGAGTGGGTTTTCTACCTTGTAACTCATATGGTGAGATTTTAATTTTCCTAGAAGGTATTCTATTATGCACATGGTAGGTAGTAAGTAATGCTTCTCCCCACAAATTTGAAGGCAATTTTGCATTCAAAAGCATAACATTTACCATATTGTAGAAGTTTACAATAGGATATGGCTGAAGGTTGTTCTCCCTTGAGAGATTTGTGTTACATGATGGTGTGTTATATAGAGAGAGGACTGACAACCACTTCTAGAGATACTCGGCATATATAGAGTATGAGGTTCGAATAAGTCTTCTATTCTTCAAATGTGCATCTGTTACTGGACAGTTGGAGAGGTCCTAGAATCATGGATCTCCTCTTCTTCTGCTTGTGACTCGGTAGAGTCAAAAACTGTTGCTGCTGTTTTGGTACAGTCAAGCATGGTTCCTTCAACACTCCCCCTCAATCGAATGGGAAGGCTTTCCACATGAAGATTGTGCTTGAGTAACTTGAACCGAGCAGAATTTAATGGTTTGGATAGTAGATCAGCTAACTGATCTTTGGAAGAAACAAAGCAAACTTGGAGCTTTCTCTACAACACTTGATCACGCACATAGTGAAAGTCTATCTCTATATGTTTCGTCGTAGCATGAAACACTAGATTTGAAGATAAGTAAGTAGCTCCTATGTTGTCACACCACAACTTTGGAAGCTTTTTGATAGGAAGCCGAAGATCACTCAAAACTAATTGAAGTCTTGCATCTCTGCTGTTGTGTTGGAGAGGGATTTATACTCAACCTCAGTGCTACTTCTGGTTACTGTGAGTTGCTGCTTGCAACTTCAACTTATCAAGTAGTTTCCATGGAACACACAATAAGCACCTACATAATGCCTATCATCTGTCATTGGCCCAATCGGAGTCAGAGAATCCTTGCAAGGAGTGTGATGTATGGGAAGATAAAAAAAGTGAGTGGGACACCATGAGTTTAAGATATCTAAGAATTCTTTTTATCGCTTGCCAACGAGGCATACGTGGCTCATGCATATATTTGCTCACCTTGTGAACAACAAAGGCAAGATCAGGCCTAGTAAATCCAAGATATTGTAAAGCTCCGACAGTACTCCTACATAATTGAGGATCAGGATAGATATCACCTTCAAACTTAGAGAGACGACAATTAGACGCCATGGGGGTGCTGCATGGTTTAACTTTATCCATTGAAGTTTTCTTTAGAAGTTCGACAATATAATAACGTCGTGATAAAAACATGCCATCTGTAGTTCTCAAGTTTTCCACTCCTAGAAAGAAATCGAGATCACCAAGATCTTTGACAGAAAAATCATGATTAAGAATCTTAATGATACGATCAACTTGAGCAGAATAAGAACCAGTCACAATAGCATCGTCCACATAAATAAGGAAGTAGACACAAAATTAAGTACTATGTAGCATATAGAGTGAATTGTCATCTTTGGATCCAACAAAGCCTAGAGATATTAGCTTATCAGTAAGACGAGAGAACCATATTCGTGGGGTCTGTCTAAGACTATAGATGCTTTTGTGGAGCTTGTAGATGTGACTTGGATAATCAGGATGTGCAAATCCAGGAGGCTGAGACATATAAACTTCTTCACACAATATGCCATGGAAGAATGCATTTTGAATATCGATTTGTCTTAAACACCATCCTCTAGATAAGGCAATAGATATCATCAATCAAATGGTTCCTGGTTTGACAATGGGGCTGAAGGTTTCATGGAAATCGACCCCTTACTGCTGGTGATATTCTTTAGCAGCTAGCCTTGCTTTGAAATGCTCAATATGACCATTGGCATTCCTCTTGATTTTGTAAACCCATTTTGATCCTACCAAATTCACATTAGGCCATGGGGGAACTAATGTCCAAGTGCCATTTTGTAGTAAGGCATCAAATTCTTGATTCATTGCATCGCGCCAATGGGCATGTTTGCTTGCCTCAGTGTAGCAGGTTGGTTTAATGAGACCGGAGTTAATAGCAGCCAGCAAGGCTCAAGGATGTTTCTGGTAATGGAGTAGTATCTGCGCTGGATGGAGAAGGTTCAGTTGCAAGTTCAATAGGGACATCGGCATCTGCTTCGAAATCCATCACGGGAGAACTCCCTCCACCTAAATCTTGAGAGTGGTGAGCAGCTGAATCATGTGAGATGGGGAAGGATTGATCTGGAGTACCTACAGACACAGTGATAGCTCTAGAAGGAATTTGATTAGTGGTGAGGTTTGGGGAAAGGTTGATAGGGGTTGGACTAGTTTGAGCTAGTGTTTGGGATTGGGCCGAATAGGAAAAGATGGATTCATTGAATACTTCATGTCTTGAAACAAATATTTTTTCGGTTGATAAATCCAGACAGTTGTATCCTTGATGGCAAAGACTATAGCCAATGAAAATACAAGTTTTGGAGCAAAAATCTATTTTATGTTTATTATGGGGTCTAATGTTGGGCCAACATGCACATCCAAAGACCTTTAGGAAATTATAGTTGGGCTTTCTATTATAGGCTACTTCAAAAATGCTTTTGTTGTTTAAATTTTTTGTAGGAAGCCTATTTATAAGGTAGGTAGCTGTTAAGAACGCGTCCTCCCAATATTGCTTAGGGAGATTAGAATGAGCAAGAACTGTTGATCCCATTTCCACTATTTGTCGGTGACGTCCTTCTACTGCACCCATTTGTTGATGCATGTAGGGACAGGCTAAACGATGTTGGATGCCACAAGTTTTGAAGAAGGTATTTAGCCTTCGATATTCACCACCCCAATCAATTTGAATTGACTTAATTTTGCAATCAAAATGTGGTTCAACAAGGGGTTGAAATTGTAGAAATATGGATTCAACTTCAGATTTTTGTTTTAATGGAAAAAGCCAAATAAATTTTGTAAAGTCATGCAAAAAACACACATAGTAACGGGAATCATATGTAGATAAAGTTGAAGAAGGTCCCCAAACATCCGAATAAATTAATTCAAGAGGCTTAGAAGCCGTAAATTGAGATAAGTGAAAAGGTAAATTATGACTTTTAGCCATTTGAGATTCAGGACAAACAGATTGTCTTTTATTAACAACTAAAATCTTATTTGCCGAAAGAACTACAATAACAATAGGAAATGAGGCATGTCCAAGCCTCTAATGCCAATTGGAATGAGAAAGACAAATACCAACAAAGGCTAAACCGGAGATTTGTTGAAGTGGTGGCAAGAAGCAATATAAGCCATCCAAAGATAGCCTTTATTATAGATGTTCCCCGTGTAGTCCTTGATCAAGAAAAAAAAAATCATGAAACTCAAAGTAAACATGATTGTCACGGGCAAATTTTGCAACAGATATAAGATTTTTTTTGATTTCAGGGACAACAAGAATTTGATTGAGGACAAAAGATTTGGAAGGTGTTTGTAGGTTAGCTATACTAGTGTGAGATATTCAAACCTGATCCATTCCCCACTTGAATTTGATCGGATCCACCATACTCATTACTACGTATGTTGAGATTACTAATGTCGTTTGTCAGGTGGTGGGTAGCTCCCGAGTCGAGATGCCAAGTAGAGTCTGTGTTCTATTGGTTGTAGGCAACCCTAGCTTGACCATTGTTATAGGATGGAGGTTGGAGGTAGTTGATATCGAATCCGTGAAAGCACTTGTGGACTGTGTGTCCTAGTTTCTCACATAACTGGCACCAAAGAGATGTTCGATCAGAATTGGAATTGTGATTATAAATTGGAGGGTTACCTCTATTATTGTTCCGGCCTTGATTATTACGGCCTCGGTCGCGATAGTTATTGGTGGGATTGCCACAACCTCTCCCATGATGTGCTGATTGTTGTCGTTGCACAGTATTTGCGCTAGCACTAGGAATAGTGATCGGCTGAGTGTTATGAATAATACGAGCTTCTGCTGTGAAAAGAAGAGTATATAGTTCTTCAAGAGGTATAGAGTCTGAGCATGCTGTAACCATAGTGATAAGAGAATCATACTCTGGGCCAAGCCCAGCAAGAACATAAGTGACAATGTCATCATTAGGAATGGCTTGCCCTGCAATAGCTAACTCATCGGTGAGCTTATTGATATGAATGAAGAAATCACTGGCAATCATATTTCCTTTGTGAGTTGTTGCCAATTGAGAGTGAACTTGTACTGCCTTTGCATGAGACTAAGAGGCAAAGCATGTCTCCAATGCAAACCAGATATCGCGAGAGGTTTTTGATCGATACACCTGGGCCAGAACCTCTTCTGTCAAAGAGGAATTGATAATGCTAAGAATAAAGTTATCCTGCATGGACCACTTTGCATTTAAAGGATTGAGAGTTTGGGTGCCATCTGCAGCAACAAGTTCTTGAGGAGGTGCTTTCACAGATCCATCAATGTACCCGAAGACACTTTGGCCTTTCAAATATGGAAGCATCTGCACGCTCCACATGGGGTAATTGATTCTTATGAGCTTGGAGATATTGATGTTGGAGGAGGGGTGGAATACTGGGTATTCTGTGGTTGAGTTGTTAGAGGAGACGTCAAAAGACTTTCTGTTTTTGGGATTGACATTGGTCTATAGGCGGCTCTGATACAGTGTAGAAGTTTACAATAGGATATGGCTGAAGGTTGTTTTTCCTTAAGAGATTTGTGTTACATAATGATGTGTTATATAGAGAAAGGACTGACAACAACTTCTAGAGATACTTGGCATATACAGAGTATGAGGTTTGAATAAATCTTCTGTTCTTCAAATGTGCATCTATTACTGAATAGTTGGAGAGGTCCTAAAATCTTGGATCTCCTCTTCTTCTGCTTGTGACTCGGTAGAGTCAATAACTGCTGCTGCTGTTTTGGTGCAATCAAGCATGGTTCCTTCAACACATATAAACTAATGTTCTATTTATTTTTTCGGCCAAATCATTTTATTGTGGAGTGTAAGGTGCACTTTTCTGATGTACAATCCCATATTCTTCACAATAGGGGTTAAAATCAGTGGAAAAATATTCACCACCTTTATCACTTCGAAGAATCTTAATTTTCTTTTTCTTTTGATTTTTAACAACAAATTTATAGCGTTTAAACATCTCAAAGGCTTCATCTTTGTGTAGAGTGATTGAGTAAATCCCTATTTGACTTTATTGAGCTCAAAGCATTTGAGTATTTTTTATGTTGTACTAATGAATTCAATCTAGTGTTTCAGGCAAATATGTGTGAATTTCTAGTTAAGTGCCTTAAGCTTTGGTTCAAAGTAATTTGGATAAGTATTGAACTTAATTTGAACCAAAGTCTGCATCCCGAGTCGACTTCGGAAGATTACGAGTCGACTTCGAGGGGTTTAAAGGCTCTGGCATAAGCTCGAGTCGACTTCGGTACTCTACGAGTCGACTCCGACTGAGAACAGACAGAAAGACAGAAAGAAAAGTTTCAGATCCTGTCAGCGAGTCGACTCCAAAAGGTTTTGAGTCGATTTCGATGCTTGCCGAGTCGACTTCCGACGATTTCGAGTCGACTCCCGACGATTCCGAGTTGACTCTATAGAATAACAGACAGAAAGACAGAACGATGGATTTTAGATCCTGTAAACGAGTTGACTCCAGAAGGTTACGAGTCACTCCAACATTTGGCGAGTCGACTCCTAGTTATGTCCGAGTCGACTTCCAGAGGAAAGCAGTCTAAAAGGCAGAGAACCAATATTGGAAACCCTATGAATGAGTCGACTCCAAGAGTTACAGAGTCGACCCCCAAGTCAGCCAAGTCGACTCCAACAAAGTGCAAGTCGACTCTAAGGCAGATCAATTCAATAGACAGAGAATCAATTTTTCGGACTCTGAGAACGAGTCGTCTCCCGAAGATCTCAAGTCGCCTCTCAAGACAACCGAGTCGACTCCAAGAAAACTCAAGTCGACTCGAGGAAGAAAAATAGAAAGATGAATTTCTGAAATCCTGAGAACGAGCCGACTCCTAAGTGCCCGAGTCATCTCTAGATGTTGGCGAGTCGACTCCAGGTTTGGTCCGAGTCGACTCCAGGATGGGAAAAGCACTTTAATTCAAATTTCGAACAGTGGACGAGTCATCTTCAGCAACAGCCGAGTCGACTCCAGCAACAGTCGAGTCGACTCCAGATCGCACGAGTCGACTCCAATCCCAACGGATACATTGTCAGGATGTGCAGACGGAACAGAACGACTCCAAATCAGTCTCTAACGGCTATTTTTCGAAGAAAACTATTTAAATAGCAAGAGTAAACAGTAGTGGACAATAAGAGAGCTATTCCATCTGAGTATTAAAGCATTTCAACTACCAAGAGTTTCTTAAGAGTAAATACAAGCAAAAGAAGGAAGAGATGCATTCAACTCAATTCGAGAAGTGCTACCTTCGCATTCAAGGCTCTACTACTGTCCTCCAACCTTCAGTGCTTTCAAGAGGAGACTCAAAAATCGAGAAGCTCCTACTTCTCCATCTAAAATCTGTTTGAAGGCTTCTAACTTTACTTTGCTTATATTGTTCTCACATCTGCTTTTTAGAAGCTTTCTTTGTGAATTTCCAAACTTTGTTTTTCTTACTTGTGTTGGTGAGCCAAAGATAAAACCAATGGTGTAAGGTTGTGGTTGGTGAACCGAAAAAAACCAACTGGGTTTGATTGTGAATCTGAAAAAACAATCGGGTGGTTCTAGTTAGTGAGCCTGTGAAAACCGATCGAGTTTGTTGTAATCTCGTGAAATCAACAAGTTGGGTTGTGAGCTTGTAAAACAACTGGCTGTAATCCTAGAAATTATAGTGAACTTCCAAGTGCAGCTTGGGAAGTGGACATAGGGGCAAGAGTTGGCTCCGAACCACTATAAACTTTTCTGTGTTTGTATTGGTTGTTGTCTCTTTCTCTCTCTTCACTCACTGCATCTAGTAATCTAACTAATTTGCTTGCAATAGATTTAGTTAATTACTTATTATACTTTTAATTAGTCAATATTTAATTAAAATTTAATTCACCCTCCCTCTTGGGTTGTCTCCTTGGGCAACAAATGGTATCAGAGCAGGTGCTCTCATATCGATTGGTGTTCCAATCCTTAAAAAGAGTTAAAGATTAAGATGACAACTCCTTTTGGATCTTCCCTTAGTGAGGGGCAATCTACCAATAGGCCTCCATTGTTTAATGAAGCTAACTATACCTATTGGAAGGCTAGAATGAGGATATTTATCCAAGCCCAAAATTATGATGTTTGGAACATCATAATTAATGGACCACATATTCCTTCTATCTATGTTGATAACATTGCTATACCCAAG
>JAOXJJ010000725.1:4793399-4846399 GCA_025769935.1 Phoenix roebelenii | reverse complement strand
CATGCTGAAATAAAATTACCTCGTTGAGCAAGTAAAGAACCCGAAGAAGTGGCTGCTGCAGGGGCAGGAGTGAGCAATTTGTAGAACTGCTCTAATTGATCCTTGGTAAGGAAAAGCTCATGTTTTCAACAGAAGGTCTAGGCAGTGAACCCTCGGCTGAACTCTGATAGCTAGTAGTGTCTCGAGGATTCGATCTTGTGTCCTCTCGATACCCCTGTCTGATGTCTTCTCGGTTACCCTGCCTTGTAGGCCGTCCATGCAGTTTCCAATAGTTGTCCTTGGTGTGATTTGGTTTCTTACAATAATCACACCAAACATTGCTTTTTCTATTTGGTCGAAATGTCTCTTGTCCACGAGCAGCGAGTGCTGAAGTTTCAGTCAGCAGGTTCTTTGATCCCCCGAGCATGATTCGTTTTCGGCTAGCCTCCCTGCGAACTTCAGCAAAGATCTTAGCAATCAATGGTGGGGGCTTTATACCAAGCATGCGACCTCGTACCTCATCTAACTCCGGATTCAACCCAGCCAAGAAGTCATAAATCCTCTCCTTCTCGATTTGTTTTCTGTATTTCTCAACATCAGGTGTTTCCCAATCAATTTGAATAAACAAATCAATTTCCTTCCATAGCCTTGTGAGAGCATTGTAATACTAGGTAACATCTTGTTCTCCTTGTCGTAAATCACATGCTCTATTCCGAAGCTCAAACAATTGAGCCGAATTCTCAAGATCGGAGAATGTCATAGTTAGGGCATCCCAAAGCTCCTTGGCTGTAGCATAGTATAGGTAAGATTCCCTAATGTCCTCCTCCATAGAATTAACAATCCATGCCATTACCATGGAATTTTGAGCATCCCAGGTTGCGTAGGCTACATCTCCTTCAGCCGGTTGCTTTGTTGCTCCCGTAATGTAGCCAAGCCGTCCACGTCCTCGGATAACCATTAAAGCGGAACGGGACCATTGGAGAAAATTGGTGCTATTGAGACGGGTTGTGGTGATCTGTAGAGGTGAGTTTTCTGGAAAGTTTGCAGATGGCATATTGACGGTGGTTGTAGTAGGTGCGCTTGTAGGGTTGGGTCCAGAAGTCTTCGTAGAGCCTCTGGACTCCTTATCCCTGCGCGCACCGGTTATGGCTGTTTTAGCCATTCCTCTGTCTCAAACAACCCTCGGCTCTGATACCATGAAACCGGGGAGGAGACGACGGAATAGGAACACTACAATCGGATGAACAAAGATTGGAATACTTGTTATCTCATTTCTCTTTGATAATACAAATATTTATAGAATCTGATCATAAAACAGATCCCTTTATTCTTGGAAATTGCAAGCTAAATTAAAGGGATAAGAGAGAGAAACAAATAAATTTAAACTAGCCAAAAAAACAGCAATCACAACCGACCAAATCTGAAAATTATTCTCTTCAACAGATTTGGTTTTAAACCGAGATTAAATCAGATCAAATCTGATCCCACTAATCACGGAAGGATTCGTGATTTCAACAGAATGATCTGTTGCCCTCCAGAGTTAAATTTTGTAACATTTTTAGCATTGCTCTAGCATTGTTCGAATCACTTGTTTCTGCCTTGATGGGTACAATTTCTATTTCGTCAATTGGATAAGAGGTTATAAAGTTCTTGATAAATATTTTTGTTTTGGTATGCAGCAGAGGTAAAGATGGTGGTTCATGGTGGGAGTGATTATATGGTCTCTTTAACATAACATGCACATTTCAGAAATTATCATGAAGGAGAAAAATATTGGGAGTATATGGAGAACCATAACAAGATCGAGCGTTGCGCTATTTTAGGTTTTATGTATTCCTAGTTATGACTTAGTAGGGCAGGATTTTGGTCAGGAATAATGGGTTGGATATGGTCCGGTTCAGATGTAGGACCTATTGCTTAGATTTAAATGCATGCAAATGCGGCACACAAGCTGCTACCAAATCTAATTATTTTAATTTTAGATAAGTATCTTGAACCCTCGCAAGGTGCTTATGTACTTTGTGGTGATGAGCTGATTAACAATTTGATTTATTCAGTATTATACTTTGGACATGAACCCTAGTGCACCTATATATATTTAATTCTAGAGGACCCTGGATTTGGTCACTTGAGCTGCAGATTTAGGCACTGAATCTGTCTTTTGTTTTCAAAAATTGCAACAAACTTTCTGAAGTACTACTCTTAATGACACCAGGAGTTGTCTTCATGTAATTACGATCTAGCACTTTATCTTATAAGATACTAGTTATTTACATCTACTAATTCAAGTTTTGGAATATTTGCTTGATAATTTGGGAAAATATGGATGATTATTTTATTCAACATATATAAATAAACCATGGCTCAAAGAATTTATGACTCTGAAATGCTTATGCTTTTATGTAATGTTTGTGCAATTATCATCAAATATCTTTTATGTGTTTGATCTTTTATTATGAGTTGCTCAATCCAATTTGGATTCCTGATATCTTCAGGTTGAAAGGCCTTTTTTAAAAGTTGTCTAGTATAGAAGTGGAAAAAGTCAAATGATTTGCATCGGGTTCCTATTCTAACGCATACAAACTTGAGCTAAACCTAACCAAAACCACTCATGCACTAGCAATACTTGCTCCATTTCCATTGGTCGGTCAACTTTTGTCAGTTGATCTCGTCTGTTTGAGCAAAATGCTGTAGTTTATATTGTTGATCGTAGTTTTTGTCAATTTTTATCTTTGTAATTTAGAAGGTATAAAAGTGCCTCAACAGTAAGCTGATATTCTCAAACCATTAGAATGTGCTGCTAATTCCAAATATCAAATTAGTTTTGATTTAAGGTTCGCCGTACCGGTACCGAACTCCGTACCGGTGCCACACTAGTATAGGCGTACCGAATGTCGGTACTGTACGGCATACAGTACGCCAGGCGTACCGATACCAGTACCCATCGGTACTGGTACGGTACGTCCGGTACCGATCGGTACAGCTACCATAGAATTTTGAAAAATCAAAGTCTTGCAAAACTTATCTTAGTTCGCAGAATGACTCATATTGTACCTTTTGATTCATTTATTCAAGATCAACAATATTTTAGTCAACATAATACTGAAATTTCTAACTAGAAGCCCATTTGACCAGACTTTAGGCTAACAAAGTTATTACCTATCAGCATTTCAATTATTTTAAAAAAATTCAGAGGCGTTGAGCCAAATTTTTGCTTAACAGATGGTTCATGTTAGATAGCGAAAGCGACAGGAACTATGAGGATTACTTAATTGATATGGCCTCTATTTGGCAGAAATTCCAGCAGAAAGAGTTGTTGTTAAATACTGAAATTGATAGGCATTTTAGAATGTTAATCTCTGCAAACCTTTTAAGTAACACTCCTTAAAGATACCAGAAAATGTCGTGAATAAACTGGTAAGTTTGGTCTTCTTCAATGAAACTAATATAGGCGAGAAGGAATTCGTGTATCAACCGTTTTCTTTGCATTTGATTATAAGCACCATAAATATGAATATCCGTAATGTTTACTTTTGCCTGTTGACCTTTGTGGTTCAGCATGACAAACTAATATTTGTCTCATATACTACCCAAGTTCCTTTAGCATTCACGGAATGTAGTTACATATGATACCACTATCTATTGAAAAATAAATTTCTGCATTATACTGAATACAGTTATCATGCCTGATCAGTCTCTGCATCTCATTTATCTATTTTGCATGCGATATTTTCTATGATATTCAAATACTAAGTACCATGGGATTCTATATTATCCTCAGATGGCTGAATATTTTAATGAGAAGTCAGGTTTATCAGAAAATGTACCTCTTGGCAGTTTCAATTCTATGTTCAGTTTTACTGGCTCTTGGAAAATTGATGCTGCAGCAACAAAAACCCTTGCAGTGGATGGTTATTTTATTCCTCTATACAAAGTTGTTCTTATGAATGCTGAATTGGTGTTGCGAGAAGATGTCAGGCGTGCTGTTCCACAGAGCTGGGATCCATCATCCTTGGCTAGGTTAGTAGGTAATAAACTTGTTCACTGTGTTTAGGTATTGTCAGCATAGTTTTGTCTTGAAATTACAATCTCTGGACTAGGGACATTTCTAGATTTTTTACTGGTCTGTGCTACTTGTCACGGCCTTGTAGTCATGGAAAAACCTCTGCTTTTATCTCCAAGGCGAAGGCATTGAATCTATCAGTTGTTTCTTTTCTTTGTTAGTGCTCTCTCTCTCTCTCTCTAGATGCTCTTGATTGTCAAGTGACTCTTTCCTGTTCTTTCTTCAGCTTTATTGAGAATTTCGGTACCCATATTATTACATCTGTGACTGTCGGAGGTAAAGATGAAGTGTATATCAAACAGCACCATTCATCTCAGTTATCAGCATCTGACATTGAAAAGTATGTGAAAGACATTGGGGACCAGAGATTTCTAAACTTGGGTAACCAGTCCGATGCTGCTCCCTACAATTTCAAGGACAAGGTTAGTGCCTTTTGCTACTTTAGATGCATAGATCATAATGTATTATGTAAGAAATATTTTTGTCATACAATTTTAGTATCTGTTCAAATGCACGGATTGCGGATCCTTCTCTGCTTAACGACTGTGACATGCGCTCCTACCTATGAAGTGTTCCACATCTAATCAGAAAGGAGTTAACTATGTTCCACTTCATTTTACTTTGTCATAAGGTTTTCTACAGTAGCTAATATATCACCACTGAATTAGGTAAATATTTATGATTACTTTATTCATCTGTAGATGATTCAGAAAATTACAAATAATTTAATTATCATGGACTTTAGTTTGTGATAGTTATATGCTCCCTCATTTTATTTGGGACAAAAGTGTATCTGATTCCCTTTGATCTTATAATTTATTTGTATACACATTTTAGGATACTAAAAGACCTTAACCACTACTGTTGCTTTTTAGGTCTTCCTATTCAATTTTAAATATATTGTTGATATAATTTATATTATCTCATACTGCTTTTATGCCCAATTATCCTTGAGCCTCTGTCCCATCACATTTTGATGTTATGGACTTGAGTTTCAGTTTAATCATGAGCTTTGGCATTTTTTTTTATTTCACGGTTTCATAGGCTAACATTTTTTCATCGTGCATGTGATAGTTTGTTTGTTGCTGCACCACAGACAATTCACTTTTTTTCCTAGCTTAATGATTTCTTTGTTGGCTTTAATGCCATGGTAAATTTGGTTTCATCATTACCCCTAATCTATTGTTGATTGAAATGATTATTTCATCAGTCAGCAATATGCTAATATCTTTGGACTTTGGTGTGTTCAGTTAGTGACATTTGGCTTTTGAACTGCTAAGAAGGAAGACATTTAATGCAGGAAAAATTCTCTTAATCAACATATGGACAGCAGCCAGGGTGATTGAGAAAATAACGAAGAAGAAAATGGAAGGAATGATTGAAAGGAGGGGTTAGATCTCAAAGTGTTTGATCAGATAAATCGGATTTATTTTCAGTTTTCAGAATATTATGTTTTAGTTTTTAGGCTGAGATCAAGTTAGCCTATTACAGTTTTGAAGATCCTCAAGTTTCATACGAGCCATATTGTAGCATACTGTTCATGGGTTCTGTTCATATTACATGAAGGAGGTGGTGCTTTTTCTTGGGGATTCAAAATAAGGCTAAATTAGGATTCTTCTATTTATCAAGTCTGGGTGTGAAGGATGTGTTTTTGATGATTGAAAGGATGAAGTTTTGAAGAAATTGTTTTATGTCAAGGTTATTCCCTATGTGAGCCATGAAGTTAGTGTAAAACCCATAGTTGCTAGCTTAGGAAACGAGTTCGAGAAACAATATGAGAAATAGGAGCATGTAAAAAATTGATAAAAAATTCTGCAATTCAGGAAACAGGAAATATTTATATAAATATAAAATTATTCATATACTTAGTACAAGACATAAAAAATATATCTTAACAAAATTAACAAATTATTGAAATTTTTATCCTAATCAACAGCCTCCGTACCCAAACTTGTTTAAAAACTTCAATAAATTGATAGATAAAATGCCTTTTTAACCACTCATTCCCTATATATCTTTTAAAAAAGGCAGAAGGGGTAAATTTTTTTTTCTTCTTTTTTTTATAGGGGTGTGGGATCTATATTGTGATTCCACATATATTCTAGTAGATAACAGTTTTTTAATTTAAAATAATTTTGAATTTGTAAGATGCATACTCGAAGAAGGAAATTTGAGGAAGAGTCTTTTATGGAAAGATAACTCATATCCATCGGGCTTTTTTTTCATTCTGTGGAGTGGGATAGAATCACATGTGGAAGAGAGTATATGAAGCAAGGTTGGCGGAACCGTCCCGAACTAGGCGGTTCTGGCCGTTCTGAGCCGTACTAGTGGCTCATCGGTACGTTCCGGCAACTGAAACGAGATCCGTTGCCGGAGCTGGAGAAGGAGAAGGAAAGATAGCGAGTGGGGGAGGGAGGGAGAGGGAGAGGTCGGGACGTCGACGGAGGAAATGAAATAGGGGAAGCGGCTGCGGCCTCGCTTTTCGCGGACTCGGCTAGCCTCCGTCGGCCCTCCGCTGGCGTCCGCTATCCTCCTCCGGCCTCCCTCCCTCTCTTCCCCTTTTTTCTCTCTCTTTTCTTCTCTCCCATGTACCGTGCCCTCTGTCGGTGCAGGCCCGGCCCGGCTCGTACTGAGTCGTGCCATCAGAGAACCGATACTGTGCCCAATACCGGTTCCTCCGACCTTAATATGAAGCATGGCAAGAGCAAGTGCATGAGAGCACTCATTCTTTTCTCATCCAACTTTGAGAATGCAAATTCTGCATTTGTTAAGACAGGCTTGGCGCTCATTTCTAAGTTCGATTTTTTGAGACACTGCTTTTGGAGTGGGAAACGCATTTCTTGTCATCTATGGCAAAACCTACTCCTAGGTGCGGTGTGATTTCTGTCTTTGGTGTGAGTCCATTATATCTTTCCTTGTGTTGATATCCTTTTCTTCCTCTTCATTTTTCCCCTTGTTAATCTTTATATCAATTCTACCTGACTTGCCCTGGAGTAATTTGTGTCAAAGATTTATGAGTTGGGCTTAGATCTTGATCTAACAATTTAGGGTGGAGATATTAAGATATAAGATAGGGGCTAGACTCCCTACTCCTCTCTCTCTCCAGAGGCTGAAACCCTTAGTGGTTGCCTTTGTGGCTCTGCCTTGCTTCCTCCCAGTCCACTGCTAATGATCATGAGTCATTCGTAACCAGCACATGCTCTACTCCCTTTGTGTTAATCCCATATATGGAACCCCCAACCTCTCTCTCTCTCTCTCTCTCTCTCTCTCTCTCTTCCTATTCAGATCATGAAGCCATTTTTTCCATCCATCCTATTTTTGCTTTAGAAGTTTGAATTGACTTAAATCTGCATCATCTAAGGTTTTTCTTCTTTTTTTTCTGTGTGTGTGTGTGTGTGAGTGAGAGAGAGAGATTGGACTCACCCCACTCATCTAGGGTTGTTTATTCCTTCAATTTCTATATGATCCGTATGATTTTGTTGGTGCTAGAGAAATGAAACATTGATGACACTATCCTAATCTAGGGTTTATAATTGTGATTATTCTATGTTCTATTCCTCTGCTGTGATATCTTGTCAATTTGGCTTTTATTTGTTGGGAATCTTGTGATTTTGTAAATCTATGTAGATCAGAAGTACATTAGATGACTGAAACATCAGTTTATCAGTTGCTCAGATTTAAGCAATCTATCAGTCTGTGTAGTCTAGGGATTTGTAACTGAGATGTTCTAATTTCCTATGACTTTGGTGGTCCTTGTTCTTTAGTTCAGTTGGTGATTTGAAAATCTTGTGTGTATTTTTATGAAAACTCGATCCATGGATCTAGGTACTTCCATTAGGAGAATGAATGGTAGACCTTGAGTATCTAGGTCCACTTAGAGATAAATTTTATGACTCTCTCTCTTTCTCTCTCTCTCCCCCTTGCTCTCGCTCTCGCTCTCTTGCTTGCGGGCTCGCTCCCTCCCCCCCTCTGTAGTTGTTGTGACTTATTCAAATGAATTCAGTTGGGTTATTGTGTCACACATCTAGAGCTCCAAACAAATGAGAGTATACATGAACTGCTTACAGTAAGCTCTATAATAAGCTTGTTTGAGCTCGTTCAATTAGAAAACAAGCAAACTCAAACTTCAGTTAACTCAGTTTGTAGATGGGCCAGGCAAGAAGACTCCAGTGCTGAAAAAATGAGTAGAAGCTCCAGCGTGGCTCAATAAGAGGCGCAGTCAAGCTTGTTCAAATATTCAAATAGCTTGAATATTTGCCAAGGTCAAGCTTGGCATGAGTTTAAGCACCTGTCTCATATGACAAGCCAAGGGAGGCCTCAGCAACTTAAAGCCCAGCTTGGCTTGTTTGCGGTGCTACGGATATCTGATACCCACCCAGTTGGGTTGAGGATGGCTTTTTGCTGAACCAACAGATTGCTGGATTGGATCGAGTTGGCTGTTTAAAAATTTCAGGTTGCATTTGGTTTGACCTTGATCTGACCAAACCTGACCAGTTTACAGGCCTGTCTGCCCATATTTGGGCATGAACTTTGTTTTCTCGTGATTGTTCAAACAGGCATGTGGCGATCTTCTCTAGCTATTTGAGAAATAGCTTTGCAAATGATGTTATGAATGTTCAAATTCTTCGATGATGATTCTTTTTCATGTTTGCTTTGCTTAAGTGCTTCTTCTTACTCTGCAGGATGTTACAATAATCTTTAGAAGAAGAGGTGGTGATGATCTTGTTCAAAATCATGCAGAGTGGAAGAACACTGTTCCTTCTGCACCAGATGTTATTAACATGACATTTTTACCCATTGTTTTTCTTTTGAATGGACTTCCTGGACTCCCGTATTTGGCTCGCTCGATTGATCTATATTTGGAATGTAAGAGTTATTATAATCTCGGATTGCTTATTGACATGTTCTTTTTAATCATTGCTGGCTTATCTATATGTTTATGTTTTTAACCTATGCAAACCTGTTCGCTTTCACATCGGTGGTTGGAGCATGTGTGGCATGACACCTTTGTTTTTCTATTCTTGTGTTTCCATTTCTTCAGACAAGCCTCCTGTAGAGGAGCTGCGGTATTTCTTGGAGTTTCAAATGCAACGAATTTGGGCTCCATTGCCTTCAACTATTCCTGGTCACCAGAGAAAGGAACCTGTATGTCCTTCGCTTCAGTTTAGCTTAATGGGCCCCAGGCTCTATATCAGCTTAGAGCAGGTATGAAGTTTTCTCACTGTGAAATTCCGTAATAACAGATTCTACGTAGTTCATCTGTATCATTTGCATAGAGTTGCCATACTTGTAGCTAATTCCAACAAGAGTTCTTGTAGCTCAGGATTGTCCTCCATCATCCTTCCTAGGTCTGCTTCTGTATACTGACAATTCAGCATATAAAAACAGCTAGTTTCACAGAGTTGTTTTTTGGCAAAGAGAATATTTATGCTAGATAGGGGTACCAAATGTCAGCTTCTTCTACAATGACTAAGAAGAAATTCAAATTCACCATATATAAAACACAACGAATAACTCATTCTAATCAATTTTCTGTTCTATTATCTGGCAAAACATCAGCTCTAAACCGGATATGAATTAAGAGTTATGTCATTGTTTGCATGACTAGATCTTTAAAATGAAATAATTCCAAAAATGTCTAACATCTACATGCCCAGTTAGTAATGTTCCTCACATCAGTTCCAAATTAATGATTAATAGATAGTGTAAAAAACATGCCCATCCTTGGATGTGTTTGGGCAATTGGTTCATCATATATTTTTTGCTTTAGAAGGCTGAAGGGCCCAAGATGAATTTTCTTGTCGGTATTTTTGTTTAGCTTCTCACTAGCAGTTAATGGACTTGTATTTGCAAGCTTCAATTAAAGGAGGCTCTCAACCAAAATTCTTCCAAACCATGAGTATCCTAGCCTACTTAATTTTGAAGAGGTAAAAAATGCAGATCAATTTCTCAATCTAATGGTTTCCTTCTTAATTCAATTTGTCATCACTTACGATTATTGCGATTAGCAAGAATTGGTTCTTCAAATCTTGCTTCTATTCACAATTTGGAAATTATTCTTTCAATGCTGACTCAGCAGTCGAACAGCCATACTAGAAGGAAAACAAGTTTGCCTTTAATAATGATGAATCTACAACCATAAAACATTCTTGTCTTGATATGACAACCTCTTTAAAGAGGAAATAGAATTGAAGCTAATTGCTTTCCTAATGTATGTCTTCACGTGTATTTCTTTAACAAATCTTTTCCATTCAATCACTGTTAGGTTCTCCAGGGCTACTTTGTAAGGAGGCCCATTCGGCAAAAAAAACCCATTAGTTTCTGCACCACTTTTTAACTATTTGGAATCGCCTTTATGAATCCTTAGTGTACGATCATTGAGGACACCGTTGACATCTGTAAGAATAACCCTTGGCATCTCGGCTGTCTCTTTCGGACAGGCTACATCTTTATGAGCTGATATGCAGAAGTCCCTTTGGCTTGTCCATTGTGGTCCTCAAGCCATATGAGATGGGTTATAAAATCGGAGTAGAAGAGACATGGTCCTGTCAGATGTGGCCTTTGGATCCGACAATACTTGCCAATGCAGGGTTGACACCTCAGCTCATGAAGTTATATTTTGTCTTGAAGGAGACTGCTGAGTTGCTGTCTCAAATAGGACCAGCATGCTGGTAATACTTCCACCTGTTTAAAGAATCTATCGTGCAAAATTTTCATATTCACTATTCATGTATGGAATAGAAATATCCAATGCACACAAGCACTTCCAAAGTTTACCATGCTTGACATGTTGTGTACCAGTGGATTGGAAATCATGGAAAGCTTGACGTGGTTGACGTTCTCTCAGGGAATTTTATCTCCATTTGTTTATTTTGGAGGGCTTGTCAAGCCCATTTAAGTTGGAAGTACATGCCTAGCTGCTAACTTTATTTGTCCGTTGGATGCAGGTATCTGTTGGTCGGAAACCAGTCACTGGCCTCAGGTTGTGTCTAGAAGGAAGCAAGCAAAATCGACTAGCCATCCATTTACAGCACCTTGCTTCCCTTCCAAAGATTCTTGTGCCGCGCTGGGACTCTCATGTGGCAATTGGTCCACCAAAATGGCAAGGCCCTGAAGAACAGGACAGCCGTTGGTTCGAACCAATTAAGTGGAAGAACTTTGCCCATGTCAGCACTGCACCAATAGAGAGCACCGAAACTAATATTGGGGACCTTTCTGGTGTCTACATTGTGACGGGGGCGCAGTTGGGGGTGTGGGATTTTGGTGCCAAGAGTGTCTTACACCTCAAACTATTATTCTCCAGGGTTCCGGGGTGCACCATAAGGAGATCAGTGTGGGATCACAGTCCATTCAAGACTCTTGCGCCATGTCCAGATGATGCATCTTCTTCAAGCGACAGGTCTAGTCAGATCAGTAAACTTGCGAAGATAGTTGACATGACGGAGATGTCAAAGGGACCAGAAGATACACCGGGCCACTGGTTAGTTACTGGAGCAAAGTTAGGGGTCGAGAAGGGGAGGATTGTTGTACGTGTAAAGTATTCCTTATTAAACTACTGAATCTGAAATTACTTGTTTTTCTCCATGTTCACCATCCCATGGTGCATTCTTTCCGAGCTAGCAATTTGTTCTTATGTTTCTACTGTACATTCCTGGATATCATTGTTATTTATCAGAGAGCTTTCCTCTGGGTTTTGTTAATATTTTGGCTTCTGTTATATTAGAAGTTTTCAATTGATGCGTGCTGTTAATTTTTGAAATGTATTTCGACTTTTGAGGCTTGAAAACGTAAGGCAGTGCCCCTATTCGCACAGGCTTAAACCAAGAAAATCTTTTATCAAGACATCGGAGATTGGATGCGACAATTCTAGTATGTCGTCAGCCATCAAGATCGTGACCAGAAATTGTGCGAACAGTGAGCTTCTGATCTTTTTGAACTATGTACCTGAATGTACAAAAAATCTCTATCATATTAACAACTAGTACCTGTGCAAGTGTATATTGTTTTTCCCCCCATCCTAAATCATATCTTATTCATCATGATTATTTGCTGAGGCAAATACTGTTAGTTCAATTCTTTTGTTTATATTTTCTCTTACAGGCGAGAAACTATTTCCTGTTCATACAAATGACTGAGGCATTTATGGAGATCTTTTTTGTTATTAGAGCATTAAATTGTTGAATTTCATTTCTTCTCAATTACAAAATTCTGATATCTCATTTGGGAATTGGAGATCAACCAACCAGGTTAGCAGGTTCGGTTATGGAAAAAAGCTGCCCATCTTAGCCTGGACACAAACAGTCAGGTTCTAACAAGCCTGCAACCTAGCTGAAAATATTGCACACCCAGTCCTTGATAGGCCTCAAGTTTTATTTATCAGGAACAGTTTTTATAAAACAATAATTAAAGCAAACGTTTTCTTGAGGACATTAACATACACGTTTAGACTCCGTCCACCACTTCTATAGCACAAACTTTCTTTCGGTTAAAATATGTTTCGTATAATTCAATTTATATGTTTCTTTTAAGAAAATGGAGAGACAATCTTCGAAACTCAAGACCAGACAAAACTGCTGATTTCAAAATATTTCGTGAATCGCATCTATCTGAATTTGAGTCGCTTTGTTTGCTAACAAAACTAAATCCCACTTCACATGCATAGATTATAAAATAACAACCACCACTAGATCTTATCCTATCATGTAATGAAACCCCTCCTACAACACTCGAACTCTTAGAATTAAATCAAGCCTCATCAAATTCTTCTACACCACTACGATATATTCCTGACCTGATCCAGGTTGCCTCCATGCAACTATTTTCATCCAATCATAGGGGTCTTTATAGGCTTTCATTGTACACATGATGATCAAAATACAGTCATAGCACATCAGGCTTTATATTTTGAGTCTATTCAGAGTTGTTACTTGGACTCGTACAGCGGACCCTAGACATCATCCTTGCATTCCCATCCTGTCGACCAAGAAAAGCTGAAAGGTTCTCCCATGCTGTCACAGGGTTTTGGCGCAAGTAGAGCCCACCCCCGGTCCATTTGACGACATCCTCCTGTTTTGACCTTCTTGCACTGCCATTAAATGAGTTGTGACCAGACCGTAAGGAAAAGAGACAACAAAGCTGTCACAAAGGAGAGAAGGTGAGATGAAACAGTGAACAAATACTGGTTTCAGTATCTGGTAAGGCCCCACTGCTGTTTCTCAGCCTCATCACAGATTCTTTAAAGCCGTATGCTACTGTGGCCTGGCTTACTTGCATGGGCATTACAACAGTACACTGTTGGCCCAGCCAAGGTCAACTTGGACAATGAATGGTGCAAGATGAACATGCTTTTAGAGTGTTTTCTTTCAAATTACCATGGCCAAGAAAGAATATTAGGGTTGAAAATGGATGATTACATTGACGAGCTTGGGTCTAATCTATCTCCGGCATTTGCTGCGGTGAAAGAGCATTAAGTCCAGAATTTGATTAAGGAGAGCTCAATGAGACAAAATTATGGGAAAGCTGATGTATTGTGACCTTTTCATGGAGATGGCACCATTTGGGCCCACAAGAACTGGTACAAGACAATCACTTTTTGACCCTTAGTTTGACTGTCTTCCACTTGTTTTTCTCGGTTCTTCGTTTTGATGGCCATCTTTATCGTTTATATTATTTGATGAGAGATAATTTGGTATAAAAAAATAAATTTCATATATATATATTTTTCTATTTATTCTATAAAAAATAAAATACTATAAATAAAATGTAGTCGGATGTTTAGTATGAAAAATAAATAAAGGAGATAATAAAATGAATGATGGGATCCATATCTATTTTTTTTAAAAAAAAATCCTTGCTGGATTACCAAATAGAGGTTATCTGAAAATATTATTTTTAACAAAAATACCCACATTTATATTATATTAATATTATATTAACTATATGATATAATTAATAATAAATATATCAATATTATATTAATGTGTTATAAATATTTTAATATAATTGTTAATAAATACTAATTATTAACTAACAAATATTTATTATTGTCAATAAATCTAATATTCGAATTATTAATAATTAAAATATTCATTTATATACCAAAAACATACTAAAATTTATTTATAAGATGAAATATATTTTATAATATTTAATTATTTTAAAATATTTAAATTAAATAGTATTTATGTAATTATAAGTATAACCCATGCAAATATATTTCAATATTTGAAATAGCCAATTTTGACGACATTTTTGTAAGTAGTCCATAAATGCCGAGCAAATAGACTAAAAAAAATATTATTATTTAAATTATTTATTTAAAAATATTTTAAATTTGATAATATTTTTGTATAAAATTACCTTCAATGAAAAATAGTATTTTTTTCTAAAGTAATTTTTCACCATCCAAATATGGTAAAATTTATTTTTTTCCACAATCATTTTTTTCAAATAAATATTTTTTAAAAATCAGTAAATTATATAATCTGGAATACTCAAACTAAATGAGCCCTTAGTTGCTGGCATATATACAAAACAAAGTGTAAATGTATATAAAATAATATATATAATATACATATAATGGCACAATACTAAAAGACAAATGAAACACAATGATTGAATTGCAATCAAACGGAGGGCCGGGCAAAGTAAGCTTTGCTGCTGCCTGCCGATTAGATGGCATGTGATATGAATTAGTCCCTTTTTCTTTTTTTTTTTTCTTTTGCTTTAAGAAAAGGGGAAGGGGAGAGGAATGAACAAGCCCACCCTATGTAGCAGCCCCCACCCCACCATAAAAATGTTCGATGCGGGCAGAACTGACCGTGTGTTAGGCACCCCGGCCAGTTTTACTCATACCCTCCCTACCCGTGGGCCTGGCTTAGTTACCCCTTTGGGCTCCGGCACGAATACCACGTGTGAGTACGTCACACCTTGCACCACCAAGGTTACCAGCAGAGCGATACGTCCTTCTAGACCCTGTGTTCGAGCAGGGAGCATCCGGTCTCCACAATTTAATCGACGCCCGTGCGTTTCGAACTCGGAACCACTTGGTTAGAAGTAAAGCCATGCTCCCACTAGGCTATCACCTCAATGGTAATCAGTCCCATTATTGCTTGGTTTTTGTAGCGCTGCTTGATCAAAGAGTGCAACTTCCCTTGACCTTTCTAACATCATGTTTTGCATTTTAACTTTGAAGAGAAATTCGTGTCCTCTAAGACGGTCCAGTCGGATAGACTTTTCACGGCTCGAAATATTTAGGGTTTCTCATCTATTTGTCGAGTATCCCACTTGGTATTTTTTATCTGAAAGCTCCATCTTCGAGTTTCCTCAGGATCAATTTCGATGAATGTGTCCTAGAGGAAGGTAGGAGGAGTGGGACAGACTTTATTGTTAGGAGCCCAGACTCCAGGATGATTGTTGCTGGAGGTTACCACTTATTTGACACTTCGATACCAGGGACGGAGCTGAGAGCGGCCTGGGCGGGATTATACTATGCTTGGCATGCTCTGCAGGAGAGAGAGGTCCTTCTGGAGGGTGACTCTGCGACGGCATTGGATGGATCCTGTAGGGATCCAGATGGGTCAGTGATTACCACCTGTTGTTGAGAGATATTTGGATTATAGTTTGTGGTGTGATAGTGCTCCCGGCAAAGCACGTGTTTAGAGAGGCTAATGGTGCTGCATATTGGGTGACCTCTTTTGTTGCCAACTACTCGGGAGACCATATCTGGTTTGGAGAGGCGGAGTTGCCCAGTGCACTCTGTGATGTACAATTTTTTAATTTTCTGAGTTGTATTTGTACATATTTTGTATGATTCTTCCGCTTTTAGCAAAAAAAAGAAATAATAAAGAAAAAAGGAATTCGTGTCATATAAGGATTCAATGCTTGTTTTTCTTTTAATTTATTTTAGGATGGGCGATTCGTATCCGACGAGTATGAATACATCTAATAAAATTATAAAATAGAATACCTCGAAGCATCTGAGGCAGTTCCCTATCTCCCGTCTACATGGTATTCAAATGCTTAGTTTTAATCAACCTGTGAAGTAGCTGACCACAAATTATGTATGTTGTTGGGGTCCATGTGTACATTGTCTTTTTCCAGTCCAATTTTATTCTCTCCAATTTCATTCGCCTCAAAAATCTATTTTGTCTTTGGTGTTTGTTCTTATGATCCTTGGGGAATGGACGACAATTTTACAAAGGCAGAGTATTTTACGCTGCATCCAAGCTTGGTGGGGTGTCTTTTGTGAGATTGTAGACGTAACGTGTCTTGCGGGAAGACGCTGGAAGTCGTGCGTCGCAGCTTCCTTATTTTGTCTCTAGTAAATTTCAATATAGATCTATTCTATTCTCTTTCCAAAATTTTTGTTTCATATTATTTCACCTCCCAAATCTATATTATTTTTGGTGTTTGTTCCTACTACCATATTAAAGCTGCAAATGGGTCGAGTTGACTCATGACCTAACCCAACATACTTAAGCACGATCCAACCTGTTGTGGTTCAAATTTGGCCCGAAGGTGACCGCAACGGTGAAGTCGAGAGAGCCGCCGGTGTTAGGTACCCCGAGCTTGGTCGGGGGACTCGGCAAATATCTGAAGTTGGTGGAGCTTTTGGCGAAGTCTTGAAGTTGAGCTGACTTTGGGTCGAAGTGAAGATTCAGCTGATGGTCGTTGATGTTTACTGGCCCGAAACTGGGCGGCCTTTTAGTTATATGTTAGACGATCCATTTTTTCCCTATCACAACCTATTTTGGAAAACCCTAGAGGTCTGGTCGAATTCTAAAATTGGACCCGTTTCATTTTTTGGGTCGGATTGGATTTACTGAATTCAAACCCGACCAGACATATTTGAATTTTGGGCAATTTTGAGTTTCTAATCCTACAATCCGACTCGACCCAAACTAAATCCGGCAAACTATTTTTGATGGGTTTCAAAAAAATTCCGAACCCATGTTGTTCTCTAAGTTATGCCTTATGATTAATGTTTATGTTTTATATATGAGCAGTATTTTGCACCTTAAGTTTATAACTCCAATTCAAAATATAGAATAATTCATGCAATTTTATTGCTTGGTTTCGAAAGCTTATTAAAGAATAATGAGCATTTATAGCAACAAAATAACAACCGGGCCTCGAAAAAGGCTAAGCATGGTTTGTAGTTTTTTGTCCTTCAATATCCAAAAGAAAAGTCATTAAGATTGCTTTTTGCTTCACACACAATGTTATACTCTTTTAGATTCGTTTGAACCCGACCCGTACTCGACTCAGACCTGTTTTTTTTTTGGGGTTAGGACCGAGTTATACATGGACCTGACCCAGACCCAATCTTTTTTAGTTGGGATCTAGTTATACATAGACCCAACCCAATCCAAATGACTCGTTGGATCAGAAATTTTAGCAATGGATCTGATCCGATCCGATCTTCTATTGGATTGAGCCTGGATCCAACATTATGACCTGAATAAGAAATCGGGTTGAATCGGGATCACCCATAATCCGATCCGACCCAACCCATTTACACCCTTACATCGGATGGTCCTTCTACAACCCAATCACATTCTAGAGTACAAGATGAAGTGCCGCCCGATTAGATGGATTGATCTCAGTCCTCCAACATGTTTTATGATAAACCTCTGTTCGTGCCATAAGCTGTGTTTGGATGTTGGTTATGTGGCGGATTAGAGGAACTGTTCAAGTTCAACCAAATACCACTCAAAAAGTTGCTCAGATGATTTTATTTCAGAGAAAAGAATGCAATTTTCCCTTGGTACGTCAGAAAATTGCGAAAATATAACTCATGCCACCAAAGCCAAACAATGTTCTCATGTTTACTTGCGTGGAGATTAATAAAGATGTTGCTCATTGCCTCTCAAGTATATAGATGGGTCTATTGTCCTTTTTTTTTTTTTTCCTTTTGTGATTACTTAAGCATTAACTCTGTTTCGTAGAAGTTAATCATGCTTCTCAGCTAAATGCTCACTCTAATTCACCTTAACTTGCCAAGAAACATCACATCAAAGAGATCACACATAGGCTATGCAAATAGCTAGATCACAACTCCACATAGGCTATACAGCAATCAAATGTTTCTTGACCAGGGTAATAATTGGTCACAACCACATTGCTACCACGGCAAACATTTTAACAAACACAGCCACAAAGCCATATCTTGCCCCAATCAAATCTAGGTGTCTCCTTACAAACAATAATTCCATTGGCGAGGAAGGAGATCTTACAAAAGTTTTTTGACAAAGCTATATACTTGCGATTTAGAAACAAAGAATCGGTTTTTGGCCATGAACTTTGTTAAACCTAATGATGCTTCCACGACCACGATGACGCTTGTAGTATCATAAGGTTAACAGTACTGCTATCGATTTTGCAGGCATCGGTCGCATCCAGAGCCAAGACCGGTCGCTTTCTTTCCACAGCCCTCTCTCGAAAGCACGAGCGCACGTTCTCTCCTCCACCCTGGTGTCAGAGAGAGAGCGGAGAGCAGTAAAAGGCGCAAGCCCCGGTGGCCGGTGGCCCCCCTCTCTCTGCCGGCCGGAGGTCAGGAGCAAGTGACTGCTGCTGCGTCGCCCACGTGAGCCAGCAGCGCGGTCACCCGTGCAACTACTCTTTTCTCTTTAGCCCTTTACGTGTTTGTATTAATGCCTGACAGAAGCGCTCCTTTTTGCCGCTGCTCGCTCACACCTTGCACGCTTCCGAGTTCCGACTGCTGCAACGCGGGCAAGGTTTTCTTTGCTGTTTTGTTGCCGTAATGCTCGTAGATGGGCATCTTGCTGCGCGAGGGGTTGCAAGAAATGGGGGCTCTGCCCAGGTGAGAATCACAGGGTCTATTTTTTTGTTGTTGTTGGCTCGTTGTTGGAAGGTTATGTTGTTGTTTATTGGAAAGAGGAAGGAGATGGGATTCTCTCTCTCAAACCATGGATTTGCTTAAATAAAGATTTTTCGGTAGTTGGTAGTTGGTGGTCCATCGAGGTCAGCAATTTGGCTTGAAAAATGCTTGGTTAGGTTGGTTGCGTGGTGGCGATTCTGAAGTGATTTTAGGTGATGTCCAAGATTGCATTTGGTTCGGGAATATGTTACTAAAAATAAAAATAAAAATATATAATATATAGTTGGATGTTGGTAGAATAAGTAAAAAAAAATAAGAATTATAAAAGTAGCCCTCTGGCAATTTCCTCTGTTCTGCATCAAAACGCCAAGAGTTTAGCATTATAAATGAGTATAAAATGAAAATGATACGTTTATCTTGTTTAGATTTATTTTAGGAAAAATAACAAGTGGCATAGTGCCCCCTTGATTAATTTGAATGCAATGCGATCCTTCTGTCCATCTTTATTTAACTACGTATTAGAAAATTGCATCATATGATAGCTTAAATCTGTTGTATGACTAAAATACTCTTGTATGTTAGGATTAAAGGTGGCTCGGGACCTCTATCCAATCCAATCCCATCCTTCTCTCTTACAACAAAGAGTCGATTGTGTTCATGGAGGAAACCTAAGTCCCAAACCCCGATGGGTATCAAAGGTGGAATCTTGGTGACGGATATGGGAGAATTCCAATGGGTTTGATAGGAAAATCCAGGGGGCAGAGGTCTTGCGTATGAATTCAAATGAGAACAAGGGTACATGTAGTGCTTGGTAAACGCTACTCAAAACTTGATGGGCATTATTAGGGGATTTTTGAAGGGGTGAATGGGACGAATCCTGGTGGGATTTTATGGGGGAAGAATATTATCAAAACCCTAGTGTGTATTGGAGGTGCTTGAGAAGCTTTCCTGCAAAACCAAAATACTGTCAATAGTTACAAAGCAGTACAAAATACAGAGCTATATCAGAATCTCAATGGTTACTATAGAGAAAGCGATAGAGTGTATCGAAATCCAAATTTATATAATAGAGAGAATCCGAGAGATTTATAGAGAGAGAACTATAGATATCCATAAAATACCAAATGGATCTTATTCAAAAAGATATAGATTTTTAACATAGCCCAAAAGAGTATCAAGCAATGAGCCCTATAAATCCCCAGCGAACACTACTTTTTTTCGTAGTAGAACTAATTATTCTCATCCAGCCAGTGGTGCTGGATGAATTCTTCCAAGAAGGGAAGGTGGAAGAAGCTATGGAGAAAAATGGTGTGGTTGTGGACCTGCATGGATATCTGCTGTTGATGCAAGCATGGGGGGAGGCAAAGTCTCTAGGAGCAGCAAAATTTGTCCATAATCATAAGAACGAACAATGATTAATGTTGAAGTTCGGGCTCATAACAAAATCCTGGATATGTATTCCAAGTGTAATTCGATGGTTTGTGCTTACCAGCTGATTAATAATGATGGTCTTGCAGAGGATGAGAGAAGTGGATGGTCATTTTCACCATTTGCTGATGGTCATCTATCATATGGAAGATGGATGAAAGAATTACATCATGCTTGGAATGTAATTTCAGAAGTCTATTTAGAAACTTTTAAAGTCAAAAGGGTGCTTTGTAACTTGGATAAAGTCGACAGGATAAAATTATACTTTTTTTATTTGTTTAATCCTCCAACCAAACCAAAACATGTCCTCTCTCCTCTATCGTATATAGATTGGGCTGGATGTTGTTTAAGCTACGTGTCTGAAACATCTATCCGTAGCTGTGAGATTTATATTGGAGATCGATCAGTCGTCGAGATTTATAATGGAGGAGGCTTTAGCACGGGCAGCTAAGATCACCCACACATTTGTTACCGGGAGAACCTTATTAGATCGGGACATGTGAAACTCCTCCTTAGCTCTTGCAACGCTTCAAATGGTATCCATTTTTTGAGAGCTTCCATCCTCGAGTATCCTCTGAGTTCACTTTGATGGTTGTATACTGGATGGTGGAAGCAGGGGTACAACAGGATTTATGATTAGAGCACCGGACTCCAAATTCATAGTAGCTGGTGGGAATCTAATTTTTGACACATCGATCCCATAAGTAGAGCTGAGGGCTGCATGAGCAGGTATCAACCATGCTCGACGTAGTTTGAGAGCTGACTTCATTCTCGTTGAGGACGACACAGCTATAATAATTACTTGAATTCAGAAGCAGGCCAGGAAGGTGGGTATGCATCAGGACATTTGGAGCAAGATGAAAGAAGATACTTCTTCTACTGCAAAACATATCTACTATGAAATAAATGGGCTGCAAACTGCGTCACCCCTTTCGTAACATATTATTCAAAATTATATGCTTTAGGCCAACCTCACACGCATTCCGGTGGAATTTTAAGATATATTATTTTTTTATTTTTTTATATATTTATACCTCTTAATAAGTGGAGAAAAAAATCTATCTATCGCCTCGATGTGTGTGCCGCTCGGCAAGACCTGTCAAATTCATGTTTAAGTGTCCCTATTGATGTAAGATATTGACTTGACTTTGTTTGAAAATATGTATTTGCGACGGTACGACTCATCCCATCGGCCCACTTCCAACCCTTGTGGGATATAATACTCATTATTCTTTTTCTTTTTCCTTTCCTGTTAATGTATTAATTATTTTCCAATAAAGTTTCGCATTCATGGTAAAAGATGGGTTTTTTTTTTTCATCAAGGACGGATATAATGTCACAACCCAGTGGATTGGATGGCTTCTAAAAAAAAGGCTAGATGTCAGGCATCGGAATCTTCTTTTCAGATTGCCTTCATATTTGTTCCATATACTGGAGGATTCGATATGAGCCATGTCCGAAGTCAGTGCTTGTGTGAAACCTCATTAAGCTACTAACCTACTGATGTTACATTTGAAAACTAATTTACCGAACGTCGGGTATTTCGCTCCTTATTCAATTCCACAAAGAAAATTGATGCAATATAAACCTTAATTGTTAACAAAATTTGGGTCAATTGGTTGGCACCATTGGAAGAGGTCTCAATTTTGAGCTTGAATGATGGCAGTCTTTTGAAAATAAATTATGTTATTATAAAATATCCTTGACTATTATATTGGTTATAATTTATCTTAAAAAATTATGATCTCATATTCAAATCTTTTGTATTAAAATAAAATTGTTATTAGTATTGCTACAACAAGAATTAATGGTATTTTTTTCATTCATTATTCATCAAATAAAAAATTATATTTTAAATCATATACTTATTTATAAATTAAAATCAGCAGATAATTTGAGTTTTGACAATGATAGTTTATTTAGAGAAAGATAAAAATAAAATTGATCGTCAAGTGGTACTATTCCCATCAGTTTGAAAAGGGACAAGACTTCATTTGACTTGGCTTAGGTGGTATCAGCTGGTTGGGAAAAAGTCATGTTCTGTGTTATCGGCCCTGCACCTGGAACTGACGGAGCATGACAGCATTCAGCCAGCCGACCATCACCTCGCAAGAGACACGTCGACTTCAATTATCTTTCGCTCGTGTTCCCTGTTCCTTCATCCGTACCATATGCAAGCGTGTGTCTGGTCCGCTCTATAATCAACTCCAGCCTCTCTGTCCAAAGAAAAAAAAAGAGTAGATCAACAGAAAAAAAATATTTGATTAAAATTTTTAAAAAAACGAGATGAAAAATTAGTTTTTTTATAAAAATAAGATTCTTGTATTTTAAAAAAATCATATAAAACATGAAAAATACTAATTTGTACCTGTTGAAAATTGGGCTTATTTTTTTTTAAAAAGTATCCTTTTAAATTTTTAAGTACAATTAGGAAATTTTTTTCTTATAATAAATATTTTATATATTTTTTTATAAAATAGATATACAACCAAATATAAATCATTCTATAAAAAGCTGCTTTTTTATAATCAACTAAAAATGTAAAAACTATTTTTACAGGCATTATCTATCCAAGTATCAGCATTTTAGAAAAAAATATTGTAATAATTTTTTTTTTCTACGGACTAAATAAGTTCTCCAGCTTTGTGTCATTAGCAAAATGTACCGCATCATGATTGAAGGAGTGAACTAATGAAGCTAACACGGTATACCTATTAATCCTAATGGGCAGTTCTGCTCTTGAAATTGCTATGGCGAATCCCCACTGGAACGTTGTGGTGAGTGGGCTCCATCGTTGTGACCTGAGGCCTGCGACTGCTCCATTGACATTACTAAACGCACTTCACTAAGCTCTAGACATTTTAAGAAACAAAAGGCTAGTGTTTGGAACTCTCTTTTTCCTCAAATTTACTCTTTCCTTTAAGAAACAAGAAAGAAGGCACTCCGACTAAAATCTATATAATACTTGAACCAAGGTTACTGATACCCTACGCTAGTGACTTTACCAAGTAAGCTAGTTAGAACTCTCGGTATTAGCAGCATTTGGTATAGGAGGGCACAAAGTCTATTGTGACTTTTGCTTATTGCATGCTAGCATCCATGAGAGCTATGCTATATTATAACTTCCAAATCCCAATCCAGATGCCATATTCTTACATAGGCATTAAATGAGTTTGTGTAACGAACCAGAACCTTATTCAAAAAGCTTACTGAAAATTATTATTTAGATTTCTTGATCCTATATAAATACTCAGGATCTACTCATTGCATGGCCAAATATGGAACTAAATACATCCTCGTACGGTCCTCACATACTCCTTCTATTTAAGTCCTGACGTCCTCAGTAAGCTAAAGGTCTAAATCGATTCAAATACAATCATAAATACCATAAATTCAATTTGGACTAGTGTTATAGTGTTCTTTAATTCATATAAACTATAGGTCAAGTTTGCTCTAATATTATTTAGAATAATTTAAAATTTTATTTAAAAAAAATTAGTCAAAAGATATTATTTAAGTTAACCTGAGACTAAAAATACATCCATTTGGTGCTTTCAACACCCATTTTCTCTCTCTAAACGAGCTTCCTGTGGGAAGGTGAACGACTCACAAAGCTGCACCTGATAAACCACCGATTGCGTGGCTATCAAGTTTAATATTCCTTTGGGAGTGTAAAAGGTTATAAATAAAAAGATTCCCTTTTGCCCCCCAAGTCTCCATTCTAACAGCGTATGCTAGGACATAGGATGTGATGCAAGGATGGACTTTTGGCACCAACAACACAAAGAGGCAAACATCTAAATATCTACCACTGCGGCATCTTCCGCTTTCTCCAATTTACCTACTGCTATTGTGGTGTCCTTTGTCTACTAGGTGATACTGCCCCGAAATGGCCTTAAGAGTACCATCTCATAAAATAAAGAATTTCTGCTTCTATTTCGCACACGGTTTCCCCTGTTTTGGGGAGGTGGGGGTGATTTTTCTCTCCTTCCCCGATTGAGAATACTTTAATACTAAGTTCGCCAGGACTCCTCAAACGGGTAAGACAGAGACAAAGATGCGAGCTCTATACCCACACTAACTTCTTAAATACAACCCAAAACTCATTTCCAATCATAACAGTACATGCGTTCTCCCCATAACATTAGCACCAAGCTTTGGAAAAAAGCCAAATCCAGATACAGAAGGCAACCAACACCAGCTATATATGGTGGTTCCTACGGAAGAGTCGGCCCAAATCTGTAGACCGCTACGCCACATGAAGTCCTCCAAGCTGAAACCATATTAGAAAACACACGGCCCGACTTGCTAATGGCTGCAGATGACCAGCTTTGGCTTGGATTAGTAAGTGAGAACTTCCCCCAAGACATCCATGAAGTCCCAAAGTGGTTTCAAAAAACAATAGCTTTTCCTTTTAGCGATGGTATCGCGTACAACTCGAACAAAAGAGTCAATGAAAGAGGGGAGCTAGAAAGTTATAGATGATTGAATGATCAAGAAGGGTAGATTTAAAACCCAGTAACAGACCAGAGAGCCAAACAACCCGGTAACAGAGGGAAGTTGGAGAACAGAGGTGATGGAGCTCTAGCTGAGCTCCTCAATGGCCGTTGCATGGAGGAGGCGCTTCTATTACCTGCACAAACTTCAACCCCAACACTGATGCTCACAGAGCTCTCGGATCCATTGAGACACAAGCCTGGATTCCCACTCAAGTCCAGGTTCCTCCCGAGCCTTTCAATGAAGCCAGCACTGAAAGGAACCACACCAGCTAGCATGTTCCTGCTCAAATTCAGATGGTACATCCTGCTGAGGCCGCTTAAACCTCCTGGAATCTCACCGGTGAGCCTGTTGTTCTCCAGAGACAGAGTGGTGAGATTGGTCAACCAGGCAAAGCTCCCGGGGATCGAACCCGAGTAGCCCGAATTGGCTAGCCGGAGCTCCTGCAGCTTCGACAACCTCCCAAGCTGGGACGGCAGTGGGACGAACATGGGGTTGTCATCCATTATGAAGTACTGGAGGTTCTGGAGCTTTGGCAGGCCCTTTGGTAGCTGCCCGCTTAGCTTGTTGTTGCTGAGGGCTAAGAAAGCCAGGAAGCTAAGATTCTCCAAGCTCTCCGGGACGCTTCCAGACAGTGAATTAGAGCTCAAATCAAGTTTCTGGAGAAGACTTAGCTGTCCAATTGCTGGTGGGATGGATCCTGTGAGGGAGTTGTAGCTGAGGTCAAGGCCTGTCAGGCTGCTTAGACTACCCAACTGGGCTGGTATGCTGCCTGCGAGGGAGTTGTAGCTGAGGTCCAGGTGGATGAGGGAGGTCAGGCCAGAGATGCCCTCAGGGATCTTTCCATGGAGGTGGTTTTGAGAGAGTGTGAGGACCTGGAGCGACAAGAGGGAGGAGATATGGGGTGGTACGGGACCTATCAATGATGGATTTGATTTAAGGCTAAGTTGTTGGAGAGAAGCATAAGCTGCCGGCTTGCGGGCTGGTGGTGGCATGGAGAGGCTGGTTTTGGTGGCCTTAAAGCAGTTGAAGAAGAAAAGAGATTGGAGATGAGGGAGGTCAAAGACCTCGGATGGGAAGGTGGCAGTGTTCTTGCAAGTTGGGTTGGGTGCGACTCCAAAGTCCAGCCTTGTGACATGGAGGTGGTTGTCACTGCCTGGTTTGCATTCAATACCAGGCCATGAGGAGCCCGGAATGCATGGGTCTGGGTAGGAGGACCTCCAGTCCCTATCAGAGGACATGGTCTCCATCACATGGAAGAGCGTCTCCTTCTCAAGAGGGGCCATGCTCATGGATTGAAGCATTTCGGCTTGGCTATGACTAATGGTCCCCCGGGGTTGGGTGGAGACCGTAAAACAAGCAAGTGAAAGGAGAACAGGAAGCGCGACCAGGATCTGGGGGCGAGAGAGAAGGGCAGGAGACATTGTCATGCTGGGATTTGGTAACGAGTGAAAGTAAGCAGGGAAAGGGAGAGGAGTTTGAGAGGTCTCCTCTTCTCCTACCGTACTGGGTTGGGTTCTCACTTCTCATGAAGCTGGCTGCGGAATAGGGAGCCGGACGGAGAAAGAGGAATTGCCTTGGAGATAGAATGGGCTGATGTGATTGATATGATAGGTTGGTGGGGTCCTGATGTTTTTATTTGAAAGGGCAAAGAATCCAGGTCGCCTCAGGATTCGGGAGATATTGAACTGTTAGATTTCCGGGTTGGGGGACGGCAATGGTTTTTAAAGTTTAAATAAAGTCCACTCTTTTTTCATTTTTTTGATGGCTAACAATAGTTATTTCTTGTACAAAAAAAAAAGTTATTTCTTTATTTAATATTTTTGTACCACTTTTTTTTTGGGGGGTACGAACCACCATTAATTTTGGTGACCCTCTCATAGGCTCTTCTCCTCTACTTTTTCAAAATTTATGCATAGCAGATCACGGTACAAAGCCTAAGGCCGCAGCCTCGCACTCATTTGATAAAATGAGCTTGAGGGTGCACCGAATAGTCGTACTAAAATTTCTATTCAAACCAGTCCGAAGCATCATTCGTGGACTACATGCATCACAGCCTGGAATTTTACTATTAAAATAGCCATAACTTTAATTTTTGAAACTACAATCTAAAGGTTTTAAGTCGCTTATAAATATAACGCTATAAAATTACTAGATAATTCAAATATAGGATAATGACATCATATTTGACCATTGACATCAACAATAGCACCGCATCAAACAAACATACTCGATATATAGCATGACATCAAACAACAGATGAGACCAGCAGCTGTCGCTAACTAGAACATATGGGCCACTACCATCAAAAATTTAGAGACATTTTCTCAAAAGAAAAGGGGGGAGAGAGAGAGAGAGAGAGAGAGAGAGAGAGAGAGAGAGAGAGAGATCATACTTAAGGCGTAACGACAGCAGCAGCACATCCAAGAACTCAACAAGCAGACACACATTTGCAGCAGATACGGAAATTTTCCATATCGGCGGCGTCCCCCACGCATCCATTTTCATTTTCGGTTATTCGGACCCGTAAGCCACGCATCAAAAGGTTGGAAAGCGGCGTATGCCGGAGATTGAAGAATCTCACACTGAAAGCACTTGCTGCGAGAACGTTTCAGGCCACAACAAAGACACGCCATGAGCTAACGGGAGGTGTTTCACATACAAAAGGGCATTCCATACCCCTTTAAAAAGAGCAGCTTCTCTATCTCATTTAACTACATGCATACACGTTTACCGGCACATACAGATATCTCAATGCATACGTGACCCTCGTGCGGAACTCCACTCTTTTGGTCTTCCGCCAGAGAAGTCTTAGGGCAAGACGCGGACCTGTAGGCAGGCTTCTATCCCACCAAGTGGTTCTGGAGTAGGATTATATCCAAGAATATATAGTAATAACCCGCCTGGTGCCAATCTTTAAAGTCCAAACAAGACCTGACAGTGGGCAGACATCATTTCCAAAAGCTTAAATTTCCAAAATCTAAGAGAAATAAGAGGCTCCTGTTTCCGAAGAACAATGTTGGACCATGGATTCCCCATAAAAAGACAGTGGATGAGCACACTTGTACATACCTAACAATCAACAAGGTTCCAAATCAAAATGGGAAAGGTGGGGACCTGCCAATGGTGTTGCATGGCACACTTAAATGAATTCAACCCAGAAATGACATCCGATACACTCTTAAATCTGAATTAGTCAACCTGAACTTAATCCAGACAAGTGCTGACTCTGGGATTGGAACAAAGCAAGCTGCAAGCTGCTCAATTAAAATTTTCCAATAGGTAATCTACTGACAAAAGCTTCTTCAGAAGAAATTACAAACAAAGCCGTGGAGAAATAAGTTGAGCATATTTGACACAAACTGAAGAAAAGAAAAGTCCAGATCATATGTTCAGACATGGAGAGTTTTTGAATAATGGGAAATAATTTTCTTTTTCAAGTTTCTTGCCACTAATGTAGTAAATTATCTAAAATGAATCATTACACCAACAAACATTTGATGATCAAATCAATTATTTTGCAACAAATTGCACCACTCATTGGAAATGATAATATAAGGCAACCAGCAACTGAAAACAACAATTCTGAAAATTTCATCATGTAATAACTGACATTTACACAATATGTCGGGCTAATTTGGAGTCACATGGATCAGGCTATCATCTTCTGTTCAAAGAAGACGGCAAACATGTGAAGGAAGGTTGAATTGTTAATTAAATGCCTCTTAACTTTTCATTCCATGCAGTTTTCAAGAACACAAAGTGATCCTCTGAAAAATTTCAGGCCTTACCTGCACGAGAAGTCAATGCTTTTGAACTTCGATATCTTTTGTGGTTATAAAAAACCATAATTTGTTTCAGTAATCTTAGTGCTACCTTCTTGTGTTGATGAACTCGATCATTTCATTTGTTAGTTACATGTGATATGCATGCAACAGGTATTGATGCTATGGCTATTATTTACTGAAGGTAGCTCTGTAGCATGAGGTGCTGCATCAGAACGGCCAAAATGCTGCCGATGGAGATGTTGATTACATTGACAGCATCATTGTTCAACTGTACAACAAAAGAAGTGGCAGCTAATGTTAACCTTGCAGATCAGAAACCCAAAAAAATCCTAATAAACAGCATAACTACGATAAAATCAATGACCAGTGAATAAATATAGTACAGTAAAATCCATAAGAAATTCCACGGTACAAGTAGAAGCTAGAACTTGTGCACTATAGTGCCTGTAAATTGTAATCATATCGATGATCTTGTATAGGTCCCTGCTGGATGCTAGGCAGTCCACCTAAAGAAATATGGGAGAAAACTTTTTTATTTCCTTTTTGAATGAAGGATAGATAAAGTCAAGTAGATGGTTAAAACTCTGCTTATGTATATCAGTAGTAATATAACTCCATTTTGAATTAGTTAAATAATTGTTGAACATAGAACTGCATCCTTAATTTTAAACAATGTGACCTATTATGAATTTGGACATACCTTCTCAGTATTTGTCCATGACACCCTAGAGGATCTTCTTTTCTGATTTCATGTTCAAAATTCTGATGGTTCTTCCATCTTTTATATCAATACTAGTTCCTACTAAAGTGCAGATGCAGCCATTTTTGATGCATTTCACTTTAAATTCTTTTCACTTCACAAGGCTTTCATACTTTATAGACTTTAACTTTCCAGGCTTCCACACAATCTGAGCCCTTTTCTTTTTCTTGAAAGATATTGGTCTTTTGTTGCTTGCCTATAGAGTGACATCATAGTTGGTCCTCCACTTGATGCAGATGGTTGTTTTCTCTAACATGCAATTTTTTAATTCCATTTTTCCTAGCATATACACCTCAGTTTCTCACTTTTGCAGCATACAAGTCATGCCAGGGTTCCCACTATTGCCTGACTTTTTTGTATTATACAAAAGCACTAGCTTCTTTGTCATTATCTGAAATATCTTCCTATAAATCATCTGCATGTGCCCTATACATGAGTCTCCTAAATCACATCCCTAATTCTCCACCCAGATGAAATTATGTTGGAAATTGTCAATCTTAATCTCTCCATTATATTAATAGATGCACTTGTTCTACTTAAACGACACATCTAACAAGCATCATGTTGTGCAAATATTTTACTCCCTTTTTTTTCTTGTCAATGAAGAAAGAACCAATAGGTAAGGAGCACATTCACCATATAACTCATAACTTAGAAGAATTGAGCTGGTCATTGGAATGGCAACTCACCCATCTAAAACCTTCTTTATCTTGTAGCGCAGCACCAATTAGGCTCTCACTAAAATTTGCAATCTGGGATGCTAGAACACATATAGCAGCTTGTGGTACATCTATCTGCATCACAAAGTCATGATGTGAATAAAAACTTAACTAACATATACAGATCACTGTTATTAGCAGCACTTGCACAGCAGGGACAACATAAAAATCCGAATAGGTGGGGAATTGTTGGCCTGCTGAGAATCACCTGAAAAGGGAAAGATTAATAAGTCATCTCAGCTGCAAGGTTTGGGAAAAAGGGACAAGCATTCTTCATAGGAAAAGGTAGTGAAAGGTTTGGAAATAGAGGAAACAAATATGAATAAAAAAGTTCTTTGGCAAGACAATGACCCAACATATTCATTTACAAGCTCCTATTATGAAAGATGCCAAGTTACAATTCTGACAACAACATCTAGCCAACCATGTACATTGGTTACATTATTGGTAATCGAACAAATATAGGACCGAACATATTAATTTTTATAAAATTAAATCATTCCAACAAAAGATTAAAAATACTTTTAAAACAAGCCAAGCTACCTACAAAATAATAAGTAGGGTCAGATAGCATCGCTAACCTACAAAATAAGCCTATTTTAAATAGATGGATGTCGTGTGCAAGTTAAAAGCTCTTAGTTTTTGGCGACTGATGCAGTTGCGTATTTTTAGCTATATTGGAGCATCAATACTCCGTCTGTGCGGCCCTGGCTCTGTTTTCATGAATGCTTTTCCAACTGTATGCAATTGTGCCTCATCAACTTTTAAATTTCTAAATTCGAAAACTAACGCTCACATTTTGATTCTACAGATATTTTTATATTACTTACAATGATTCATTACTGTATTATCTCTTCATACATAATAAGGCAAGGGATAACTTTTACATTGATTCCAGCTCACAAAGAATTTAGTACCAGATGGAATGACAGCCACAACATACACTATTTTGACATAAACAGGATTTGTGAGTTTATATAACTTATTTGTAGTCAATAAAAAAGAAAACTGAATTCACCAACTGATACTTTCAGTAAGAATATCCATAAAATATCAGCTTTAACATCTTCTGATTCAAATGTGAAAACTATACATTAAGAATAACAATTTAGATAAAATGATCTACTTAATAGGAAATATACCTCTCCCAGAAAATAACCAATGCTAGCAAGAAGAATTGAAGCTAAAAGTCCAGCAATGGTCCCCTCCACACTTACAGCCCCTTCGGTACCTCTTGGGACTACCTTGAACGTTGTAACAAGATAACTGTTCCAGAAGCATCAGAGTGAAACACTCATGAAGTGTATATCCATAAGGGAAAAATTATTTATTGAGAAGTGGCGGGGTCTCACTAGCACAGAAACCATTCCTAGGAGCAGGCAATCGTGGCTTTACTAGAAGGATACCTATTGTGAATCAACACTATGCATGCTCTTATTTCCTCAAATATGCTGATTACCTTAAACTACATGCACTGAATAGAAGTTCAGAAGCAATTTTTTCCACCTCATTGTTGATAGTAATAAACTGTTATTAACAGAAAAAAGGAAAAAGTTCGTCGAAGGTGCAGTTAATCAATGGCAAGTGAGGATACCACGTTTAACAATTAACAAAAGATGTACACAACATTATAACATCATCTCACAACCATCATCTAGTAAGTTGAGTAATGTGATTGATTATATGCACATAATGTAATAAAACAATCTTACAACCATTATTTCAGGGTCGGCGGAACCATCCCGAACCGTCCGGTTTAGGGCGTCTCGAGCCGTACCAGCGGCGGACTGGGACAGTTTTGGAAATGAAACCGAGATGCCATCACCGGAGGAGAAAGAAAAAGAAGAAAAGAGAGAGCGAGCAGAGGAGGAAGAGGGAGAGGGACTGAGGCCGGCGGAGGGTGGCGGAGGCCGTCGAAGGTTGGCGCTTAGGCAGGGGACCTGGCCGTGGCATCCGCCTCCTGCCCGGGCGCCGACTGTGAGGGCCTGGTCCATTGACCGAATTGCACACAATTGGGCCAGTGGGCCAACCCAAGGGCCACCGTGCCCTGGCATGAGGTAGCCCATATGGAGGCCACCTTAGTCTCCTTCGGAAAGGAGGAGCCCTGCGATCGCCAGCTGTTGAGGCAGTTATAACCGCCTAACAGCCGCGATTGCGGCCATTTACTCCCCTCCTTCCCCCAGAGAGGGCTATAAAAGCTCGATGGGTCCCTTCACAGAGGCACCTTCTTCCTCCTCACTGCCTCTCTTCTTCCTTCTTTCAGTGGCTGTAGAGCTCCCCGGAACCACCGTTGAGTCACCGGAGCAAATCAAGGTAAGTAACCCTAGCACAAATCTTATTGATTTCTAATCACTATTTAATTGTAAGTATGAAATTACGAAATTGTATTTGATATGATATATTTTCGCAAAATTAGGACCAAGCATATGATTGCACATGATTAATGAATTTGATTAAATAGCATTCCTTCATGAATATGTGATTGGGTATGAATTATGATTATGATAGATTGCATGGAAATGATATTTGTGGCATGATTATGCATTTTTTTAAACTATACGATGCAATTTATCATTTTTCGATCTATTTATGAATGTATGATTTATGAAAAAGAATAATGATTTATGAACTCTCAGATAGCTATGCCCGTCTCTAGAAATAGAGGCCACTCGACACTCTGGAGCTAGCATCCAACGAATACGACCCTCTGCCAATGGGTTAAAGTTGGTAACGAATATGAATAAGTTATAAAACTCGTCGACTACGAATATGGCCCTGCCACGAAGTTATAGTAGCCATAGCAGCACATCCGTCTGAGAGCATGATTTATAAAGCATGGATGACAACATTTTTTTTATAAGACTTACATTATCATGTTTATGAACTTGCAAGGCTGCAGTATACATTGTTTTATGACTAGTTTTGAGTATAATCATCTATGAAATACTTTATGTTGCTATAACTATTATATTCTTCAAATGATGCATTGGCATGAGAAAAATTATGCTTGATCTAATAAGATGGTACTTGGTTACTTACTGAGTTATAAAACTCATAAATCCCATATGATTTCTTTCACAGATAAGTAAGGATGATAGGAGTTGGAGCCCAAAGACTAAGATTTTTAGGGGTGATGTACTTTGGATATTTTGGATGATTTTAGAAGCTATGTACAGATGTCTTTGGAAAACATTTTATGAACAAATTCTATACTTATCATGACTTGTTATGTGGCTTCGTGTTATTATGGGCAATAGCTTATGGTAGCACGGCCGTGGCACGGACCGTATCAGGGGCGCGGTAAATCATGTCTGGAACCGGATCGTGACACCGGCCTCCAACAACCTTCGCCGCCCTCCGTCGGCCTCCTCCCTCCCTCTCTCCCTCTTCTCTCTCTCTCTCTCTCTCTCTCTTTTCCTTCTCTCCAACAGTTTGCATTCACCCTCTCCTGTGTCGATACAGGCCCAACACGATACGGCGCGGGCCCGTACCGACTCGTGCCGCTAGGCAACCGGTACGGTGCCCGATGCCGAGACAGCAGACCGTGTGTTATTCAGTAAGCCAAGTACGGAAGACTCCAAACATATATAACACTTCTTGTATCATAATATATCTGATGGCACTTCTTAATTTTATTCATAATAAGTGGATTATCACCCTCTAAACATGGGTCTTCAGAGTTAGATCTTTATTGGAAGTCTGGACTAAGGAGAAACTATTAGAGGATGTATGGTGTTGTGGGAATAAAGGGGCCCGGACTTAGTCCCACATCGAATAAATAGCAGAGAGGTCAGTTCCTTAAGTGGAGGGGGGGCAACCCCTTTCTCTTCAGAGACGTCTTTTGTGGGGCAAAACCGTGAAGGGGGAAGAGACTATGAAACCCCTTCCAAAGCAGACAATACCTCTGACGAGAAGCAGTTGCCTCTGCTGTTTCAGCCCGGTGGGGACGAAGTTGGAGGGCGAAAAATCCCACCGTAATGCTGGACGCGCGGGCCGGAGCCCGACCTCCCTTGATCTCAACGATGGTGAGGTCGGAAGGCGAAAAATCCCCCCATAATGCTGGATACGCGGGCCGGAGCCCGACCTTCCTTGACCTCATCGATGGTGCTTGAAAATAAGGGACCTAGACTTAGTCCCACATCGAATAAATAGCCGAGAGGTCTGTTCCTTAAGTGGAGGGGGGCAACTCTTTTCTCTTCAGAGACGCCTTTTGCGGGGCAAAACCATGAGGGGGAAAGAGACTATGAAACCCCTCCCAAAGTGAACAATACCTCTGAGGAGAAGCAGTCGCCTCCGCTGTTTCAGCACGATGGGGACGAGGTCAGAGGGCGGAAAATCCTCCGTAGCGCTGGACGCGCGGGCCAGAGCCCGACCTCTCTTGACCTCATCGATGGTGAGGTCGGAGGGCAGAAAATTCCCCCGTAACGCTGGACGCGCAGGCCGGAGCCCGACCTTTCTTGACCTCATCATATGGTAATGCAAAAACATGCACTAAAGGGTTCAGAAGCCAAAACATACACTAACAATAGATAGCCCCATCACACCATAACTATACATACATATGTCTACAGCAATATATCATCAACTTTTAGAAGAAAATATGTTAAATAAGAGTAGAAAATAATCTTTGCACAAGAGAAACTAATGGGACAGTAGCATGAACATTTGTGGTGTACATGAGCTAGTTAATAAATGTGTGAGAACAAGAAAATAAGCATTAAGAAACTAAAAGCATGACCTAAGTGCTGGTCCTGTCATTCAATGCCGCTCAGCACATACTGTCCAGTGCCGATTTGGCATGTGGCACAGCTGCATGCCACTGCCTGCCACACCATAGTACCCATGCTAGCAAAGTCGGCCAAGATTTACCATCTTATTCAACCACAAGTGGCTGAAAACATTCTATATAATAGTATAACAGTATGTTTGACCAAGATACTTACGCAATCTCCCCGTATGCCTTTCCTATCTCACTGGAAACTGTGTCACTCAACTTAGTACAAAAACTAGCAACAAAACCAAGTTTCCAGAGCCCTGCAAATGAAGCTCCACCAATACCACATATTGATAGGAAAGCACAAACACATCCGGCAGCACTGGAACCGATCACGCTGCCCGGCCCTCTTCTTCCTCTCCTTTTCTCAGCCACTCCTAAAGCTTCTTTCTGTGTTATCTTCAACTTTGTTGCCACTGTTCCCTGCAAATCTAGTAGACATTGAGAGTGTAGAAAAGTAATCATATTAAAATGCACAAAAGATGATGAGGAGATATCGTTTATGAATTACAATGTCTCTATATGGTAAATAAGCTGTAGTACACAAAAAAAAAGTTAAGGAGACTTAGGTGAAGAGAATATATAAGGGTGAGCATATGGTAAATAAGTTTCGCAACTGCATCATCAAAATTAAAAATCTACATAAAAGAAAGAAAATAGGCAATCTAACAAAAAGCTCTAAAATATAAACTTCAATTAAAATAAACCTCTATATTTTTACGGACTTCTTTTCCCTCAAAGCAAGTTTGCCATACTTCACTAGAGTCAATTTATTATTATTATTATTTTGACCAGAGTTAGATCTAGGGCTTGTCAAATTAAGGTGAGAAATAGAAATCGGTGTCACCTCAATGTGATTGTTTTTTACACCAATTTATTGCAGCTAGATGGCACTTAATCACCACGTGGATAATCAGCCTCTAACATCTCTATCTACTACATCTAATTCATTTAAAGTGCAGCATAAACAGATGCAGCACCCATGTGTGAGCTAAGCTTCATCATTATGAAATTTAATATAAGACAAAAGGACAAACTCAAGACTGCTATTCGATGGGATTTTAATTCTTGCACTAACATTTAAATAACATTATGAGCTCCAAAGCCTTGACATAGTAATCTACAAAGCATGCATTCAAGATAAGACAGTTCAAGCCATAACAAATTGGACTGTCTACATAAAAAAACATTCAGCCTCAAGGTCATCCCACAAATGGATAAATTGTAAGTGAATTGTGGTTAAATCGATCGATGAAATTTCTTTAGTTTTCTCTCTAG
The DNA here is from genome assembly GCA_025769935.1 of Phoenix roebelenii. Taxonomy (NCBI): domain Eukaryota; kingdom Viridiplantae; phylum Streptophyta; class Magnoliopsida; order Arecales; family Arecaceae; genus Phoenix; species Phoenix roebelenii. The sequence continues at coordinate 4,810,271 of JAOXJJ010000725.1, read as the reverse complement.
ATTATACGTGCAGTCCCCTCAAAATGATCATATCCCTTTTTGACAGAGTGGCACCACATCATTAGGGTACATAAAATACATACCAAACTGATGGGACAAGGCATCTTGTTTATGTCTATGTTTATGCACTAGAAATTCCTGAAAAGGTTAAGGATGCTGTTAGATGAACTGATAAGTCACGAATGAAAAACAATTGATCATAAATAACGGCATGGGTTTAAAGTGAACTTAATAATATGCAAATTGAACGGGAAAGGAAAGTTCAAAAGTGGACTTGGGCGATGTTCTTGGTGAGAGAAAAAAACAGTGATCTGACCATGATCGTATGCAAAGAGAGATAAAAGAAATTTGCGATGATAATCTGGGATGATATTTAAAGGTTCCAACTTTTTATGACAAAGATTCAAGAAATTCAGTTGAAATACCTGACACTTCGAACTTCTTGAAGACTCACAATTAGTCAATCTATCCAAATAATATCAAAATTCCGCTAACTAAAGAAAGATCAAGATTCAAGAATTTCATTACCATCTCGATTATGAGAAAATTAATAAAGATCTCGATTCAACTTTCAATGCCAGAATATAGTTAAGAAAGAATCCAGAGACAAGCATTTAAGGCAAACATCGCGAAATTCCACTTACAACAATGAAATAGGCGGCAACAAGGAGGAATCCGGGCAACCCGAAGGCCCTCCACGTTAAGACTCCCAGGAGAAACGCCGCTCCAATCCCTGAAGGGGAGAGCCCCGAGACAAGAATCGGGGATCCAACGAGAAAAATGAGGAGATTGCTGGCGATCGCTGACTTCCACGTTGGGGGCGAGGCCTGGAGGAGATCGAGGAGCGAGTCCTGGAGCCCCGCTAGCTCTTGGAACGCGAAGGCCCTGGGGGGAGAGAGCATTCTCGGAACCCTGGATCTCGGTTTGGGAATTAGGGTTTTGGGGATCGAGAGTAACGCGAGGGAATTGGGGACGGAGAGTCGCCGGAGAGGATGCGGCGACAGCGGTGGTCTGGGGAGTAGAAGCAAGAGAGCGGAGGCCATTAGACGGTATGTTTTCTCCCTTTTCTTCCGGAAGAGGGATCTTTAAGCGGCTTCTACCGGACGCCACCATAGCTTTTTTTTTTTTAACTTTTTCTAAGACACGTTTTTTAAATCCTAATTGCGCTCAAGAATTATTTTTCAATCATTCTTTCGTTTTCAGAGTCGTATCCAAAGGGATTTTGCTCCTTGCAAGGAGAAAAAGTATAATATGATCCATAATTAATTTAAATTATTCTCTCCCTTAGATTCCAAATAAAAAAATATTAATTTAAATATTTTACATTTTTGTACCTAGGGCATGCCTGAATTTATATTCTCCAAAGATGTTGGGTGACATTTGGCTCTACCTTAAGATTTCTTTTTTCTATAATGGACAACTTATATAAATCTAATATAAATACATCATAACAAGTCACGTAACATCTTGGGTAGCTCTTCCTCACCTGTCCAAATAATCTTTCCGAAGAGATTTGTTACAAAAGATATCACTCACTAGATTTTCTATAGACCCGATTTGTCTTGAAAATAATGTCGTCACTGGCCATGCCCCATATGTTCTAAAACAGAGAGTGGTGTTGAGTAGGTTGGTATTGATTTGCAGTATACACCGAGCATGACTCAAATTAGTTCAAATTGTCTTCAGCTCCACCCCAGTCTCTATCCTAAGCTTCAATAAGTCTACAATTTTATAGTTAAGTATTAAGATGGTAGCCACATTACTTAATATTTAACTTCTCGTGATAAAATAACGTAGAATCTAACAGAACAAAAGCATTGAGAAGAAAAGAGTATTTTAATTATCGTTTGAACTCGTTGTCCATATGATTATTATATTCCATGATCTCGTAGACCCAATAGTTACCGGTTACTACACTTGTCATTTATGCATTGCTAGATTGTAGCAATAAAAATTTTCAAATAGATAACATATGTCAGATCAATTAATGGGATAAATCAAATGAAATAGCTGATGCTGCATTACTTTTTCATCTGACATCAAGGAGATAGAAAAAAGTCAATCCTAGCATCGTTCTTAAAAGAAATTAATAAAAGTGTCGAGAAGAATCATTTATGAATGGAGACTTCACGAGGGAACCTTTCGCAAGAAAAAATAAATCATAAAATTATGGCCTTTTCTATTTTCAGCCACTTTAAAAAGAGAAATTTTCTGAATAATTTAACTCAAGGCTAACATTTTTGATGGCTCTAAAGTTTAGACTTGTTAGGATCGCAGAAAAAAAAATCATCAAAATATTTTTTAAAAAAACTAATTTTGAAAAATATAATTTTTCATTTTTTTTAAAAAAAAATTGATGGCTCTAAACTCTGTTTGAAGTGCTTTAAAATTTATACATGATACAATCCAGCAGATGCAAAAGAAGATCACTGATTTTTTTCTTGCGAAAGATGCAACCCGAACCGTGAGGTCAATCTCCCAAGGTATATACTTGAGCTCAGCTTCCATCCTAACTGGTCAGGAGCCGGAACGATGAGTACAAGATAAGAGATACAATGGAGGAGTGGGGAATGGAGATTGGGAGACAGCGGACAGTAGTTGAGACGGACACAACGTTTTACAGGACATTCTCGTGAGGATCTTTTTGGTTGCGTTTGGTCGAGGCGGAATCCTCTCCAGCTTGGGTTTGAAGTGGAAGTGGAGGCCCCAATTCAACAGTCCAAGTTCTTAGGTGCGTCAGTTTGTGGTCATTGATTCAACCGGACACTAGTAACCTGTGAGGATTCAAACTTAGTTTAGGTTTATATCTTATAATGGATGGTGTATAATAAATCTATTTATTATAACACTATTTATTTTCTGCAATGATGTCTCCTTTGAACTTACAAGAAAATATAATAAATATATATATAAATTTATCTCATAAGCTTTAGGAATAAATGGAGATTTCAACATGGTATCAGAGCAGAGGTCCTGCCTAAGTTGTAGCCTTTTTCCCAGTCTAAAATCAGAAACAAGTATGCTAAGCCTAGGATGAATTTTCTCGATCTTGGTTGGTCCCTGTATTGGCGTAAAGGATCATCTGGAAACATATGGCTCATTTTCAGTCCGGCGGCGCAACGAAGGAAAGCTGGTGATGTCCATTTTCTTTTTTCAACTTCATCAGAAACAGGATGACCCATCGAAGTGCTGCACCTCTAGGTATTCAGTTGCACGGCCAAGGCTGAAGAGAACAAAAGTTTGATCTGCAAATTGACAGAGACCTTAGCGGTGTTATAGCTGCATGCACACAGAGAAGACAAAACAAAATAAAGTCTTATTTAATCTCCAATAAGATGTCACAGTTCTACTCCAACAATCCCATTTCGACTGCAGTCACAAAGAAGGCCATTAAATCATCATCAAATGATGTTTTGAATTTCCAGACTCCTGCTAGAAAATGTTATATGTGGATCCAAGTATGTAACACCATGACCTCATAAGCCTTACTTTCTGTTGCCTTCGAGCAAGCCAAAGCCAAATTTAGATAAAGACACGTATGGTGACCATGCCAAGCGCCACAGACAAGTTGAGAAGCATGATATTATACAAATAGCAATGATTGATGCAACAAAGGATACATTTCTTGCTTGTTTCCTAATGATCTTCTGAAAATTTGATAAACAAACTTGAAGGGCGGTGTTGGGTGTTGACTTTGATGCTTAGATTATTTCAGCTGATATGACCTGTCCATCTCTCTGCCATTATTCGTTATCACCTCATTTTCCTAATCAAGTTAACGAGACTTCCACTGATATTATTGGAGGGAAGTCGCAGGAGAAGTCTTCTCTGATCGTGATTGTCTGCAAAATAAACGAGGCCAATGACTTTGGATCATTGCATCACACTATCAGAAGAGGCTCTTCAAAAGTCGCTGGCAGCTTTCTCCAATAAAATTCAAATAAAAAAAAGATACATACTTATCATTTTGCTATCATTCTTTTATTTCACTGCCTATTTTGCATGGCTGCAAAGTTTCCCAATACAAGGCAGATGAAACAGTCGAAGAATGCCTACGTGACAAGTTTTCGCTATACACCAATAGAGGTCATTTCACAGATCAGACATCATCTCTTATGTTCGAATTTCAGAGAGATTAAAATTTTCAATGAGCGACTGGGTAAACAATGCTCCATTTTGCTTTCTGATGTGCTCTTCTAGGGGAATGTGACCTTTCAGCAGAAACAACATAGAAATAAGAAAAACTTATCTCACATGTACCTCAAAGGGACACCAATGGCCATTCTACAACAGTAAACAAAGACCACCATAAAAGAAAAAGCTCGAAGCTGAACATACTCGAGAAATCAACAAACATTGTATTGCAAAAGAAACCCTCAGTTGCACCCTTCTTTACAGAAAAATGACCATGAAAAAGAAAAAACCTACGTAACACTAAAAACTACTCAAACATCTCAAGCAATCCAAACAACTATAGAGGTAATTAATCCAAGTATCCCCTCCCCTAACCACCAACACCTTATGAACTAAAGAATAGAAACTAAAAAAACAATAGGAGATTCCTTTTGTGCTAATACCAGTGTGATGGATCCAATTCACGAAGTCAAGCAGATGCTAAAATGCTGAATTTCTCTAGTTCGAGAAAAAGGGAGGAGTGAAGCTGCTTCCCAAGAAGATTGGTGTACGAGGAGTTGCCCTGTTCTGAGAGCCATTAGGATGGTTCTGTTTCCTTTCAACCTCTATTTTCCTCCTCTTTCCCGTGGACCAGTAACTTATTTTCTTTTTTAACATCTTAAAAAATCCCTTAGGCATATCCCTCGAAAAAGTAGGAGATACCTTTCTACGGAAGAAGGTAGGAGATCCGCCTTCATATATTTTGGGATCAATCATAAGAACTCCTATTTTTTATTAACTAAATGCAACAGGCAACCTAATACTGTAACAAGCCAAGACCTCACATAAAAAAGACTAGTCTGAAAGTATTATTTATGCTTTATGATCATGTATAAGTATCTAAAATCTATCTAACGAATAATTAATATGAAAACTAAACACACGCTCGCATGGATTCTCACATACTATTTCTGTTTAAGCTCTGACGTTTCCGTCGAGTTCAAATCCATTAAAATTTAGTCACAAGTACTGTGATTGGCTCATGGTATTTATCATAGTAATACTGTAATAAGATATGAGCTCATCTAAAAAAACTAACCGAAAGATATTATTTAGATTTTTTAATTTTATGTAAGTATCTAAATTTATTCAACAAATAATTAATATGAAAACTAAATATGCACGGTACTCACAGATACATGTTGCAATAAAAAAAATAAAAAAAAAGATATTAATTAGACTCACCCTATTTAAGCCCGGTAAAAGCCCTACGTAAGAACCATGCTGATGACGACCCAAACCCATTTGAAGTCTTTTTTTTTTGTCCCTTGACATTTACGGCGCTGACGAGTCCTAAAAGCGGTCGGGGGGCCCACCACTCGGAACTCCAAAAATGAATGAATGGAAGGAACTCCAAAATTTAGGCCTTGGCACCCCAATCTGACGACAATGTGGCAGGACGACAAAGGGTACATATACAACATTATATACCTTGAATATCTTTTTATATTGCAGTATACTATTCTGCGACCCGGTGGGACACAAACTGGTTCACAATTTGTCTGTAATTTACTGAATAATAGAAGTTGCTTGTCATAGAAGTGCACTTTGCTTCAACATTAATTGTTATTATTAAGGCTTCCAAAATTGTTTCCATAGGTTGGAGAGTTGGAGAGTTGACATCCAACCCAAGTTGATCTTATCAACAGGAGTCAATAACCAAAAACAAAACTGGAGGTCTACTCACACTTGTGAGTTAACATAGGCCTGTAGCTTTCAGAGTGTCCGAATGGCATCCCTTAGCGTGTGTAGAAGTTGTTTTTTTAGCCTCCTTTCATTTGCAGAGAGAAACCTAATTAACATTTCATCAAGAAAATGAGAAAGCGCAAAGTACAAGATAAAAAAAAAGAGTACATGATTAGAATCATAAAATAACAAAATAATAGACCAAAGAAGGGTTTGAACAACCAGTCCAGAAAGTTGAGAAGTTAATTCTAAAACACAAGCCGATGTGATGCCGAACCAAATCCGGAGACAACGGCTGCAGTGGCGACGATGCACTCTTGAGATTATTATCGTGTGTTGTAACTTTAAAATGGAAGTCGTAGAAGAGAGAGAAGAGAAGGAAGAATAAGAGAAGAAGGAGAAGGGAAGGAGGAAGAAAGGAGGAGAAGACGTGGGGAAAAATTCTTAATCTTTCATTAAGCCCTCATAATGAAAATAGTTCCCTATATATAGAGCCCAAATACACAATTTGCATAAACCCTCTTACACAGAAATAAATCTTAATAAGTCCACAAATAATACAAATACATCACAAATAAGCTCTAAAATGCAAATAAGCCTAGAAATAAAAAAAAATAAATATGTAAATAAAATGGTGGCCTAGCTGATGTCCCCATTACGATGGTTAAATTTCGAGAGAAAAAGCAAAGGTTAAATTGATTGCAAGTTCTCGGCTGACGATCCTAGCTAGTTTAGTCTGTAAGAAGATTTGGATATATACTATCCTCAGCCAGTTGAGGAGTCACCTATCTCGGTTCTTAGTTTGTAATTCAGGGAAACCAAAATCCAGCCCAAACTGAGGCTTATTTTTATTATAGCACAAGATTTTAGAAAAAAACTATTTTTGGGTAATTGCAAGAAATTGCAAGAAATGACAACTAGATTTTGAAGTGTCCTGAGGTGATGCCACATATTATACCATTATCCACACCATTTCCGTTCTAACCAAATAGTCTACTCTTTTTATTTTTTTGGCCTCCCTGTAGACGTAGATGGAAGTTGGGAGAATGGATGAAAAATTGCTTGCATCAGATAGTGGATGTTGCTTATAACAGGAGCATACAAAAGGGAAATGGATTCCTAGGGCCTACCTCGGTGGATAGGATAAGGCCTGTTGCTACGAGTGATGTTTCAATTGATTAAAACTAAAGATACGAAGGTAAAATATTAAATGTTAGCGGCATTAGTAAAAATATTACAATTTAAAGTTCAGTTTACTTTTTCAGTATTTGTTTCTCGTTTATTGACCATAGAAATGCGTTTCTTTCTTTAAAAAAAGGACTAAAGATGAGCTATATAGGGATGTGACACATCCTTCAAACTACAAGTCTTCTAGATGATTTAATAAATACAAAGTCATGGTCATCATCATCTAAAGAAATATATGTAACAGCCAGAAGCAATGAACCAAAAGGAAAGAATACATAGTCCATTACTCCAGCTTAATTATCCTTCAATCAGGGACCTTTTATGTCTATATTTCAAAATTTCAGCCTGCAGGTAAATCACACAGCCCATCAAGCAACGGCATAAGGAAATGGAAGTGTAGGTGGGCCGAGCTCCAGCGAGCCAGGAATAGCTCTAGCATGTCTCAGGCTGTAAACCAGAACCAGTAATTTAATTTTAACTGGAACTCAAGCTATTTAATACATTGTGTTGCTGGTAATTGGACTCAAAGGTGACCACTGGGCTGATCGGGAGGAGCTCCAATGGAAAGCAATCGGGCGGCGATCTGTCGGTGGGCGGCGTCCTCCGGGAGACCTGCAAGAAGCCGGTGGCTGAGGTATCCGGCTCCGGCTCTCCGATGCCTAGGTCAGAGAGGGAATGTATGAAGAGATATGAGTATTCAGAGTTTCAGCCTTCCAGCCCCATCTAAGATGGAGGGGTTCTCCTTTTATAGAGGGGCTCTGGGTTACCTGTGATGCGATGGGGCGAGGTCGCCGTACGACTGAGCACGTCGCAGAAATTGGTGCACGATCATGTGAATTAATGCCTTGCCATAGGGATGAGGCCGGAGTCAGAGAATTGTCGCAGTTGATGGGGCGCAACCGAGCTGATTTGCCGTGAGGGAGTTGAGATCCGTAGATATTGGAGTCATGCGCATTAATTGTTGAGCAAGCCGGAGGTCTGCAGAGGCCATGCGTGATAATGGTTGAGTAGGCCAGAGATGTGCATTAATTGTGGGATAAGCCAGAGGTCTGCAGAGGCCATGCGCATTAATTGCTAGGGCGGTGGCAGGGTATGGTTTCTGATCGGGCTACAGAAAGATGTGGCTACGACTGGCAGCTCGGATGCGTTCAGGTCGGGCGCTTGGTCGGGCGCTCCCAGGTCGGGCACCTGACCGGGTGCTCTCAGATCGGGCGCCTTTAGGTCGGAAGCCTGGTCGGACACGTGTTGGTCATGTATTGATACGGCCTGAAATGGCTCATTTTTACCCCAACACTACCCCCGACTTTCGAGTTCGAGCCACTCGCGAGCTCGAGTGCGGAAAGTAGCTGTTTTCGTAGTTGGCGTAAACCAAAGAATTTTGAATTATTTCGGTGCTTCGCGTGCTTCGAGATGTTCATAATGGGAGGAGACCGGGCGGCACATTTTTGTTTCTCGAAGCGTCCTCGTGCCGTAGGCTCATGATGGAGCTCCACGATCCAACGGGATACCTTCTTATTTTGACATTTAAAGCACCGATCTAAATTGAATACGCCGCTTCGGTCTTCGGAGCCGATGCATGGCATGATCTGGGCAGGAGGCGGGGTTTTGCCCCGCCGATCTGGGCCGTTAGAGAGGTCTATATAAACCCCTGTCCTAGCCCTAAGGGCTCTTATTTGGCCATCATTATCGTTTCCTTCTAACGTCCCCTTCTTTCACCCTCTTGTTCTTTCCGGCGGCGTTTCGAGGCGATCGATCCTTCAACTCTTCAATGCTTCCGGCGAGGATTCCAGTAGGTGTTTCCCCTCCACTGTCTGCTCGGAGAGTTCTTATTTTCTTCCTTCTTTCTATTTTCTTCTGGGATGGGTCGTGGTCCGGATGAAGTCGGGTCCACCTTGAGCGTTGAGAAGATGGAGATGGCTGAGGAATGGTTCTTTCCTCAGCGCGGGTTCCGTCTGGAACTCGCGGGGTCGGAGGATCGGATAACGAGACCTCTCCCGGGCCGGATTGGAGTGTATTTAGAAACACTCTGGGCCGGCCTGCGTTTCCTCCTCCACGGGTTCGTGAACGAGCTTCTGGCGACGTATCAACTCGTCCCGGCACAGCTCGCTTCGAACGTGTGGAGGATGATTGTCGGTTTTTTATCCCTGTGCCTAGTGCACGGGATGCCGATCTCCATCAACGTCTTCCAGTGGTATTTCTTACTGAAGTCCAACCCGGGAGATGGAGAGTGGCTCTACCTTGCCTTTCGGGGTGGTCGGCCACTCTTCCGGGGCGCTCCAACATCCATTCATGGATGGAAGGAGAAATTCTTCTTTTCGTCCTCCGAGCGGACGTAGGGGTTCGACCCCAGGTGGGGGCAGGCTCGGCTCAAGACCGCCAACAAGCTCCCCCAATTGTCCAAGAGCGAGCAGGGGATCCTTGACACTCTTTGCAGCCTCGGGGAGAATATTCTGCTGAACGACCTCGTGAGCGAGGACGCTCTGGTCAATGTTGGCCTGAGCTCGGCACGCCCTTAGGATAAGGGTAGTAGGTAGCTTTATTTTATTTGTTTTGCTCTTCCTTTGTTCTTTTGACGTCCTAACGTTTTACTCTTTTTGTGCCTTCAGACGTTCCAAAGATGGTGACCAAGAGTCTTGCCCTCTACGTCCGGTTCTGAAATAGGACAGCCGAGACAGGTGGAGTTCCGCCCAAGCCGAGGAAGAAGGCTCGATCTTCGTCCGGCGCGGCCACTGGGGCGAGCACGACACAGGCCGGCTCTTCCAGGCCTGCTCAGAAGGAGGTTTCGAGCTCCAACCGAGGGGGCTCAAGCTTCGCAGAAGCTTCTGCGGCGCTTGCCTGCCCGGCCCCCATCTCTCAGCGCTCTGGTCGGCCGCCCGTTCGACCTCAGCAACCGGGGGCTAAGTCGGAAAGCAGCCAAGGGGCTGCGAAGCCATCCCCGCCGAGCCCAGCAAGGCTCGGCCCGCCGAGCCCAGCAAGGCCCAACCTCCCAGGTCCCTCGGAGGGTGATGGCCGTCAGGAGAGGAGGCCATACTGCCCTGAATGGGCGATCTTCGAGGATGATTCGGCCCTCAATAATACCAAAACGGTGCGGCAGATCTTCCGCATCGTGCTGCTCCCGGCCGACCAGGCCGAAATCCGTGCCATGACTTTCAATAACTTCTTAGATGAGACTTGCCGCTCCGCCATCCGGGTAAGTTCGCCTCCTCTTCCTCGCCTCCGCCATCAGGCCGAAATCGCGTACGCTCTGGCTAGGTTGGAGTTGCGGTCCGCTGAGGCCCGTTTGGCCGAGACTCGCTCGACGCTCGCTGTCCGCGAGTAGAAAATAAAGGGCGCTCAGCTCAAGGTCGAGGAGCTCGAGGCCCGTGAAAAGAGAGCCCAGGAGGAGGCTCAACACGCAGTGCAACTCTTCCGGGAGTCGGAAGAGTTTTGCGATTTAATGGAGGAAGAAGCCGTGGATGGGCTCATCCGCGATTTCGACGACTTCCGCAACCAGTGAGGCGGCTTTGTCCCGACTTCGACCTCAGTCTGCTCGAACCAGGAGTGGAGGTCGAGGAGGACGAGGATACGCCTGGGGATCCAGCTGGGGTTGAAGTTCAGGCGGCCGAGGAGGACACTCGGGAGGCTCCCGCCGAGGGGGATCCCGAAGGAGCTTTTGGCGCTGCCCCTGAAGCTGCTGGTGAAGCCCAGGCCGAGGTCTTCATTGCAGAAGAGCTCGGGGAAGCTCCAACAGAAAGTGCCGAGGTGACCGTTGCGGACGACCTCGGAGCTGCGCTCGCCCCTTGAGTTTTGTTCATCTTAGTTTTTCCTTTTGATTCCTTTTTTGTAAACGAAGTCGGCCCCTAAATTCATTGTATGGTCGAACCTTGACTTTGTACTTAACCTTCAGGTTTCTATCAATGAAAAATTTCTTTTTTCTGAACTTGCACCTGTCGTTTTCTTCTTTTGCATAGCAAATAAACTTATGATTGATCGGGCTAAATTCCCCCTAGCGAATTATTCCAAGTCTTCCGGCTCGACCAGGTTCGTATACATCAGGAAGATTCACGTAGTTTTCGAGCTCGGAATCAAATTTCGCCGAGCTCTTGAGCTCGGCTCCCAAGTTGCCGAAGCGCTATGCTCGGACCCCGGACCCGCTAGGTCTTTAGGCTTAGGTCCGCTATACTTTTAGGAGAACTCGCTTAGTTTTCGAGTTCATATTCAAATTTTGCCGAGCCCTTGAGCTCGGCTCCCAAGTCGCCGAAGCGCTATGCTCGGACCCCGGGCCCTAGAGGGGTCTGTCTTTCGGGTCTGCCTTCCGGGAGATTTGGTCACCTTCGTGCTCGGCTTTCCGGATATAAGCTTATAAAAGCCCTTGGGGTCGGTCTCCGAGGAGATCGTAGATCAAAGTCGAGTTATTGTTGGGGCATTTTGCGGCCGTTGGCCTTGGCACTTCCGAGCCCGACCCAACTATTAAGTCTCGAGGTCGTCGCCGCAGACCGTCTACTGCGACGTTCGGGCTTGGCCGAGTCTTCATTCGGAGGGGTCTGTATGGACTGAACGGGAGATCGCTAATGAAGAGGGCATGCACGGGGTCAATGGGACCTCGGCTTATAGTTGACTCAAAGAAACATTCCGACCTTGGTCGGGGGAAGTTCCGAGCTTGATCGGGACTTCGCCAGCATCATAGGTAAATAAATATAATATAGTAGGTGCTGAGTGGAATGTACCTCTCGTATCGTCAGAGTCGGGCGCTTAGTATCGCGGCCGACCTTTAGGTTTGTTCTCGGGCCCGTAGCCTACGTCAGGCGCGCTGGCTTGGAGTTGTCGTCTGGGGATCCGTGTAGATGCTACCCTTTCGTCGTGTCGGTCGTTATGGGGAGGCCAATGAGGCTATGCCCCATGTATCTTCCAGATGCCGAGTGAGATCGGGCTCGTCGTCGGCTTTCGGAGCATCTCGACTTTAGTCGGGAAATCAAACATGAGATCGATGGAGCTCAGGCTTAATGTCGACCTGGTGTCGCTTCCTGAGGTCGAGGGGTCTGGGAACGCACTGTCGACACTCGGGGCATCTCGGCCTTAGTCGAGAAATCGAACACGAGATCGAGGGAGCTCGGGCTCGCTATCGATCTGGTGTCACTTTCCGAGGTCGAGGGGTCTGGGAATGCACCGTCAACCGTCGGAGCATCCCGATCTTAGTCGAGGGATCGAACACAAGATCGAGGCAGCTCGGGCTCGCTGTCGATCTAGTGTCGCTTTCTGAGGTTGAGGGGTCTGGGAACGCACTGTCGATACTCGGGGCATCCCGACCTTAGTCGAGAGATCGAACACAAGATCGAGGGAGCTCGGGCTCGCTGTCGATCTGGTGTTGCTTCCCGAGGTCGAGGGGTCTTGGAACGTACTGTCGACACTCGGAGCATCCCGACCTTAGTCGAGGGATCGAACACAAGATTGGGGGAGATCGGGCTTGCTGTCAATCTGGTGTCGCTTTCCGAGGTCGAGTGGTATGGAAACGCACTGTCGACACTCGGGGCATCCCGATCTTAGTCGAAGGATCGAACACGAGATCGAGGAAGCTCGGGTTCGCTGTCGATCTGGTGTCGCTTCCCGAGGTTGAGGGATCTGGGAACGCACTGTCGACACTCGGGGCATCCTGACCTTAGTTGAGGGATCGAACATGAGATCGAGGAAGCTCAGGCTCGCTGTCGATCTAGTGTCGCTTTCCGAGGTCGAGGGGTCTGGGAACGCACTGTCGACACTCAGGACATCCCGACCTTAGTCGAGGGATCGAACACGAGATCGAGGGAGCTCGGGCTCGCTGTCGATCTGGTGTCGCTTCCCGAGATCGAGGAATCTGGGAATGCACTGTCGATACTCGGGGCATCCCGATCTTAGTCGAGGGATCGAACACGAGATCGAGGGAGCTCGGGCTCACTGTCAATCTGGTGTTGCTTTTCGAGATCGAGGGATCTGTTAACGCACTGTCGACACTCGGGTCATCCCGACCTTAGTCGAGGGATCGAGGTCGAGCTTGATGTCGGCATGGCGAGACATTCCTGGCTTAGCTGGAGCATCCGAACTTGGTCGGATAGTCTAAGGATTGTAAATATTCCTGTATCAGGAGAGAACATAGTTAAAAGAGAACTGTAGATGAATTATTATAAAGAGAAGGCGGGATTCAGGTTTCGATCACCGAGGACCCCTTAGGGCTCTACTAGTAGTACATCCGAAGGTTTTTAAAATTCCAGCTTCGCGGGATGAGGGTTTCTTCAAGGGATTCCAACTTGTACGCTCCGGATCGCTGGACTCGTGCAATTCGGTAGGATTGAGGGTTTCTTCATCTCTCCTAAGGACAAGGTCCCCCACTTTGAAGAGCTTGGCCTTAACTTTGGAGTTGTAGTATTGGGCTGTCTTCTGCTGGTACCTCGCCATACGGACTCGGGTGGCTTTCCTTGTCTCTTCCACGAGGCCCAAGTTGTTCCTGAGTTGGAAAGAATTGGAGTCGGCATCGTAGTGCTCCACCCTCAGGAAGGGAAGACCGATTTCCAAGGGGATAACAACCTCTATCCCATACGCCGGGTTGAAGGGGGTCTCGTCCGTAGGTAGCCGAAATGTAGTCCGGTAGGCCCAGAGAATGTTGTATAAGTTCTCGGCCCATAGTCCCTTAGACCGATCATGCCTGGCTTTGAGCCCCTGCAAAATAGTATGGTTTGTTACCTCGATTTTTCCATTTGTCTGTGGATGAGCGACCAAGATGAAGCGGTGGTCGATGCTGAGCTTAGAGCAGAATTCTCTAAATCGAATATTATCGAATTGACGATCGTTGTCAGATATCAGGATGCGGGGGAGTACAAATCTGCAGATTATTAACTTCCAGACGAAATCCCACATCTTTTGCTCGAAAATCTGAGCCACCGGCTCAGCCTCGATCCATGAAATGGTCAATGAAGACAACTAGAAACTTTCTTTGTTCGGTTGCGAGAGGGAATGGCCCCAGGATGTCAATTCCCCACTGGACAAATGGCTAGGGGGCACTGATTGAGGTTAGCAGGGTTGAGGGTCAGCGCTGAATGTTGGCGTTCCGCTGGCACTGGTCGCATCTCCGGACGAAGTCCGAAGCATCCTTCTGAAGTGTGGGCTAGTAGTATCCCTGGCGTAGGATCTTGTGGACCAATGCTCGGCCTCCCAAATGGTTTCTGCAGATTCCTTCGTGAACTTCTCGCATGGCATAATCCGCCTCTAATGGGCGAAGACATCTGAGAAGGGGAGAGGTAAAGGATCTGCGGTAAAGTTTACCTTTGTATAGTACGTACTGGAAGGCAAGACGCCTGATTCGGCAAGACTCGAGCTCATCGTCGGGGAGGACTTCATTTTGCAGATATCTGATGAGCTCGTCCATCCAGCTCGTCTCGATCTCGATGCAAAGGGTCGGCTCAGGCTCCTCCATATTAGGCATTTGGAGATACTCGAGCATTGTTGCTTTGGGAAGCTCGCTCATGCGGGAGGTCGCCAATTTTGACAGTTGGTCCGTCCTCAGATTCTCCAACCTTGGAATATGTTGAATGCTAAAGGAGCTCAAAGCAAAGGTGAGGCCCCGCACCTTCTAGAGATATTTCTGCATCGACAACTCTCTAGCTTTGAAATCTTCCAGAATCTGGTTCACGATCAGTTGGGAGTCACTGAAGACCTTCAGGTCGTCAACCTTCAGCTCTTTAGCCAATTTAAGCCTGGCGACGAGCGCCTCATATTCTACCATGTTGTTCGAGGCGGGGAACTCAAAGCGCAAGGCTTGCTCTGCGATCACCGCATCCGGGCTGGCGAGGATGATGCCTGCTCCACTACCCCATGAGTTCGAGGAGCCATCAACATGTAGAGTCCGCGACTACCACGGGTCTCCTCCACTGGTGCGGACATGGGCTTAGACTCGTCCGGCATAGTGCACTCGACTACGAAGTCGGCGAGTGCCTCGGCCTTAATCACTGGCCTTGGTCATTACTCGAGGTCGAACTCCCCAAGTTCGTCGGCCCACTTCGTAATTCTCCCAGCACGATCCGACCGCTGCAGGATTTGCTTCATGGGCTGGTCGGTCAGTATGGCTACCGCGTGGGCTTGGAAGTAGGGCTGGAGCCTCCAAGCTGAGATGACCAAGGCGAAAATGATTTTCTCCAGTTTTGAGTATCGAGTCTCAGCATTCCTCAGGACCCGACTGGTGTAGTACACTGATTT
Organism: Phoenix roebelenii; assembly: GCA_025769935.1. Lineage (NCBI taxonomy): Eukaryota > Viridiplantae > Streptophyta > Magnoliopsida > Arecales > Arecaceae > Phoenix > Phoenix roebelenii. The sequence continues at coordinate 4,795,022 of JAOXJJ010000725.1, read as the reverse complement.
TTGAAGCTTGTCCTCTTCTCGGACTAGGACCGAGCTCACTGCAACTGGGGAGACGGCCAGATACAAATAGAGGAGCTCGCCCTGCTGGAGCTTTGTGAGTAATGGAGGGGACGCAAGGAGATACCTGAGCTCTTCAAAAGCTCGCTGACATTCCTCTGACCACAGGAAGTTCTTCGGCCGTTTGAGGATTGCAAAGAATGGGAGGCACCGCTCGGCCGATCTGGCAACAAACCTCCCCAGAGCTGCGATCCGTCGTGTGAGTCGTTGTACCTCCTTAACCGTCCTCGGGGGCATCATCTCCTGCAGTGTTTGGATCTTTTCGGAATTTGCTTCGATTCCACGCTAGGTGATCACGAAGCCGAGGAACTTGCCTGAGGTGATCCCAAACGCACACTTGGCAAAATTGAGCTTCATCCAGTATTTTCTCAGTGTGGAGAATATTTCGTTAAGGTCAGCCACATGGTCCTCTGCTATCCGGCTCTTCACCAGCATGTCGTCCACATAGACCTCCATATTTCGGCCTATTTGGTTTTTAAAGATTTGGTTGACCAGCCTTTGATAAGTTGCTCCAGCATTTTTCAAGCCAAAAGGCATCACTTTGTAGCAATAGGTGCCCCCATCGGTGATGAAAGCTGTCTTCTCCTCATCTTCGGGCGCTATCCGGATTTGGTTATATCCCGAGAAAGCATCCATGAATGTCAGCAGCTGATGCCCCGAGGTGGAGTCTACGAGCTGGTCGATGATGGGGAGTGAAAAGCTGTCCTTTGGGCAGGCTTTGTTCAGGTCAGTGTAGTCCACGCACATACACCATTTTCCGTTGGTTTTCTTGACAAGGACCACATTGGCGAGCCAGTCTAGGTAGGATATCTTTCGGATGAAGCCGACCTTGAGAAGCTTGTCTACTTCCTCGGCCGCTGCTCGCTGTCGCTCTAGGGCAGAGCCTCGCTTCTTCTGCCGCATGGGCATACATGTTGGTTTCACCTGGAGCCGATGAACCATGATCCTGGGATCTATTCCCGGCATATCGGCGGGCGACCAGGCGAAGACGTCTATGTTGGCCCGCAGAAACTTGACCAAGTGGTGTTTCTCATGGGTGCTCAGGCCGGAGCCGACTTGCACGGTTAGCTCTGGGCAGTTCTCTTGCCAAAAAAATTGGGTAAGAAGCTCACCAGGCTCCACTCGTTTCTTTCGAGGGCTGTCCCGTGCCTTCAGGATTTCGATGGGGAGCGTCCGACCCGGTGTTGGAGTTGACGCCTCGGCCGATCGCTCCCTTTGGCCTGGTGTTTTAACTGGTTGCTTTGCCTTGTGGGTTGCCATATAGCACCACTTTGCTACTGATTGGTCTCCACGAACTTTGCCCACTCCTTGGCTAGTTGGTGTCACGACCCTCGCCCCATTCCGACGGGCCGCCGCGACGATCCTAGGATGTGGGTAGGCATAAGCCCACCAGCCACCGCGTAGAACCCTACTACCTATCAATTTTCAATAAATCTTGAAAATTTTGGCATGATACATGCACAAAATGATCACTTTTTCTATAGTGACATGTCAGGATTATCTCAATACATACATCAACACTACCTGTCAGAGCAGCAATCACATAATCTGTCACATAATGAACCT
>JAOXJJ010000725.1:4724463-4735344 GCA_025769935.1 Phoenix roebelenii | reverse complement strand
TAAATATGGATCATCTTAAAAAAATATTTAATAATTTTGAAGCAAAAGATGAGAATGGATTTGATAACCATCCGATCTAACTGAGTCTCCTTCAAAAATGATATCCCGTCTTATCTGTCATCTAATTAAATTAATCAGTCAAAAACGAAGGCTAATGCGCACTTAACTTGGAAGCCCACAGAGCCAATCCACTTAGGGTACGAGATCTGACTCCCAATCACGTGCCGAGGCGCAGAGAAGGGGTCCATGGCGGGAAAACTATTTACCTCTCCCTACGTGGCGGTGTTTCAAATTGAAGTCCCGCTCGTCCCTCCGATCGGGTGGATCTCATGCGAATTTGGATGCGGTCCGAAGGATGGCCATTTTTGTTATTTTTTTATTTTTTTGTCCCCGCGCCTCTTTTCCCAGAGCTTACGTTCGTTAGCGACAGGACGGGCCCACTAAACCGCGGGCCCCACCGTCCCCCGCGCCAACGGTGGGGGTGGCGCTATCCTCTTCCACCCAACCGCGGCTACCGTGACCCATGCCATACGCCATGACGACGTTTTAAATGCCATGCCATGCCATGCGATACATGCCATTCCATCATAACCGTCATAAGAATTTTATGACTTGTTTAAAATTTAAATATATAATTTTAATCATTTGTCGCTATCCATCATCAATGAGATGGTAAGAGAGCGCAGGAATTCCGAGGAGGAGAGCGGGAAAATGGAAAGGGTACGGTGGAAAAAGCAGCAGGTTCCGGGCTTTATCCCATCTTCCTCCTCCATGTCTTTTATTATTCTCCCTCTCTCTCCCCTTCTCCTTCTCCCACCATCCCCCACTCGAAATTCGAGACGAGAATAATTATATTCCTCTCTCCTTCTCCTTCTCCTTCTTTCTCTCTCTCGTTCATCTGTTCGTGTTCGAAGCCATGGCGGTGGCCTTGGAAAGCTTCTCGATTCGGTAGGACACTTTGAATTCTCGACTTCTTTCTTGCTTTCTCGTTTTTGGATTTGGATCAGTATTTGTTTTTCTTCTTGTAGAGAGTACACGGCGAAGATGAGGAGCGTGGACTTCGGCAAATGCTGGCCGTTCGATGGGGATGGGGATGGGGATGGGGTTGGGAAGAGAGAGGGAGAGATGGGGAGGTCGCTGCCTCCGATCCCGTTCCGGAAGTTCCGATGGTGGTTCGACGAGCTCGAGGCGACGCGATCGGCCGGAGAGAAGCCCGACGGCGGCGCCGTCCGGGGCTTCGAGCTGGAGAGAACCGGGGCGCTGCCCGCGGAGGAGGGGAGGCAGATGAGGACGCCGGTGAAGGCGAAGCAAAGGGCTCCCAAGAAGAGGTCCATCGTGGAGCTGTTCGCCGTGTCGCCGCAGATCGGGGCCGTCGAAGACGAGACGGACGGCTGTGATGGAGTGGAACGAAAACAAGGCGCCGTCGAATATGAAAAACGAGAAGAAGAAGTCGGAGGCGAAGAGATAGGAAGCGAAGAGAGTCTGGAAGGGGGAGATGGGGGCGGCGGTACGGATGGGAGGGTTTCTTCGCCAAGGAAAAGAAAGGAGAAGGTGAAGGAAATCCAGAAGAATAAGAAGATGGCTAAAAAATCATGGATAAAATATAAGAGTAAGAAGAAGAAGAAATTAAAAGTCGATATTTGTGCTGCAAAAAAGGTACGCGCCAGATTCTTCAATTCAGATGTGTTTATTTCCTTGTTTTCCTCTCTTTAAGGAAACTAATGGGTAGATTTGTTATATTTCAAGCAAAAGAAAAAGAATCTTGATTCGTTTATTTCCTTTTCCCCTTTCTTTGTTATGATTCAATTAGGTAACTTAATTTCTTTATAATGATTTCATTGAAAAAATTGGTGACGAAGAGTTGTGGATGGAGTATTGTAAATCTGTTGGGGGTTGAATAGGAGAACCTTAATCTAGAATTAGAGAAGATTCTGGAGATGGATTAGATGGGGCTGCCCTCTTCTACTAATGTTGGTATCAAGAGATTATGTACGAACCGAACTCATTGTTTAGGATGGCGTTTTAAATTCGGTTGTGCTTCCCTGGCCCTATCTACCAATATTTCATGGGTAAAAATACATATATGAGAAGGATTTGCCATGTAATAACGACTGGGGCTTTTCTTTGTTGAGTGATTCTAGTTATGATGGGAAGTCAAGAACTTATTCTGCTGGTGTTGCACATGTTACTTTGTTGCGGATGGATCGTTTGATGATGGGCATGTTAAACAGTCATTGGTAATTGCTTTAATGATCTACCGAAGAGGAGAAGAATGGAAGGATTTAGACTCTATTTCTGTCACTCTTTAATTGTTCCAGTTATTTACCTAGGTTTCTTTCTGCTTTTTGACTGACTTTTCAAATATTAATTAACAATTTTCTTTGCACTTGGATATTCCTTCACATCATTTGCTTGAGCTATGCTTCCTAGTAGAGTTTCTGATGATCACTTGTAGTTTGTACAATTATAGAAAGGCCTATTACTCAAACTATATGTTTCTTGGATGAATGGAGGCATTTGTGAAGGTGCATTCACATTACTAACCTTTGCTAGTGATAGGCATGAAATCAATCGTTACTTTTATCCTGATGGCTTTTTTTCCCTGTGATGAAACTTTGAAATGTCACATCCGCATTATTATTACGGACGTAGAGTTTTGAAAAGAAAAGGAGTTGAAGTCACTCAAATCCTCAACTGATGAATGCATGAACGCATCATCTAATTGAATTGATTGATCATCACATTTTAATGCTTAAAGTGTTTGTTAAGATATTTGGCAAGCCCATTCCCCATTTCCATATGGTTACGATGATTTACTGTGCTAATACCTGATCAAAGCCCTAGTTGACAAGAACTAATACCGCATTATAAAGTTAAACAGATACATAATAAGTCTGAAGTACCACCTTGTATCATATAATTTGTTATTTTTCAAGAAATTGACCTGCTTTTTGCAATTCTGGGATACATTTGGACAGTATGTATCATGAAGGAAATAGTTCACTAGTTCACTTCCCTTTTAATATAGCATCGGGCAAGTTTCTCACTTCGTCAATATTCCATCAAAAAAATATGTAGGAAATAGTTGACTAGTTCTAATGATAAATTGCCCTAAACATCTGAATCCAGATTCTGATGTAGCTATGGTTAATATTTCCAAGTTATAAGATGTTAGGTTTCTCAGTTTAGGCTGAAAGCAATAAAGATAACCTTTTTATATTCCTGAGTCTTTTTTTTTTTTAAAAAAAAAAAGAAATCCAACCCTGTTTCTTGCTGTCAAGGGGGTGCAACTGTTAAATGTACCTATTCTCAGCTAAAAGGAGGAGATACTATATGTGGTCTGAAAGTTAGATATGTATAATTCTTTAAATCATAACAAGTGCGAAACTTGTAACCTTATATATTTTATTCTAAATATGCATATCTGACATTTATTTGATAACAAGATAGTTTTTTATTATATATTCTTAAATAAATAGATAAAATTACCAATCTGCTAGTTGGAAATTTTCATGCTACACGTCAACATCTATTACATGTTCTTATAAATGTTTTTTAAATGCATGGAATATCTATCATAAATAAATTTATTTTCATTATTCATATGAGTCTTAAGGTTTCTTCAAGTTAGGCTGCTCCTGAATTCAGTTTCATCGGGTCTGAATTGGATTAAGGATTGTCTGGTCTGTGTGAACAATGTTATCATGCATGGTCTAGCCAATACATATATTTAAGAAAATTTTTGTAAAATGTAAATATCAAATTCTTTTATCATTTCTTTAAAGAGTTGATTATATTCAACTTAGGTCCAAAATTAAATTTTAAATTTTTAGTCGTAAGATTTGTTGAAAACATGTCTTTCTGATAAGCAATCTATCCCAAAATTGGTTGGCTCAATTCAAACTTTTTGTTTTCGTTGATCAAGCCTAGCTAGATGGTATCAATATGATACATCAAGTTTGGTGTGCATGTCTAAGGTGTACATATAAACATGTTAGTTTTATATGCCTGATTGTTATTTATAAGTAATTCTTATATTATGTTCTTATATATATGTGGAGGACTATTAATACACATATAGACATTATGGTTCTTGTCACTCTACTTGACCTTCATTGGGACTCGATGTTATTGGATCTTAAATAGGCCTGGCATGGACTTGAGACTTGTGTGGGTCTAAATCCAGCTAGATTAATTTGGGTTTAATGGAAGACATTATTTGTTTGAATTAATCCAATATGAGAAGCTTTTTTTCTATTTCCATAACAAACTAAATGTTTCTTAACTCGTCCAATTTATCATGTTAATCATGTAAACGGGGTAAACGGCTCACTAAGTCAACAAGTGCCTAGAATAATAGGCTAGTTTGGTTAAGTTCTTTGGTTTGACATAACCTGTTATCTTGATCTATGTCCTTAATGGGCGAGGTCATAATTAGTAAATCCAGCACAGACAAAAACAACTTATAATATATGTATTTAACAATATAGTATGCAACATATTTAACAATAGATAACATATGCACATATATATATATGTGTGTGTGTGTGTGTGTGTGTGTGTGTGTGTGTGTGTGTGTGTGTGTGATTGTAGTATTATTCATTCTTACATGCACACTAATGAACATATTGTATGCAATGAAACTACAGAAGCGACAACTATTAATGATAAGGTCACATTAAATTGGTTGGATAAATAAATAGGATTGGAGTTAGATTATTCCTATCAGATGTTGCTAGGTCTTACTTGATTGGGATAGTTGAGATCAAAGTTTTGTCGGTTTCGTACCATACTAATATCAAACCGCTATATTGTACTGCACTGTACCAACACTCGATATGCTAAACCTTACCATATCGTACCGCATACCAACACTGTAATAGGATGACACCAGTACGGAGTTTCGTACCGAAACGGTAAACCTTGATTTAGATTCATATTGATAAATATCATAATATTTATTTTTGAAATAAATTGATGCTTTCTGATATTAATTTTCATCAGATGCATATGTACTCATAAAATATATATGTAACTTATCATTGTTGCACAAAACAAAAATCACTATCATGACTCCCATTTCTTCTATCTGTTGACAACTTCACTAGAATTACCTAGCTAGAGTACTTATGAAATCATTTGAATGGATGATATATAAATTAGATGCCGTTTAGTCACTATTTTCTTCTAGTAGGAAGGTTGGGATAAAGATTTCCTATATCATGTGTCATAATCATTCTTGGATAGAATTATTATTAAATTTTGGTCTAAACTATGAATCCTAGATAGGGCTAGCAATTTCTAACCTTTCTCCACCACCCTACCTAGCCTTCTTGAGAATTAGGTTTGGGTGATGATTTTTTTTTTTGTTAATAATTGGATTGGTTTTGGTCTTTGCAGGCCAATTTGATAATAAATATGTTGGGTGGTTTGGCCCTTGGACCCAATAGGTGACCATGGATTCAAGAAACCCTTAAAAACTATCCCAAGTCTGTTAGGATGGCGGTAATAGTGTGGTGGGCCATGAGCTAATCAAAGCTTAGTTTGGTTATTAGGAACGCCGTGCAGTTCATGGTCAAAATATACGAAGAGAAAAGTAGAGAACATGTTTAAAATCTATCACATTTTCTTCTAGAACTCTGCTTTTATTTTTTTTCCTCATCTCTCTCCCTCTCTCTCTCTCTCGCTCGCTTGATATTGTCGCCCCTAGATCCTCTTTTCTTGGCGCTATTTTGGTTTCATTTTTTGAAGGTAAATGCTTAACAAATGAAGTCATACTTGAGTTGGCAGGATGGATATAGTTTTAATCTGGATCCAACCAAATCCAACCCATTGCCTATCCTACTCCCAAAGCATGACTATGAGCTTTGCTTGTTTTCCTTCAGGTACTCTTTATCATTCAATCATCATCATCATGGTCATACATTTTTTAATTTTCAATATTCTAAGTTCATTTATAATGACACCTAGAACTATTTTCAAGTCCATACATGTGAATTGCAGAATTATGCTCTCCCAATTTATAATAATGGATTTGTTTGCTCATATTCTTGTAGTGTTACCACTGGATAGGATAATGTACTATTGGTGTATGAGTAAAATCACATGAAGATTTAGTAATACAAAGCTAAATGTACAAATATATTCTTATATAGACTGCAGTTTGAAGGGAAGAGATTAAATATAGAGAATTCTCAAACTAGGGTGCCCATACTATTCATACGACGGACAATTTCCTTGACCTATGAAGTCTACATATGCCAACAGCTTTGTCTTATTATCTTTGCAACTGGAAGGGTAGCTGGAACTGGAACTTTATGATGAAGAAAAGATACCATGATGCTGCTAAAGGCCTTGTTAGTAAGGGGAGAAGCAGCAAGAATATTCTGTCCTTTAGCATATCTTAAATCTGTCTACCCAACCCCCATGCAATTAAATATATGCCATAGCCTGCGGTGATGGAGGGGTCAACTGACAATGGGTAATCTAACAATAGGGATAGACATATGTTTGGATGAGAAATGGCAAAGTATCGATACCATGTTGAACTGATATGATGCCAAATACCAACAGAAAAGACTTCATGAAAAGAAGAAAAATCATGAAATACATGCCAAGGATCATGATCTATTCATTGAAATTTTATAAAGTTGAAAAGAAACAAGGGAAAAACTTTGAGAAAAAGGATTGAGAACAAGTAAATAATACTGCTCCTGATAAATTTAGAACCTTTCCGTGTATGCATTGATTACATTCTCCTTGGGGAGATAAGAATAGTGACTTGATTCATATTGCTTGATTGTCATTCTATTTTCTGCCATTTGTTGCACTACATTTTGCTTTGATCTTTGGCTTCTTTTGTTTTTCTAACTCACTGTAAAGCTGCATTTTCTGTCCCAGGAGAAAAATTTTAGGACCAAAACATCATATTCATGTGATATTTCTCAGTTGCTTCAAGATTCAGTGGGTAAAAAGAGGCTCAGAAAGGCTCTGGGGAATTCTGTTGATGTCAGAAAGAAGAAACCATCAACAGTGAAAAGTTTACTGAAGAAGCAAAATTGCAAATTAATCCGAGATTCCAAGTTGCTTTTTAAAAAGCAGGAGGCAGGAAAGGTCTTGCCAATTCATGGCATCCTCAAGAATCATACAAAAGCCTCTTCTGTTAAGAAGTCAAGTCTGATAGGCAATACACAAGGTGGAAATTCTTTTAAGCCTTCTTGTGTCTCAGAAAAGCATGTAACGTTTTCTGGCAAGGATGACATACTTGGACACAGCAAGGGCTTTTCTCCTTTGGAGCTGCCTCAATTGCAAAGCCTTTGTAAAATATTTTCTGATGTCTTGGCTGCATCATCAGCTAGGGGTGATTTAGGCAAAGGTGATAAACTTCCACCTCCTACTAAGGGAGCTCAGGTGGTGCATGACAGTGAAAATGATGCTGTGGCTAGTGGTGCAGAGGAAACATCTGGGGGTGGAAAGGCACAGTTGAGTGATGCTAACAGTCGGGCTACTTCCAATGAGTTCATTAATCCCAATAACGGGACCTGTCCTGATAGAGAGATATCCTCTTTGGGCGAAGTTGTAGACTTGAATAGTGCTATACAGAGCTCCAGTAATTCAAATAACATACACACTGGTAGCTCAGGTTTGTCAGCTAGTCACGTGTATTCAGGTAAACAACAAGTTCTGAATTCTTATGGTAAAGAAGGGTCAAATTCTGATGAAGGAATTCATTCAGATGAAAGAACAAAAAGTAATCTGCCTGCTCCCATTGAAAGTGGTATTTCAAGTTCTGAAATAATGAGTTCACTGACCATGACCAGGAATCTACTTTCGCAGCCTTCGACAACCTGTTCAGTAATGAGTATGGAAACAAATGAGAGGCAACCAGATTTATTGCTAGGGCCTAGGATTGATGTTGATAGATGTGTTTCAGAGATTCAACCTATGCGCTTTATCGCTCCTAAAAATTTGAGAAGTAGCATTTGCACGTCATTTGGATTAAAGGGATCTGGGGAAACAAGACTAGTGTCAGATCAGATGCCCATCTGCAAGGATAAGTGTATTGATGGGGACTTTATCGGCCTGCCTCTTAATTCTCAAGGAGAACTCATCAAGTTGCATTCTAGTGGTAACTTTGGTCTTCTTGATTTGTTTAAGCATCAAAACACAGTAGTGGGTTCTTGCCGTAGCTTCCCAGTTTCTGATCTTGTTGAGTCGAGGAGAAACATGGATCATATAAATATGAGAGGAAAGTTTCCTGCTGCACCATTGTACATGAAAGATCAGTTGAGATGGTACCCAGAACGGTGCAACAACCCTGCTAGTATTCCTGTAACTTCTGGGCTAGGTATTATGCAGTTGCGTGATTTTGAAAGGATGGAAGTTCAAAACCATGTTGCAATGAGGGACAAAGACCAACAATTCCATCATGGACCAAATTACATGAAAGTTTCTTGTTATGGGTGCAGGGAACATAGTCAACAAGATCATAATTTGAACAACAGGGAGAAGTTTCAAGCAGAGGGAAATTTGAACCACGGGGTTCAGCCTGCTCACCAACCAACAATGCGCTTGATGGGTAAAAATGTTGCCGTCGGTAAAAGTAGCGAAGACTGCAGAAATTTTGATGATGGAAAGATTTGGACTGACAAGGAAATAATTAGTGAACACAGCCCCTCTGTAAGACTGTCTGATACATCCCTTCCAAGCCGATGGCTTCAACAGGAGTGGTTCAAACATCCCGCATCTGAGGCATCAAGACTTTTTCAACCATTAGAATCTTCATCAAGCATTTATCGCAGTCCAGCAGTTGAGCCAAGATTTGATCATATGCATTTTGATTGTCAAGAACAGTGGATATCAAGAAATGGCCTTTCGTCCACCATGAGAAACCATGGTTCCAGGATGAATCCTTGTAGCCATCCACCTCCTCAAACAATGCCGAATAAGACACCTAACCGTGCAGTAAATTCTGTAACTGATTATGTTGAAGCGGGGCATCAAATACCATTTATGGCAACTCCTCAAAATATTAGTCAGCATATGCTGCTAATGTCTACACATTGCAAGCATAGCCAGAGCTTTTCCTTTAGTACATCGTCAATTTCCCACCCTGCATTTTTAAGTCAGAATTGTGGGAATTTTGTTGAATCATCATCAGTTCAATCTTCACTTTGCCATCCAGAGTGGCTGCTAAATGCAGAACAGCATAAGAACAGCAACAAATCCTCTTTTCCCTTTTGTTCTGATCCTATTGGTATTCATCACCCCTGCACAACATCAGGAAGTAAGCTCCCTCTGCTTCCTTTTATGTATCCCACATCAATTATATCTTTTCCTATTTATAATACCAGTTCTTCGCACGCCTGTGGCTCTACTCCTGTAGTTCATTCTCCATTTATCCCAGTCTATCCTGCAAGCAAAACCACTTTTTCTGGCAATGCCAGCTTTAGAAACAAGACTAAGCACAGGGATAGAACAAAATCCAAGCTTACGTATCTCAAAAGTCTGGATCGGACAAACAAAAGTAACAAAAGGCCTGCAGCTAAAGATGATGGATTCATGAAATCAGTGAAGAAGCCTCATTTAACAATACAAGACAACTCTAATGTTCCACCAGGCCCAAGGAGAGAACAGTTGAATGTTGGTTCATCAGATGATGCAGGAACACCAGAAATATCAGCTTTGGCTAATAAAATTATTGATGTTGGTCTTCCAGTAACAAGCAATGAAAAAAATGGGTTAAAAATTTCTTCTGCATCTAGTTCTTTAAACCCTTCCAGTGGGACAAGATCAGGACCTGTCAAACTGAGTGCAGGAACAAAGCATATTCTAAAGCCCAGTCAAAATATGGATGAGGATAATTCTAGACCAAGTTATTCAACCATCCCTTTTGCAGTTGGGACTAGTTGTAGTACAGCTCCAGTTTCTCAGAAATCAGCAACAATTTACAGGTTCTAGTGGCCATGCGCAACCTTATAATGGAAGGTTTAAGTGATGATTTCTTCTGTAACATATCTTCCACCTGAATGCTTATCTGTCGAGTGAATACTTATAATTTTGATAATGGTTTCTCTTTGATTCTAACATGGTGACGTTGGTTTTTGGTCTGGAAGGGAAGCATTACATGGTTGCAGCTCTATATGCTCAGGTGCGTAAAATATTACATTATTTGACCGCTAATCTTTGGGTTTTCCAAAGCTCTTGTTCCTGCAACAATTTGAACCTTGAGCTGCGATCAGGTAATTTGGATTTGCTTCCTAGAATCCAATCTCCCTGTTTTGAATCATATGTAATAGCATGTTGTTGTCTTGGCACTTGTATCTTCTTTTAAAGTCTTAATTTTTTGTCTGAAAGTACAATGCCAGCTTATTGTGGATTCGTTCTGTTACTTATTTTCATGCTATTTATAATTGTTCGAGTATGAAGCTTACAAAGTTTGTGTATTTTGTTCTTCTCTCGCTCCAAGTGCATTATTGGTTTCTTTTCAGTTACTTTTGTGTTGTTTAACCATGAAATGATTTCACACAGATATCTTATTTGTTTATCTGTTTTGTTGCTTGTGTCATTTGATACATGGTTTCAAGTAATTATTTTGTGTTTGGTTTATAACTTCTATTTTTTTTTTTTTTTTTGCTGTAAACAATGTTAGGTTTGTAAAGCAGGTATATTTTTTCACAGTTATCCCCTCTATAGTTTTTCCTCATTTTTTGTTAGTGACACTGGTTCTTCAATTCCATGTGACAAAAGGATCCTTGGACCCTTGACATCTGTTCTCATCCGCCTTTGACTGGTATAAGAATTTTTATTATACTTAACAGGACACCTAGAAATTGCCATGTTTTTTTTTTTTTTTTTTTTTGGGGGGGGGGGGGGGGGGGG
>JAOXJJ010000725.1:4709368-4724363 GCA_025769935.1 Phoenix roebelenii | reverse complement strand
GGGGAGGCGCACGAGGGCAGAGATGCTTCTTTTTGTGGTGAGAGATTACGAGGTACTTGCCTACCACGTGGATGTACACTAGGTGGCTGATAGGCGATGGGCGAAGTATTAATGTGGTTGGGGACCCGTGGGTAGATGTCCTCCCCTTACGGCATTGGCCGACTTTGGTTAGTGTCGAGGCGGCAAAGGGCTTGCGAGTCTGTGATCTCCTTGGCCCCGAGGGGGTTGCATGGGACGAGTCTAGGCTGGCCCAGCTTTTCGGGGGCACTTGGTTGAAAGGATCCATTCCCTTCTATTACCTGGGTGTGCAGGTCCAGACGTATGGGTTTGGAGCACCTCTGCTAGGGGGGTGGGCCTCGAGGCATTGGCACGAGGGTAGAGATGCTTCTTTTTGTGGCGATAGATTGCGAGGTACCTGCCTACCGTGTGGATGTACACTAGATGGCTGATAGGTGATGGGCGAAGTATTAATGTGGTTGGGGACCCGTGGGTAGATGCCCTCCCCTTACGGCATTGGCCGACTTTGGTTAGTGTCGAGGCGGCAAAAGGCTTGCGAGTCTGTGATCTCCTTGGCCCCGGGGGGTTGCATGGGACGAGTCTAGGCTGGTCCAGCTTTTCGGGGGCACTTGGCTGAGATGATCCATTCCCTTCTATTACCTGGGTGTGCAGGTCCAGACGTGCGGGTTTGGAGCACCTCTGCTAGGGAGGTGGGCCTCGAGGCATTGGCACGAGGGCATAGATGCTTCTTTTTGTGGTGAGAGATTGCGAGGTACCTGCCTACCGCGTGGATGCACACTAGATGGCTGATAGGCGATGGGCGAAGTATTAATGTGGTTGGGGACCCGTGGGTAGATGCTCTCCCCTTACGGCATTGGCCAACTTTGGTTAGTGTCGAGGCGGCAAAGGGCTTGCGAGTATGTGATCTCCTTGGCCCCGGGGGGGTTGCATGGGACGAGTCTAGGCTGGTCCAGCTTTTTGGGGGCACTTGTCTGAGAGGATCCATTCCCTTCTATTACCTGGGTGTGCAGGTCCAGACGTGCGGGTTTGGAGCACCTCTGCTAGGGGGTAGGCCCTGAGGCATTGGCACGAGGGCAGAGATGCTTCTTTTTGTGGCGAGAGATTGCGAGGTACCTGCCTACCGCGTGAATGCACACTAAATGGCTGATAGACGATGGGCGAAGTATTAATGTGGTTGTGGACCCATGGGTAGATGCCCTCCCCTTACGGCATTGGCCGACTTTGGTTAGTGTCGAGGCGGCAAAGGGCTTGCGAGTTTGTGATCTCTTTAGCCCCAGGGGGGTTGCATGGGACGAGTCTAGGCTGGTCCAGCTTTTCGGGGGCACTTAGCTGAGAGGATCCATTCCCTTCTATTACCTGGGTGTGTAGGTCCAGACGTGTGGGTTTGGAGCACCTCTGCTAGATCCAGCGTTAGGGTGGGCGACCCCTCCTGCATTCTCTGGCGGCAGTACGAGCCTAGGCCAGACTGCGTCCGGATCTAGCGTTTGGGACTCCACCCGAGGGTTGCAATATTCTTTTAAAAGATGGTCTGAGACCGCCTTCCGATGAGAGCAGTACTTAGTCGACGAGGACTGAGGATTCCCCCGGTACGTGGGGACTATGGTGTGGATGAGACGCTGGACCATGTCTTGTTTCAGTGTACATGGGCTAGTGTAACTTGGCGATCGGCAAGGATCCCGTGGGAGGTGTGGGGTCGGAGAGACCAATTCTTATAGGCTATGCGCCGATGTTCGGAGTCCCCACTACTTCATCAGGAGGCGGTTCGAGCGATTTACACATCCTACCAGATCTAGCTGGCTAAGAACGCTCGAACCTTTGGCGAGCGCAGTAAGTCGCAGAGATTCATGATGGAGAGTGCCCGTGTGCAGGCGGCGGAACTCAGTCACATCATACCTGACGAAGGAGTTTTGACAACTCGGGACATCTGGGGTTTTTATTTTACTTCGGCAGTATTCCGTATAGTATTTTTTACCTGGGAGCCCCCACCTCCGAGTTTCCTCAAGGTTAACTTCGATAGGTCTATCTTGGATGGAGGTACGAGGGGCAGCGCAGGTTTCGTTATTCGGAACCTATCTGCCAGGGTCGTGGCTGTAGGGGGTAGTCAACTCTTCGATATATTACTTCCGGGTGCGAAGTTGAGGGCCGCGTGGGAGGGCCACGGTCATCAATTTTATCCGGGGAAGCCTTAGGGGTAATGGATACGTCCACCCCTTACTCCGAGATATTTGGGCAATGGTGAGGGATGGAGGGGCCTTCCAGACCAAGCATGTTTTCCGTGAAGCTAATGGGGCTGCAGACTGGATTCACACTAGATGCTTCTTTTTGTGGCAAGGCATTGGCACGAGGGCAGAGATGCTTTTTTTTGTGGCGAGAGACTGCAAGGTACCTGCCTACCGCGTGGATGCACACTACATGGCTGATAGGCAATAGGAGAAGTATTAATGTGGTTGGGGACCCGTGGGTAGATGCCCTCCCCTTACGGCATTGGTTGACTTTGGTTAGTGTCGAGGCGGCAAAGGGCTTGCGAGTCTGTGATCTTCTTGGCCCCGGGGGGGTTGCATGAGACGAGTCTGGGCTGGTCCAACTTTTCAGGGGCACTTAGCTGAGAGGATCCATTCTCTTCTATTACCTGGGTGTGCATGTCCAGACGTGTGGGTTTGGAGCACCTCTGCTAGATCCAGCATCAGGGTGGGCGACCCCTCCTGCATTCTCTGGCGGCGGTACGAGCCTGAGCCAGACTACGTCCGGATCTGGCGTTTGGGACTCCACCCGAGGGTTGCACTATTCTTTTGAAAGATGGTCTGGGACCGCCTTCCGACGAGAGCAGTACTTAGAAGACGAGGACTGAGGATTTCCCCGGTACGTGGGGACTATGGTGTGGACGAGACGCTGGACCATGTCTTGTTTCAGTGTACATGGGCTAGTGTAACTTGGCGACCGGCAAGGATCTCGTGGGAGGTGTGGGGTCGGAGAGACCAATTCTTATAGGCTATGCGCCGATGTTCGGAGTCCCCACTACTTCATCAGGAGGCGGCTCGAGCGATTTACACGTCCTACCAGATCTGGCTGGCTAAGAACGCTCGAATCTTTGGCGAGCACAGTAAGTCGCAGAGATTCGTAATGGACAGTGCCCGTGTGCAGGTGGCGGAGCTCAGTCACTTCATACCTGACAAAGGGGTTTTGACAGCTCGAGATATCTGGGGTTTCTATTTTACTTTGGTAGTATTTCGTATAGTATTTTTTACCTGGAAGCCCCCACCTTCGAGTTTCCTCAAGGTTAACTTCGATAGGTCTATCTTAGATGGAGGTACGAGGGGCAGCGCAGGTTTTGTTATTCGGAACCTATCTGCCAGGGTCGTGGCTGCAGGGGGTAGTCAACTCTTCGATATATTGCTCCCGGGTGCGAAGTTGAGGGCCGCGTGGAAGGGCCGTTGTCATGCCCGGTGTGTTTTACAAACCAGTTTCATTGTCCTGGAGGAGGACTCGGCCATGATCATCAATTGAATCCGGGGAAGCCTTAGGGGTAATGGATGCGTCCACCCCTTACTCCGAGATATTTGGGCAATGGTGAGGGATGGAGGGGCCTTCCAGGCCAAGCATGTTTTCCGTGAAGCTAATGGGGCTGCGGACTGGATCACTGCTTATGTAGCTACTAGTCACTCCAGTAGTACCCTATGGGCTGGAGATGGGGAGCTACCTCTGGCACTCCGAAGTATTTTATTTTTTGATTTTATTGGGTGCATCCGTACTCGTCGGGTATGATTCACCTGCTTTAACAGCAAATAGGGGCACCAAGTCTACCGATAAGGAAGGCATGATGCTTCTCCGCAACTTTCTCTTGAGGTCAGCTATGTTGTCTCAACCTAGTGCTTAATCATGTCATTTTCTCTTATCTGTTGGCGAACAATGCTTTGAAAAATCAAAAATCGATGGTGTTGCGTATTTTAATTACTTGGCGCATGGACTTTCCATGACAAAATCACTAATATTAACTCGTCTTTTGTCGTCTGACTGTTACAAAGCCTACTATTCTCTCCCATACAGATCTTTATTGTCGCAGCTCTGCTTGCTCATAAATTTAATCAATATCATGATGTAACTATATGCTATCACTAATTCAACCATTATAAACATTATAACATTATAAGGGCTGCTGTAATGGTTCTTGAACACCTTCATGACATCAAAAACATATAACCCGGTGTAACCATGCAAACAGAAATACATGAGCAATATAACCACCATTAATTGGTAAATGCCCATTGTATTAAATATATCATCTGCAGTGGGCCTTTTTCTTCTTCTTTTTTTTTTTTTGTTCCTGATAATTCAGTCCATCAAACCAACCTACAATTATGGTCTTTTTTTTTCGATAAACCGGCGTCTCACTACACATGGATGTGAGTATGCCACGTGCAATCAGAATACAAAATACGATCAGGGCCAGTGCCATCCCATAAGAAAGCTCCGAAGTGATGAGCTGCGGAGGAGGCGATCCAATCTGCCGCACTGTTCACCTCCTAAAATATATGTGTGATCCCGAAAGAGTCAAGACTGTCCAGAATGTGGCATACATTTCCGACTAGTGGGTGTACATCTGGCTTGGCACGCTCGCACCTGATCCACTCAATCACTATGGTAGAATCACCCTCCAAGAATATCCGTTGAGCCTTCAAGTGCACACAACTATGGCCTTCAATGACCGATTCACTCCTGATCTTTCTTATATACCACAGCCATTTACGCCACAATCCAAAGGCATCCCGTTAGAGTTATGTTGGCCCAATAATTTATGACATATAAGGAACCGTCACATGCGCCGACCGTAATTATCAAACCACATGGTCTCCTTTCTCATCTCCTCCTCTTCAAATATCCCCTACATTCTCATTTCCCTCTTCAATAAATACAACATCTTATTTCATCTTTCTTAAACTTCCCTTGGCGTAAAAGAATGACGTGCGCAAGATAAATAGGTTGTTTTGTTTAATAAATCATACAAATAATAGTTAATTTTTAGAAAGATCCATCCATGTTTATATCTCACATGCATGAAACATGCCCAGCACTAGAAAGCAACCGAGAAAGAAAAACCGATGCGGGCTGGCTGAAAATCCACATCCTCGAGCAGCTGATTGGGATGCCGCACCAGATAGATAAAGTAATAAATACACTTCCGTTCTGTGAGGATGAATATTTAACTTAAGACTGCGAGGAAAGGTTTTAGGTAGCATTTTTAAATTATTTTCTTCAAAAAGAATACCATTTCAAATTGTCAAAAAAAGGTTTTAGATAGTGCCTTATGCCAAATAATAATCATATCAGTGTTACAATAAAAATGGATGATAATAAATAAGTGTTGGCATAATCCTTTTATTTTTTCTTCATTGGATTCAAAAATATTGGTTTTGTTAATCATCCACTCATTTTTTTATGAAAAAATTTGAATTAAAAAATAATATTTCAATCGAAAATGTATTAAGTAAAAGAAATGATAGTTATTTATGTCATCTTTTATAGTATTTGTTACTGGAAATTGGACCCGGGGGCGACCACTGAGCTGAGAGGGAGGAGCTTCGGCGAGAATCAGCGGGTGGCGGTCTGTCGGCGGGCAGCATCCTCCGTGGGGCCTGCAAAAAGCCGGTGGTCGGGGTTTCCGGCACCGGCCCTCCGATGCCTAAGTCAGAGGGGGCAAGTGTATACGGGGAGAAAAAATGTAGAGGAATCAATGTCCCAAGTTTCAGAGTCCAGCCCCCTCTGAGATGGAGGGGTCCTCTTTTATAGAGGGGTACTGGGTTACCTGTGATGTGACGAGACGAAGTTGCCGTACGATTGAGCATGTCGTATGAATTAGTGCACGATCATGTGAATTAATGCCTTACCGTAGGAGATCAGGCCAGAGGCAGGGAGTTATCACGGCTGATCGAACGCAGCCGAGCTGATTTACCATGGAGGACTTAAGATCCGTAGATAACAGGAGCCATGTGCATTAATTGTTGAGTAAGCCAGAGGTCTGCAGGAGCCATGCGCATTAATTGCTGAGTAAGCCGGAGGTCTGTCGGAGCCATGTGCATTAATTGTTGAGTAAGCCGGAGGTCTGCAGGAGCCATACGCATTAATCGTTAATGGTGGTAGCAGGGCATGGTTCCTGGTTGTACTGTAGGTGGATATGACCACAGTAGATAGGCCAAGCGCCTTCAGGTCGGACGTCGGGTCGGGCGCCTTCAGGTCGGACGCCGGGTCGGGCGCCTTCAGGTCGGACGCCGGGTCGGGCGCCTTCAGGTCGGATGCCAGGCCGGGCGCCTTCAGGCACGTGCTGGCCACGCGGTCATATGTTCCGGAGCAACTTATTTTTCCCCCAACACTACCCCCAACTTTCGAGTTCGAGCCGCTTGCGAGCTCGGGCGCGGGAAGTAGCCGTTTTTGCCGTGTTGTAGGCCAGGGAATCTTGAATTGTTTCGGCGCTCCGCGTGCTTCAAGGCGCTCTTAATGGGAGAAGATGGGGCGACACCCTTTCGTTTTTCGAAGCGTCCTCGCATCGTGGGCTCATGATGGGGCTCGACGATCCGAAGGGACGCTTCCCTGATTTTGTATTTAAGGCGCCGATCCAAATTGAATATGCCGCCTCGGTTTTCGGAACCGACGCATGGCATGATCTGAACGGAAGGTGGGATTCAGTCTCACCGATCCGGGCCGTTGAGGGGGTCTATATAGACCCCCGTCCCGGTCCTAAGGGTTTTTGTTTGGCCGTCATTTCTGGTGCTCTCTGGTATCCCTTTCCTCCATTCCCTCATTTTTTCCGGCGGCCTCCCGAAGCGATTACTTCGGTTTTCCCTCTCCAATCCTTCAACGTCCCTGGCGAAGACCTTAGTAAGTGTTCCCCTCCTTCATCTGCTCGGAGGGCTCTTGCTTTCATTTTTTCTTTTTCTTTTTCTCCTGTTTTCTTTTGGGATGGGTCGTGGTCCAGACGAAGTTG
Organism: Phoenix roebelenii; assembly: GCA_025769935.1. Taxonomy (NCBI): domain Eukaryota; kingdom Viridiplantae; phylum Streptophyta; class Magnoliopsida; order Arecales; family Arecaceae; genus Phoenix; species Phoenix roebelenii. The sequence goes on along the minus strand of JAOXJJ010000725.1, from coordinate 4,717,369 downwards.
GGTCTACCATGAGTGGTGAGGAGGTGGAGATGGCTGAGGAATGGTTCTTTCCTCAGTGTGGGTTCCGTCTGGAACTCGCGGGGTCGGAGGATCGGGTAACAAAACCTCCTCCGGGCCGGATCGGAGTGTATTTGGAAACACTCTGGGCCGGCCTGTGGTTCCCCCTCCACGGGTTCGTGAACGAGCTCCTGGCGGCGTATCAAGTCGTCCCGGCGCAGCTCGCTCCGAATGCGTAGAGGATGATTGTCAGCTTTTTATCCCTGTGCTTGGCGTACGGGATACCGACTTCTGCTAAAGTCTTCCGGTGGTATTTCTTACTGAAATCTAACCCGGGAGATGGAGAGTGGCTCTACCTTGCCCTTCGGGGTGGTCGGGTACTTTTCTGAGGCGCTCCAACATCCATTCACGGATGGAAGGAGAAATTCTTCCTTTTTTCCTCCGAGCAGACGTGGGGGTTCGACCCCAGGTGGGGGCAGGCTCGGCTCAAGACCGCTAAAAAGCTCCCCCAATTGTCCAAGAGCGAGCAGGGAATCCTCGACGCTCTTTACGGCCTTGGGGACAACATTCTTCTGAACGACCTCGTGAGTGAGGATGCACTGGTTAATGTTGGTCTGAGCTCGGCGTGTCCTTAGGGTAAGGGTAGTGGTGGTTTTTTCCTTTTCTCTTTTTTTTATTTGTTTTGCTCCTCCTTTGTCTCTTCTCTAGCATTCTAATTTTTTCCTCTCTTGCCCTTTCAGACGTTCCGAAGATGGTAACTAAGAGCGCAGCCCTCTACGTTCGGTTCCGAAAGAGGGCAGCCGAGACTGGTGGGGCCCCGCCCGAGCCGAGGAAGAAGGCCAGATCTTCATCTGGCGCGGGTGCCGAGGCGGGCACAGCCCAGGCCGGGTCTTCCAGGCCCGCTCGGAAGGAGGCCCCGAGCTCCGACCGTGGGGGCTCGAGCTCTGCGGGGGCTTCTACGGCACTCGCGTGCCCGGCCCCCATCTTGCAGCGTCCGGGTCGGCAGCCCATCCGACCTCAACACTCGGAGCCCGGGCTGGGAAGCAACCAAGGGGCTGCAAGGCCGTCCCCGCCGAGCCCGGCAAGGCCCAGCCTCCCGGGTCCTTCGAAGGGCGAAGGCCGTCAGGAGAGGAGGCCTTACTACCCCGAGTGGGCAGTCTTCGAGGACGATTCGACCCTCAATAATGTCAAAATGGCGCAGCAGATCTTCCGCGTCGCACTGCTCCCGGCCGACCAAGTCGAGATTCGGGCTATGAGTTTCAACAACTTCCTGGATGAGACTCGCCGTTCCGCAATCCGGGTAAGTTTGCCTCTTCTCTTCTTCTCTTTTTTTTGTACTCTGTTTTTGACCCTAGCTTACTTTATCTACTCTGTCTACAGCATCTCTATGAGATCGATACATTGATCTCTGCAGCGGCAGACTATCGGGACCGAGCCCGAAGGTGTTTGCAGGGGCAAGAGGAGGCCAAGAGGAAGCTCAGCAAGGCTGAGTTCTCGCGGAGGGAGCTTCTGGCGAGAGTGGAGGCCGGTGAGGATGAGCTCCGAGCGCTAACTGCGGAGCTCAAGGAGGAAAAGGCTGCACACGCTCTGGCCAGATCGGAGGTGCGGTCTGCCGAGGCTCGCTCAGTGCTCACCGTCCGTGAGCAGGAGGTGAAGGACGCCCAGCTCAAGGTCGATGAGCTCGAGGCCCGCAAGAAGAGGGCCCAGGAGGAGGCTCAGCACGCGGTGCAACTCTTCCGAGAGTCGGAAGAGTTTCGCGATCTGTTGGAGGAAGAGATCGTGGATGGGCTCATCCGCGGCTTTGAAGAATTCCGCAACCAACTGAGGCGGCTCTGCCCCGAGTTCGATCTCAATCTGCTCCAACCTGGAGCGGGAGTCGAGGAGGAGGATGCGCCTGAAGACCCGGCTAGGGCCGAAGTTCAGGCGGCTGAGGAGGCCACTTGGGAGGCTCCCGCCGAGAGAGATCCCAAAGGAGCTTCTGATGTCGCCCCCGAAGCTGCTGGTGAGACCCAGGTCGGGGCCTCTGTTGCTGATGAACCCGGGAGGGCTTCGACAGATAGCGCCAAGGTGACTGCTGCGATGACCTCGGAGCTGCGCCCGCCCCTTAGGGTTTTGTTTATCCTCTTTTTTTGTTTCTTTCTTATAAACGAGGTCGGCCTCCGAACTCATTGGACGGAAGATCCTCGGTTTTGTACTCAGCTTTCGGGCTTTTATTAATAAAGAATTTTGCCTTTTCAAAATTTGCATGTTCTTTCCTCCATAGCATATAAACTTTTGAGCTGAATTCTTTCTGGCGAATCACTCCGAGTTTTTGGACTCGACTGAGTCCATAGACTTAGGCCCCATAGACTTAGGCTCCGAACACGTTAGTTAGGTAGTTAAGCCTAGGTCCAATATACTTTAGTAAAACTCATGAAGTCCCTGAGCTCGGACTCACGTTTCGCCGAGCCCTTGAGCTCGAGTTCGAATTTTGCCGAGCCCTTAAGCTCGTCTCCCGAATCGCTGAAGTGTCGCGTTCGGACTCCGAACCCGCTAGGTAATTAGGCTCAGGTCCAATATACTTTAGTAAAACTCGTGAAGTCCCCGAGCTCGGACTCACGTTTCGCCGAGCCCTTGAGCTCGAGTTCAAATTTTGCCGAGCCCTTGAGCTCGGATCCCGAATCACCGAAGTGTCGCATTCGGACTCCGGACCCGCTAGGTAGTTAGGCTCAGGTCCAATATACTTTAGTAAAACTCGTGAAGTTCCCGAGCTCGGACTCACGTTTTGCCGAGCCCTTGAGCTTGAGTTCAAATTTTGCCGAGCCCTTGAGCTCGGCTTCCGAATCGCCGAAGTGCTACGTTCGGATCCTGGGCCCTGAAAGGGGCTCGTCTTTTGGGTATGCCTTCAGGAAGATCCGGCTTCCCGGGTATAAGCTCATAAAAGCTTTTGTGTCGGTCTCCGAAGAGATCGCATATTAATGTTTGGGCATTTCACGGCTGTTGGTCTCAAACTCGGTCGAAGTACCAACAAGCAAAATCGAAATTTATGGCAAATGCTTTGGCACTTCCGAGCTCAGCCAGTGTATCAAGGTTCAAGGTTGTCGCTATAGGCCGTCGTCGACTTTTTGATGTTTGGGCTCGGCCGAGCCCTCATTCGGCGGGGCCTGTATGGACTGGACTGGAGATCACTCTTGCACTGTTGGAGCCAGGCGCTTCGCGTTGCGACTAGCTTTTAGGGGCGTTCCCTGGCCCGTAGTCCGCTTTTTGCTGGAGTGTTGTCATCGGGGGATCCACGTAGGTGCCACCCCTTTGTCGTTGTCGAGTGTCACGGGGTGGGGGGGGCCGCAAAGGCTCTACCCCATATGTCTTCCCGAGGTCGAGTGGGATTGGGCTTGTCGTCGACTTACACGACATCTCGACCTTAGTCGAGGGGGTGCTACGGGGGACCGCGAAGGTACTACCCCATCTTACTGAGGTCGACGGAGCTTGGGCTCACTGTCGACTTAGCGGGGCATCTCGACTTTAGTCGAGGGATCGTGCGCAAGGTCGAGGGGTCTGAGAACGCACTATCGACCTGCGACGCTTTCCGAGGTCGAGGGGTCTGGAAACGCACTGTCGACACACGGGGCATCCCGATCTTAGTCGAGGGATCGTGCGCAAGGTTGAGGGGTCTGAAAACATACTGTCGACCTGCGATGCTTTCCGAGATCGAGGGGTCTGGGAATGCACTATTGACACTCGGAGCATCCCGACCTTAGTCGAGGGATCGTGCGCAAGGTCGAAGGGTCTGGGAACGCACTGTCGACCTACGACGCTTTCCGAGGTCGAGGGGTCTAGGAACGCACTATCGACACTCGGGGCATCCCGACCTTAGTCGAGGGATCGTGCGCAAGGTCGAGGGGTCTGAGAACGCACTGTCGACTTGCGACACTTTTCGAGGTCGAGGGATCTGGAAATGCACTATTGACACTCGGGGCATCCCGACCTTAATCGAGGGATCGTGCGCAAGGTCGAGGAATCTGGGAACGCACTGTCGATCTGCGACGCTTTTCGAGGTCGAGGGGTCTGGCAACGCACTATCGACACTCGGGGCATCCCGAACTCAATCGGGGTCTTTGAGGGAGATCGAGACCGAGCTCGATATTGACGAGGCGTTCCAGGCTTGGCTGGGGCATCCGAACTTGGTTGGGCATCCGAGCTGAGTTGGATATTCTGAGGATCATAAATGCTCCGATATCAGATGAAACATAACACGATTAAAAGAGAACTGTAGATGAATTATCAAAAGGAGAAGATGGGACTCATGTTTCCGATCACCAAGGATCCCTTAGGGTTTCACTGGTAATACATCCGGAGAATCTTGGAATTCCAGCTTCGTGGGATGAGGGTCCCTTCAAGGGATTCCGGTTTATAAGCTCCGAGCCGCTGGACTCGTGCGATCCGATAAGATCCTTCCCAATTCGGGGCTAGCTTCCGCTGCTCGGTTGGCTAAGAAGCTTAAGCCCTTCTAAAGACGAGATCCCCCACTTTGAAAAGCTTGGCCTTGACTTTGGAGTTGTAGTACTGGGTCGTTTTCTGCTGGTATCTCGCCATAGGGACTCAGGCGGCTTCCCTTGTCTCTTCCACGAGGTCCAGGTTGTTCCTCAGCTGAGAAGAATTGGAGTCGGCATCGTAATGCTCCACCCTTGGGGAGGGGAGCCCGATCTCCAAGGGGATGACAACCTCTGTCCTATATGCTAGGTTGAAGGGGGTTTTGCTAGTGGATAGTTGAAATGTAGTCCGGTAGGCCTAAAGAACCTTGTATAAGTCCTCGACCCACTACCCCCTAGATCGGTCAAGCCTGGCCTTGAGTTACTGCAAAATGGTGCGATTTGTTACCTCGGTTTCTCCATTTGTCTGTGGATGGGTGACCGAGGTGAAACGGTGATCGATGTCGAGCTTGGAGCAGAATTCTCTAAAATAAATATTGTCAAACTGGTGGCCGTTATCAGATATGAGGATGCGGGGGAGTCCAAATCTACAGATTATCGACTTCCAAACAAAGTTCTGCATCTTCTGCTTAGTGATCCGAGCCACTGGTTCGGCTTCGACCCATTTGGTAAAGTAGTCGATAAAGACGACTAGGAATTTTTTCTGCCCAGTCGCTAGGGGAAATGGCCCCAGGATGTCAATCCCCCACTGAGTGAATGACCAGGGGGCGCCGATCGAGGTCAGCGGGGCCGAGGGTCGGCGCTGGATGTTGGCGTTCCGCTGGCACCGGTCGCATCTCCGGACGAAATCCGTTGCATCCTTTTGAAGTGTAGGCCAGTAGTATCCCTGGCGTAGGATCTTGTGGGCCAGTGTTCGGCTCCTAAATGGTTTCCGCAAATCCCTTCGTGAACCTCTCGCATAGCATAGTCTGCCTCTGACGGGCGGATACATCTGAGGAGGGAAGAGATGAAGGACCTCCGATAGAGCTTACCTTCATACATTACGTATCGGGAGGCCAGACACCTGATTCGGCGGGCCCCGAGCTCATTGTCAGGAAGGGCTTCATCTTGCAGATAACTGATGAGCTCGTCCATCCAGCTCGACTCAGTTTCGATGCAGAGGGTTGGCTCAAGCTCTTCCGTGCTGGGCATTTGGAGATACTCGAGCATTGTTACTTTGGGAAGCTCGCTCATGCGGAAAGTTGCCAGTTTTGACAGTTGGTCTGCCCTCAGGTTCTCCGACCTATGAATATGTTGAATGTTGAAGGAGCTCAGAATAGAGGTGAGATCTCGCACCTTCTGGAGATATTTCTGCATCGATGGCTCCTTGACTTTAAAGTCTCCTAGAATCTAGCTCACAACCAGTTGGGAGTCACTGAAGATCCTCAGGTCCTCAACCTTCAGCTCTTTAGCCAGTTTGAGCCCAGCAACGAGTGTCTCGTATTCCGCCATGTTGTTCGAGGTGGAAAACTCGAAGCGCAAAGCTTGCTCTGCAACCATCCTGTCCGGGCTGGTGAGGATGAGGCCTGCTCCACTACCCCCCAAGGTTGAGGAACCGTCAACATGTAGAATCCATGACTGCTCTGGGGTCTCCTCTGCTGGAGTGGGTGCGGGTTCGGGCTCGTCCGGCACAGTGCATTCCACAATGAAGTCAGCGAGTGCCTGGGCTTTAATTGCTGACCTCGAACAGTATTCAAGATCGAACTTTCCGAGCTCGACTGCCAACTTTGTGATCCTCCCAGCACGGTCCGACCGCTGCAAGATTTGCTTCATGGGCTGGTCGGTCAGTATAGCCACTGTGTGGGCTTGGAAATAGGGTCGTAGTCTCCGAGCCGAGATGACCAGGGCGAAGATGGTTTTCTCCAATTTGGAGTATCGGGTCTCAGCATCCCTCAGGACCCGGCTGGTGTAATATACTGGCCTTTGAAGCTTATCCTCTTCTCGGATCAGGACCGAGCTCACTGCAATAGGGGAGACGGCCAGATACAAGTAGAGGAGCTCACCCTGCTGGGGTTTTGTGAGTAATGGAGGGGAGGCAAGAAGATGCCTGAGCTTTTCAAAAGCTTGCTAACACTCCTCCGACCACAAGAAGTTCTTCGGACGCTTGAGGATTGCAAAAAATGGAAGGCACCGCTCGGCCCATCTGGCAACAAACCTTCCCAAAGCCTCGATCCGTCCTGTGAGTCGCTGTACCTCTTTAACCGTCCTCGGTGGGACCATCTCCTACAGTGCTCGGATCTTCTCAGGATTTGCTTCGATGCCACGCTGGGTGATTATGAAGCTAAGGAACTTGCCCGAGGTGACCACAAATGTACACTTGGTAAGATTGAGCTTCATCCGATATTTTCTGAGTGCAAAGAATGTTTCGTTGAGGTCATCCACATGATCCTCCGCCATTCGGCTCTTCACCAGCATGTCGTCCACATAGACCTCCATATTTCGGCCTATTTGGTTTTTAAAGATTTGGCTGACCAGCCTTTGATAAGCTGCTCCAACATTTTTCAAGCCGAAGGGCATCACTTTGTAGCAATAGGTGCCCCCATCGGTAATGAAGGTTGTCTTCTCCTCATCTTCGGATGCCATTCGGATTTGGTTGTATCCCGAGAAGGCGTCCATGAATGTCAGTAGCTGGTGCTCCGAGGTGGAGTCCACGAGCTGGTCGATGCTGGGGAGTGGAAAGATGTCCTTTGGACAGGCTTTATTCAGGTCGGTGTAGTCCCGCACATGCGCCATTTTTCGTTGGTTTTTTTGACGAGGACCACATTGGCGAGCCAGTCTGGATAGGATATCTTCCGGATGAAGCCGGCCCTGAGAAGCTTGTCTACTTCCTTGGCCGCTGCTCGCTGTCATTCTGGGGCGGAGCCTCGCTTCTTCTGCCGCACGGGCTTACAGATCGGTTTTACCTGGAGTCGGTGAACCACGACCTCGGAATCTATTCTTGGCATGTCGGCGGGCGACCAGGCGAAGACGTCCATATTGGCCCGCAGGAACTCAACCAGGTGGTGTTTCTCGTGGGTGCTCAGGCTGGAGCCGACCTGTACGGTTAGCTCTGGGCAGTTTTCTTGTAAGAAAATTTAGGTAAGAAGCTCACCAGGCTCCATCCGTTTCTTTTGAGGGTCGTCCCGTGCTTCCAGGGTTTCAATGGAGAGCGTCTGACCTAGTGTTGGAGTTGATGCCTTAGCTGGTCGCTCCCCTTGGCTTGGTGTTTTGGCCAGTTGCTTTGCTTTGTGGGTTGCCATATAGCACCATTTTGCTACTGACTGGTCCCCACGGACTTCGCCCACTTCTTGGCTGGTGGGGAACCGCATGAGCAGGTGACAAGTCGAGACCACAGCTCGGAGGGTGTTCAACCCTGGTTGTCCAAAGATGGCGTTGTAGGCCGAAGGCAGACGGACCACTAGAAAATCCATCCTTACAGTATTTTCTTGGGGGGCGAGCCCAACCGTGATTAGGAGGCCGACCTTGCCCTCCACTAGGATCGAATCCCCGGTAAATCCGACCAGCGGAGCGTTCATTCTTCGAAGCTGGCTCTCTGTCATCCCTATTCTTTGATAGG
>JAOXJJ010000725.1:4684951-4701214 GCA_025769935.1 Phoenix roebelenii | reverse complement strand
TAATAATAATAATAATAATGGAAAAACATCCCTCACCTTCCCAAAGAAAATTACCGTACCAGCAACTTGCATCATTACGAAAATAATCCTGGACTTTCGAAAAATTACCGCACCAGCCATGCTACACGCGGTTGCCGGCGGATGGATCTTCCATAATATATTCAATTTAGTAAAAAAAATGTTATAAATTGAGTGAAGCCTACTAAATTACCTTGCGTGCAAGAAAGGTCTCAAATAAGTAACATGACGATGCGAAAAAGGGAACATATTACGCAAGTAAGTCCAAGATATTCCGTCATGTCCCACGATACACCTTCAGCAGTTATGCCAAGTTGATGCAGAAAGCAACGGGTTTTCCGTTCATTCTCTTCCTCTCGGACTCCTCTGTCCCTCCTTTCTTCACAAGGGAGGAAAGAACACCTCGAACGGTACTCTTAAGAATGCTTTGGTTTGTTTGGCTCCCGGCGCACCCCTTTAAAAGAGCCGCCACCAATCCCCCCCTCAGGCTCTCAGGTCTCAGACTCTCAGGATTTGCTGCTCATCTTGCTCGTGAAGGAGTGCAAGAGTTAAAAGAGTCAAAAATTTCATGGGTCTTATGGGAACCATTAGCAGGCATCTCGATGCACTTATTGGGTAAGGCAATTCAGCATATAATTCACTGCATAAACCACAAACACCCCATCCCACAGAATGATTGAATGTTGACATCAAATATGAACTATAGGGCCCAGATTCCTTACAATTAATTCAGCATACATCCTCTTATTTAAAAAGGTTTTTCGCATGGATACCTTTCTAAATATCGAATTTTGCATGAATATCCTTCCAAAAATAATATGTACATGTATACCCTCATAAAACTCTGTTATTGTACAAATGCCCCTAATATAACGGTTGTTCTAACGGTATTAAGAAAAATCGTATTTATATTAATTAAAAATAAAATAAAATTTTGAAATTATGCTATTGTCTCTGTCTTTTTTTCCGCGATCGCGATCCCTTATAGATGTTTTTGTTTGCACGTCTACCCATTAAAGGTATTTTAGTTATTTTAATTTGGAACCGTTATTTTTTAACGGCGTTGGATGGCATCGGTACATATGCAAAAACATGAATAAAAAAAAAGGTAAAATAGCAAAATAAGTGTTTTAAGAGGGTATACATGCAAATATCAATTTTGAAAGGGTATTCATGCAAAATTCGATATTTAAAAGGATATTCATGCAAAAAATCCTATTTAAAATAATAAATAGATCACCATAGTTCTAAGTTCTAACTGATATGTGGACTACCACCCCTAGTTTAACTACCATTCAGCAATCAATGCATGTAGAATGGCAAATATAATGCTTAAAACATTGCTATATAACTTAGATGATTCTCTTTAGTGCGACAATTTTATGATGCAGAGATGAGCAGCTATTTTTTTCACATTTTTTGGAGCTAGTTTCCGTTTCCCTTGTGTCGTTTTTGGACTTGTCTTTTTACTATACAAAAATTTAGAATCTATTTTCGTGCATCGAACGTTTACTTAACATTGAAGCTGACGGTTGATTCGTGTGTTTCAGTCCAGGGGTGATGCTGCTATATCCTCTGTAAGTGTCTAATGGCACCGGCATGTATAAGATATCCTTTTAAAGATGTAGTAGTATTCATGTTTACAAACTCTTACAAAATTTGGTGATCAGATATGCGTCGATGCGTGCCATTGAGAGCCCTTCTCCACTAGATGATCAACAATGGCTCACATATTGGATGTTGTATTCGTTAATCACACTTTTCGAACTCTCCTGCTGGAAACTTCTCCAATGGTAATTAGATATATACTGCTTTTCATGTTGCAGTCAGTTATTTGGCAGATTTAACAAGAGATTAAATCATTTGATTTATGTAATCCTTATATAACAGGTTTCCTCTTTGGCCTTACATGAAACTTGTGTTCTGCTTGTGGTTGGTGCTACCAATCTTTAATGGAGCTGCCTACATCCATGAAAATTATGTGCGGAAATATGTCAAGATTGGGAGTTATGTGAGCCCAGGATACACAGAAGAGCAGAGAAAGGTGCTGCAGATGATGACCCTTGACGCTAGAAAGTCGGTGGAGCAATACATCGAAAAATATGGACCAGAAGCTTTTGCAAGGGTCATCAAAGTGGTAAGAGGGAGACCAAAGTGTGCATTGCCTTTCAACCTGAGATGAAGCTTTTTCTTGTTGCTGTGTTTGTGTTTTTTTCTCATTTTGTTCTGGTTCTCTTTCCTTCACACACGTTCTTCCAGTCGTACATTATGAGATTTCTTATTAAATTCCGAATGCTCCAGGCTGAAAAGGAAGCCAGGAAACAACAGGCAAGATGATGGAAAAGGATGCTCTTCCACTCCAGCCGTCCTTTGTCAACAAAAAAGAACGCTATAATGTATCATGAAGCTATTCAAATGCTTACAAAATTCTAGGGTGTCGAAACAGCCAGCGGTAATGAACGGCTAGTTTAGGAATCTATAAATAAGATCTTGGCTTGTGATTGTGCATAAGAACATTGGGTCCGGTTGTATTATTCTTATCAATGAAGATTTAAGAAGAAAATCAAACAATTATTTGTAACTTTCTTGGCATTTGTGGATATCTGAAAATTCCTAATGCAACACACTTGATGATTGCTTATCGTGCTGCTGGTTCGAAATTTTCCAAAGAGATATATAATCATCCTTGCAAGATTGTCTCCTATTTGTTTCTAATTTGGAGGTCTTACTCCGAAGGGTCCTTACCTGATGTCATTTGGTTAAGAGACCTAACAACCCCTTGTATGTACTCTAATCACATCTGAAATCAATGTCCAGTGTATCCCTATTACATATCTTGCTAACTGACTTCTTAGCTTGTTGAAATGAATCACGATAGTAGACATTCAAGAATGATGGTAATAAACAACCTGCATGTTTCTATACATCAATACTTACCATATACATTTTATCAAATCCCTTTGCTCTGTGTTCAACTTATGCAACTTGTGATGAAGCCAAGATCAGTGGAGCTCGGAAATATTCAATGGAGAAGGAACAAGCTCCTCATTCTATGTATAACCCCACATATGGTCATTGTTATTTTATATTTAATATCATAAAATATTACAATATAATGAGATTTAAAAATATAAAATAATATATTGTAATTGCAATATGATGGTACTATGTTGGTGCTTGTGGAAGGAATGAAATAATCGTGCCATTTGTTTCAAAGCTAGCTCTTTTTTTCTGCTACAACGAGTGATTTACATAGCTCTGGTATAAATACATCCAAGAAAGTTAGAAAATAAGAAGTCTTTAAATGCTCCGGGCATATATTCCTTAGATGTCTAAAGTACTCTACCACAGTGATGAGCTATGAAGGCGGCTATCCAATCCGCAGCCCCGTTGACCTCCCAATAAACATGCCTCGCCCCAAAGGAGGTAAATCCCCTCGCCATGCTCCAAATGTCCTGAATCAAGGCATGCAGCCTCCCCCCTAGCTCAACCTTGGATCCAGCCTATCACTGTTGCCGAATCACCCTCTATCAAGATAGCTTAGGCCATCAGTACGCATGGCTAAGATTGGCCCTAGCGGCCCTCGGCTCCGCTCCGGGCACAAAGCTGGCGAAGATTGAGCACCCGCCTGCAGCAACAAATCTGAAATATGGGCCTCGGATAACAAAGCCCTCTCCCCCCTCCTACCACTATCAGCACATAACCGTCGAAGTTCATCTTGAGAAGAGTTAGGGGTGGGGGCTCCCATGTGAGAAATATCGTCCGAGACGCTACGCAAGCAGTACTGAAGTTCTAGGTTTCTCGAGCTGTCAAGGGTTCTCCTAGAGGACTGAGGTGGATGATCTCAACAGCCTGCATCCGAGCCCTCTCCATTACTATCCTCGGTGGTTGGCTACTCTTTCCAAACATCTAAGTATTTATGGCCAACCAAATATGATAAGCAATATAAGCCGCCAAGATGCCCCCCAACCTGAGATGTGGCATGCTCAACAAACTCCTCAAGAACTAGAGAAGAGAGTCCGTAGGGGTCACCGAGTGGAGTATATCCTAAGGGATATCAGTCATCCTCCACACCTACCACGCTCTCATGCACTGGAAGAAGACGTGATCAATAGACTCCTCCACCTCACAGCTGGGGCATATTGGTGGGACGCTCAACCCTTGTCTGCTCAAAATAGCCCTTGTCAATAAGTACTTCCTAGCCACCTTTCAAAGGAATAAAGCCACCCTCGGGTGGGCCCCCAGCCTCCAAACTCAGGCACAGTCACAATGCTGAGTTTGGTCACCTCTGAAGAAACCTTAAAGATCTCTAGCTCTGACTCACAGGCCACAGGTGGATCTCCAAACCAGCACATGCAGAAACTACATGCCAGCACTGCGATGGCCCGCACCCTCTCAGCTAGTTACTCCCCAAATAGGCAACCGATTTGACAAGTATCCCAACTCCTCGCCCTTGGCTAGAGAAGATCGTAGACTCATAAGCTATCCCCCACCTTAGTGCTGACCATGGTCAGCTAGACTCATAACCTCCACACTCTGATCGTAGACTCATAACCTCCACACTCTGCCCATACCCTATCAGTCATCTCGTATTAGCCGTCACCAAAGGGGCGTGCGCACAGATCTCCCTCTATATAAAGAAGCATCCCCCGCCTGAGACCCAATTGCCCTACTTGGCCCACATCGACGCAAATTCTTCAAACAATTTTTTTCCAGCAATGCATCTTCCTCTCGGAAAATAAATTGGGCCTCATTTTGCACTGGGGAGCGCAAACCAAAAATCTCAGAAATGATGAAACTATTCAAGATAGGAGGCTCAGCAAATGCTGGAAAACAACTCTAATATGAAAGGAAGGATTGCAAGCCATGGACAAACGAAAATCGAGCAAATAATAAACCCATTCAATATTTAAAACAAAAAGGACATGGAAAACCAAAACAAAATTTATTCGAGACTTATTAATTTGATCCTTACAAACCTTAACAAGGAAAAGTAAAATGGAAGATCGAAACTTGCACTTCCCGAGGAAAATAATAATCGATAGGTGTAGCATATGGAAAGGCACACTACTTCAACGAAAGCATGGTGGTAGGTTACAATTTGTAAAAAGAAGCCCGGAAGCTGTGCTAATCCTCTGATTAAATTTGAGCGAGGTGACGGACATCCATGGGGTAGGCATCGGATGAGGACTGAGCGCTGTAAGACCTTTTACCAATAATTATATTGGCAGCCTCAGTCGGATGGAACGCATCCCAGAAGAGATACTCGTTTCTATTTGGGCATGGAGTTTGGTACGGGAGGCATGTAATCTGGCCGTTGTTCCTTCCCACCCCACAGCATCCCCTATTGGTGACCGTTAGCCCTGAAAATTTGAAAAATACAAATAAAATAAAACCTATAGAAACAACAATTATTCTAATAATGATTGTTTTCGAATGGTTTACCATAGGCAGAAGGCTTCCTCAAGATATCTTCAAATATCCCAAAACCATTTATGTAGGTGAAGTGTGCACCCTCCAAGGAATTGAATTCATCCACCAAGGCTATCAGCTTCCTGTTAAATATTTGGATTGCACTGTCGATTCGATCGACACAGGTTTCGCCGTTCGGGCTCAACCGAGCCAATACATTTGGGCTGCACCCAATCTGACCTACTCCTATCAAGACCACCTTCCTAGCCCCATAATTGTACAAGGTCTGCAAGGAAAGAACAAATATCGTAGCAATGTCAGCCTGAATGTGCTAAGCTTTGGAAATCGACGTTCTAATTTAATGTAATTATCTGTGACGATGATATGCTAACCCTAATTTGCTGCGAGTATTGTTGGATGAGGACATCGGCATACTGTTCCGGAGTGTATTGGCTGCTGGAGGAGTAGAAGGCAGGCATGAAGTAGTTGTTGAGGTAGTCGTTGCTTCCCATTCCAACAGAGAAAATGCATTTGCTAAGGTAATTAGCAGCGGAGTCTTCATCACCTAAAATGTTCAGTACCTCTTGTACAACTGCCTGATAATTCTGCAATTGCCCGCTGAAGCTAATTCGACCACCCTATGTGAACGATGGTGACCAAAACGTTAGGCATTGGCAGGTGAACTTGTATAGGATTATAAAGTGAGTAGTAAGGGAATGTTGGGAATTGGTCACAAATCAAGTTCTTAGCTTTCCCTTGCTTCTGGCCTATATTTGTCATCCTTCCATTGTTTTCATCCATATGTGCTTATTAATTTGTATTTTAATGATTCTTTAATTGCCACCTCTTTGCATGTTACTTCTGAGCATTAAACATGTCGGTTCCCATCAAACCACCAGAAGAATGGTTTGAGAATTGAAAATATGAAGAAAGGAAAGACTCAAGTTTGAGAGTTTGCAATTTCTGATTTTATCGATTTTTGTTTTCTTTATATATATATATATATATTTAAGCTTTCTTTCTCTCTTCTCTTATGTTAGTGTAGGAGAACACGTACCAGTTGTCGCCCAGTTTCCTCCCTTATTCCAGCAGCCGCAGAAGCAAAATTTGCACCGGCGAGAAGTGCTTGGCCCGTCGTAGCCGCATAAGGTGGGATGGGGTGATCAAAACCTAGTAGTTGAGCTGCACATACATAAAACATGTCATCTCTCATAAGCATCCAGCATGTCATCAACCACTATTAACTAACTAAGAGCATGGCTTAGATAAACTAATATACAGGCTTTTTTTCTTTTGATTTTTTTTTTTTTTGGATTGATAGACTATATACAAGTGTTAGAAAGCTGATGTAGCTAGTGGTCGCCTGGTTCCCTTCTAAACCTCCTAGTGTTTAAGGGATCATGGCAAGGTCCCAACTCAGCTAATTTGATAGTTTGGCCATTTCAGTAGTGGTTCAAGTCTAGTAGTAGATAGGTTTAGACGAATGTCAATGTGAAGTTTGGTCGGAGCACAACTTGGCTTGCCCGACAATTAGTGTGAGGAGAAATTGGCAGAGCAATTCATCACTGTTATCATTCATTCCCAGTCAAACTTGAGATCTCTCTTTTTTTTTGGTAAGCAACTTGAGATCTCTCTACTACGAGTCTACGAGGAGAAATACTGAATAGTAGAGATAAATTAAATATACCATTCGAAATTATTCTTTTTTAGTCCGTATAATTTACTTTTATTCTGTGAACAGATAATAATCACTATAGTCCAAATAAACTATTTCATGGAAGAAGAACGCATAATTTTATTATCATCAAAAAGGTTAGTCTTTTAATTTAATTATCTCTTTCCAATTATAGGTAGAAATGGCACCAGGGACTATCTTATGGGGAATGGATCAGGGGGTAAAATACTCAAAAGAGTCACACAAACGACGCATCTGATGTGGGGTATTGCCATTGCTCTGTTTGGATTGGAATTGTGGAATGTGACATTTAAGTGAAGGCAAGTGGTTGGTGCAAGATCGCCAGGTGACTTTTTTGAGTGATTTTTCTAAGTTATCGCACCATTTCACGACTCAGATCTTTTCTAGTCCGAAAGACTGGGGAGGACTATCCTGTAGGATCCGGATCCGGAATAGCTTAAACATGAGAAATAAACACAATATCAGTTAAGATATCTATATTTATTTTCAGCCGTTTGGTTGGTTTATATATATATATAATATGTATGTGTGTATATATATGTATGTGTATATGTATATATCTATATATACATAATATGTATATATGTATATGTATATGTATATGTATATGTATATAAAAATATATATATATATATGTATGTATGCATGTATGTGTGTACATATGTAAATATACATAATGGGTTCCTATGGCTCGTTTCAATCACATCAATGTGGCGACGGATCCATACTTTAATTGCCATCTTAATGCATTCATATCTTCTCATTTAGTACAATTAATACGTAACGTCATATTACATTCAAAAAGTCATCTTCTTGTTTCCCACTTTCCTTACAGACAAGATATGTTTTGAGAAGTCAAGCGGAGCCATACGCGTTTACAACTTGTCTTGATGTGACCCATTTGGCAAGGTATGAGAAACCCCTCGGCAAGCGAATTACACTCAACAAGTAGGCTCATAAGATGGTGACTTGTTGGCTAGAAGACAATTAAATTGCACCACGCTGAAACACTTGAGCTAGAAGCCTAATCTCTCCAGTTAAGTGAATGAAAGGGACTAATGGCACCCCTTCCGTCAGGATTTCTTGTTGTGACGCTAAGATTTGATGCACATTTCTTATGCAACAAAACTATGTGTTCTTGATTTTGGTTGAAATCTAGCCTCATTTGATCTCCGAAAGCAAAAAAAAAAAAAAAGCACTATATATTTACAAAATAATTTATTGGACATGGCCTAATCTTTAGCTCAAAGATAAAGATTGTTTTTGGTCATGATGTCCAAGCAAGGCCACAAAATTAGACACGGCGTAATTCACACCATATAAAGTCGTGCATTGGCACTTAGGTGGTGCAAAAAGTGAAATCTAGTGGCTCCTATAGATTGCCTCATGACGATCAATAAGTGGTTTCTCTTTCGTGCTTGTGTCCGCAAATTAAACCAGCTCCCATGAGCCACATGATCTAAGACTCTACGAATTAGTGTTCCAGAGGAATTAAGATCGAGCAGGAGCATATCGGACAAAATAAGTCTTCCTTCCATAAATTGACCCGACGCGAGAAAATTCAGAGATTATAAGGTTAGATCTCATATATAATACACACATGAGAGCATAATTTATAGAAAAACCACAGCAGCCCCCAACCTTACCGTTTGATATCGTGGACCAGACTGCACTCCACCCATTAATTCAATCCTAAATATATGAATGCATGAGAGCAGTTGAAACAGAAGGCATTATATATAGATGCTACAGCTATGTGAAACCAACAGGGTTAATTTCCCCGGTAGATGCATGCCAGTAAATTATATAGTATGATACTCGTAAGACCAACTAAAGTTATACAATTACGATCCCTGGTCAATTGATTTCTTAAAAATAACTCTCAAATCCCTTTCTAGCACAAGCACTGGAAAATTTAAGAAGGTGTCAGCAAGAATGTTATGTTTTCCCTTGTCTTGAGCTATGATTAAAATGCGCCATCCAAGACTCCAACTAAGTGAGCTGGCTGAAAGGCAGAATAGTATGGCCACTAGAATAAGCTCTAGTTCATAGAATATCCAAGCTATTTATACTGGCAAATTTTAGTTGATGAATAAATATTCATGATAACAAGTAGCTAGAGAAATGAAGCTTGGCAGCTGAGACCGAGAAGGTCCTACCGAGGACATCGACGGTGGTCAAGCCATTGCTGAACCTTCCAGTTGGGCCACCAGGGAAGTCGATGCCGTAGGGCAAGTAGTCGGCTCGTGCCAATGACGCCATGTCGTTGTTGTTGCCATTGTCCACAAGCGAATCCCCAAAGATAAAATAGCATGGGACTTGAGGGTCCGCCCGGACCAAGCCCCTCGACAAGCTTGAAACCAAGAACATCAACCACAGCACCACCACCATTCCCCTGAGCTCACTTTGAGCCATTTAGAGAGAAGAAGAGGGATGGGAAGAAGGAAACGGGGATAAAGGTGGAATAAGGGAATAAAGGTGTTTGGGATGGAGAGAGAGGAGTGGGCGGTAGGGGGAGGTTAAACAAGACATGGGAATATATAGGGAAGATAAAGGTGGTCAGATGGAGTGGACTGTCAGGATTAGGTTTTTGGTTAGAAGAGGGACGGTTGGGTTGAGGTTGGTATTGGCATTTAATTCGTCCCGGACTTAACGTGGGGTCGTGTGGACTTGGGCCAAGGGAAGACCAGGACGTGGAGAAGGCAACGTTGGCCCTTATGAGTGTGTTAATACGTTGTTGGGAGTTGAGGTGGAAAAGACGAGTAGTGTATGTCTCATGAATCTATGACACTATCCATGTTGCTGCATGACTCTGAGGTAAGCTTTGGAGGTGCCCGCAGCATGATATAGTAGAATGATTCACCTTTCTCTCATGACGTCAACCATTGGATCCTATAATAGTCGCTTTGAGATCTATGCAGCGGATGGAAGATGCGATCCAACAGTTAATGTCGCAAAAAAAGAACGAGATACAACCCGAATCCCTGATGGGAACACGAGACTAGAAGTCTGTGCATTCTATGTTTATTAAATCCAGGCTATTATTATAGATCGGCGGTCGGATCGATAGATCAGATCCTGGACATATGTAATGGATGGCCCAGACCATGGTCATAAATTAGAATGGGGTGCATAAATTAGAATGGGGTGCATCCCATCCAACTTTGCTTTCCAATTAATGGAGATGGGGTGACATTGGGTCCACCAATCATCCCAATGGTTCTTATCGAGAGTTAAAAATTGTCGCAAGTGAAAAATTAACGGAGTGCAGAAGGCTGGAGGCTGCCGAACAGTCCACAATCACGAGGGTCAGAACGGTACGAGGGGCAAGCAAACAGGTAATTGGCGTGGAAGAATCTGATTAGATTCCCTCAATTTACTCGGTTTCCGCTTGGCAGGTAACTTGGACAGGCAAGTGCAAAGGACATTTGGAGTCATTTCAGAAAGTAAATAATTGACATGATCTATCTTGTTCTTTTAAAATGATTGGTGAATGATGTGGTTGTGATATTTAGATCGCTCCTAGTGCTGATTACTCACCTTAGAGTTCGGTTTTTGGAGAACTAAGTTGAAGGGCTATGGACGCTGGATTTAACATTTGGTGGATGAAGCTGAAGTGAAACAGAACACACTAGTTCATGGAAACCAGATTGATTCCTGAATCTGTTTCATGTTTTCTCGACTCATATGAGTTTAAGAATTCTCGAATCTATTTTTCGATTGCTCCTCAATATAATTTGTGTGCTCGGGTGCATGCACAGGCAAGTGGTGCCAAAAAAAAAAGGAAAAGTTTCAGCAAATTACAGTCTATCTCATATAATATGGGATTAAAAATCTAGCTTGTATGTAATGAGAACCAACAGAACAATTGGTTAAGCGTTTGTCAATGAAAAAAACACTCATATTCTACACAAAAAAAAAAAAAAAGAAAAAAGAAACACTCTCATGCAACTCAGGTTCCCGTTCAAGAGTTGTTCTAGTAGTCGTCCTTTTTTTCCTCCAATTTGGTCCTTAGCTCTTTCTTCAACGCATGATCCCACTTCATATCTATTTTAAAACCATATTTAATTAGGACTTCTGTTAGAAGAGATTGATATTATAATTTGCTCAATATATAACTGTATATTTTCCCTGCTTTGTAGCTTTTTTTTGGAAGAGAGAGAGAGAGAGAGAGAGGTCAAGCTTGCCTACATTAAGGAAATCAAGAGTGCAAAAACACCTAAGCAAAAGCCCAAGTGTACAAAGCTAGGTTTGAAGCTTTGTTTCTCTTTTACCCTTCATGAGATAACTTGGGATCATTTTGCACCCGTTTTCCTCTAAGAAGGGATTTGCTATAGTTATATTTTTCTAAGTCTAGGAATAAAATAATTCAGGCACAGCCCAACGGCATCAATGCACCGTCGTTGAAGCAAGTATCCAAGGCACCTAAGCCTGCCACATGAGTGATTCAAGTGAGGCACCGTTAGCCGCCAAAGTTGGCAGGATTAATGAGCCAAGATTAGTGATTGCCGCATCCGGACGGTGGGCTCATTCCATCCCATTCCACCAGCTCTGGGGATTGAGCTGAAGGCACTACCACCAGGGGCAGATTGGTAGAGCCATAAGAGTTAATGAGAGTTGGTCAAAAACAGAGCGCCATGGGAAGCTTTTCCTTCATTGGGCTAAAGTCCCCTGTTAGCAGCATCATGGAGAAGAACCAACTCCTTTAACATTCAAAAGAACATAAGCTTAGCCAAAGTGAGCTTCATACGAACATTAGATGTGGACGACGACATTGAAAAAGTATTGGACCCCTTGGTCTTGTGCTTTTAAAGCAAATTTATTGGCTCTTGATTATGTTGGTGGCCATAATTACTAAAAGTATGATTTATCACTAATTATGTACACATGCATACTTAGAGCCTATTTGGTTAGGGGTAATTCCATGTCAAATAGCCATATTTGGTACGAAAAGTAGATGAGAGAGATAGTAAAATGAATGATAGGTTTCATATCTATTTTTCTGAAAGATAAGATAAAACAATACAAGAAGGAAGGTGGTATTTATTTTTCCATGCTGGATTACCGAATCACGATAATCTAAAAATATCATTTCTTGACGGAAATACCTTTATTTATATTATATTAATTACAATAATATTATTAATATTAATTATATTAAAATTATATTAATATATTATAAATATATTGATTAATAAAAATTATAAATAAATAATATATTTAATATATTAATATATCTGTTGTGGTTGAAATCTGGCCTAAGGGTAACCATGCGGGAAGAAGCCGAGAAGACATTGGCTGGGACGAAGAAAGAGGGCCACCTCCTTTGCTCCGGGATACTTGCACAAGGCCTTGGCCAGGGATTCCGGTGAAGGCCCTCTGATGGCTAAGTTAGATAGATTTTTGGAGGGGTTTAAAATAGCTTTCTTATAACTTCTATTTTTTATTTTTTTTTGCTTACCAAGGGTCTTTCCCTACCTCTTTTTTAGGGTGAGGATTTTGGTTGTTACCTGTAGCCTTTAGGCTGAGCTATGATCAGCTAGCCATTAGTTGGAGGCGGCTTGAATCACGGAGACTGATCCCGCCAGCGGAGGATCCAGGAGACATCATTCCAGATTTGCTCTGAGGATCCACGGGGCCTTCGATGAGGAATTTGGAGATATTTCTCCAGTCTTGTCCTTAGGATTCGCAAGATATTCGATGAGAACTTGGAGACGGCAAGACTAAGGTTGACAAGGCTGAGGTTGGCTTGGCATCGGGCCGAGGTCGGATAGGCTTGGCAAGGTTGACTCGATCTCTAGCGGAGGTTGCCTCCGTCTCTGGCATTTCTGGCCAAGGTCAGCTCGGTCTCTGGCCCAGGTCGATTCGCTCGGCAGGGCTTGGGTGGTTCCGTGCTGAAGTAGGACGATCCATTTTACCTCCCATCAATATCTATTAATAAATATTAGTTATTAAAAAAGTTAAAAAAAATTATTAGTTATCAATAAATCTAACATAGGATTTAATAATAATTAATATATTTACTTATATAAAAGCATACTAAAATTTATTTACAATAAAAATATATTTTTTAATATATAATTAATTTAAAATATTTATCAACTCATATAAATATTTTTATATAAGTGGACCATAAGCGACCAACAAATGTACCAGAAAAAAATATTATTATCTAAATTATTTATTTAAGGGCATTATTAGAAATTTGATAATATTTTTATATAAGATTATCTCCAATTAAATATAGTAATCTTTTTTTGATGTGATAATCTGACATACCTCAACGGAACCCTTAGAAAGAGAGTACACGGCTCGGTTCAAAATTTGTCAAATAAAAGAATATATGATATTGGTCATGTGTAATGCAGGTGAGAGAAAGCTGAGTGGTTATGATCTTATCCAATCAAAAATCTAATATTTATAAAACTAGGAGATTTTTTCGGGTCTTAATTTAGAAAAGAGAACGATTAAACATTACATGCGGTGATAGATGCAGTTCCCGGTTCATTACTGTTTCTCCTTGTTGGACAAAGGAGCATATTTTAGACCAAGATTGTATTTAATTTAAATGGTCCACTACCAAATTAAGCTCGAAACACATTAATTAAGCAGTGAGATCTACGAACAATAATAATTAATAATAAGCATAGTACAATGAGGAGAGACATCCACGAGCAATTCAATTCTGCAAAGTTATAGACTCGAGTTCTTAAAAGATTATTCAAATGAGCACACTTATGTCCGAACAGTTCTTCCTGTCGGCTGTCGAACATAGCCATGGCCATGCAGGGCCATGGCCATCCAAGCTGGTGCAGAAAGCCACAATTCATTCTCTCAGAAAGATCCAAATACCGACACATGGATCGTTGTACCTTCCGCAACAAGTTGGGCAGCAAAGTTCGTGCTGGAACCCAACTCACCACCATTTATCCATAAACGAAGCTTAGTAGTTGCTCTCAGAGACTAGGGACCAACCTTTAAGAGGCCAACCGACCATCATCAATGCCGAGTCTGGAAGACAATTTGGGCAGGCTTTCTTATTTACAATTTTCCGGAGATTGTGGGTGCAGGGGGGAGGCATCCACGAGTGCTAAGTTCTTTCCAAAGGAGGGGTTCTCGCCCACATGATCTGCTGTTGAACACTTATTTCCACGTTTAAGTAGAAGGCTCCTAATTTGTTGGCCTTCGTCCAAAACTTACAGCAAGAGGGACCCCCCCATTGCTGAGAGAGTTACTCCGGTGCTGGCTGGAATCACGCCATTGGGAGGTGGGTGGCAAGAAAAAACTGGAGGTATTAGTTTTCTGGAACTCTTGGCTGAGAGAACAGAGGAGGGGAGATAAAGCCAGCCATTGAACTCGGTGGGTCTCTTGGCATTGACTTGGCGACATGCAGAAATTAATGCACTCCTTACCAGCGTCACAGTGCACACTTACTAAGAAAACGACGTCTGATGCCCGGAAGAACATGGGGAGGTGATATTTATAGAGGAGTGGAAGCCAAGGTCATAGGGTGACATGCAATTGGTTGCAACTTCAATATAGAGCTACTACGTACTTTCTCTAAATGCCGGTTCTCAATTAGCAGAAGAGTTTTTTATAAAAAAGTGTATAACCCCTGTGCTGCCTTGAGATTAATGGCAAGATGCATCATTTCATGTTTGATTTCTTAGACACAAATCTGCAATTGATGGGATTGTTTTTTTCTCAAAAAGAGATCCAATGGGGGTGCTTCCTCAGTTACCACTCAAAAAAGATATTGACAAGGGTGCTTGGATTCCTTACTGAAACCGGACTTCCAAGACTAATTAGTTTAAGCTGAGATTAAGTCATTGACTGACTTTAATTTGCACAAAAGATTTAAAGCAGAAAACAAAGAACTCGATAGTTGAGTTGATCCTACTATACATTGAGCACAATAAATTGCGAAACAACATTAGCAGGCAGAATCTATGTATCTCAAATAAAATGCAGACCAACAACTCCAAGCTACAGCTGGATTACGCAAAACTTGGACCATTGTTCTCGTCCAGCCTGCATCACCGTCACCTCCAGGAATCAAGGCTTGTCCCAAGACAAGAGACCAGTGTAAGAAGTTGAACAGGGCTTAGAACTTTGATCCAATACCTACCAATGCGGCGCACAAATGCAGCTTTATCCTTGCCAACTGGAGCACGATTCTCTAAGATTCCGGCAAACCCATCTAATTGGGAGTCATTGTCATCTTACATGCTGAATACAGAATCACAGGGCCTCAACAGATTCCAAAAGGATTTAAGGTTTAATTTTTCAGATGCCTGTAGTATCACATAAGTTGTCATTGGCTGGAATAGAAAATAGACCATGGATAATAATATCATTAACAGAATGAAAAAACTGCCATCCTTACAACAGATCATAAGACTGAAAAACTACAAAAGAATGCTTCGCACTGCAAAAAAAACTTGCCCTCCAAAAGAGAGTAGAGACAATTGATTGAAATTTCACATATGGTCAAGCATCATTTCAATAAATTCAATCACAAATTTTCTGTTTTATCGTTGTCTATGCTAGAGAGCGGTGTAGCACACAAGCACATCTTGGATCTCTTCTTTGTTCTCCAAAGAATTTACAGACTATCTGAACAAAATCAGGTTAACTTTCATAGGCACTAGATTGTCTGAATCTATATCAAGCTGACTTTCATCAGGAGGAAGAACCATTCACCATATTTTTATCCACCATCACATCTCAAGGCATTTCTTTTTTCTGATGCATTCATTCATTTAAGATAAAGTAAGCTTCTGGATGGGCAGGTAAGCAATTCGTCATCCAAAGGTTTGGATCAGCCGAGCAATCTTAAGTTCTTGACTTGCCATTTTAAATCAAGACAAATCCCCTGACAATTTCATTAACATCTTGTTAGACCAAAGAGAGCAACATGTCCATCTGGATCCTATGGGAAAGAGTTGGTGAATTAGTTATATCTACCATAAATGTGAATAAAGAACTAATCAACATGCACTACTTGAAAAAAAACATAATAATATGAAAACAAAATCAAAACAAATACATCTAATCTATGCTAGATTAAAGGAAGATTGGTTAACTGTATACCTGAGGGTTGTTTTCTTTTTTAGGAAGTGTGTGTGTGTGTGTTG
>JAOXJJ010000725.1:4666998-4679227 GCA_025769935.1 Phoenix roebelenii | reverse complement strand
GCGCGGGCTGTGACGAGGTTCGCTAGGCCGAACCTCGCTCGGGGCGCTAGGCACGGGCGTGCACTGTCAAGCGGGCGCGCGGGCGGGCGCACATGGGCATGCCGATGGGCTGGCGGGCGCGCGGCACTATAGCTGGCGAGGTTCTTTGTCCTGAATCTCGCCAGGCCTGTCTGCTGGCCTAGGCGCGCCCGATACTGTAGCTGGCGAGGTTCAGCATCCAGAACCTCGCCTGGCACACTGTAGTCGAGGTTCTTTGGCCTGAACCTCACCCACAACATGGATTGCGGCCGGATTTGGCCGCGGCACGTCTCGGGGCTGCACGCAGTGGGCTCGGCCGAGGTTGTGCGTGCTCGGCCGAGGCGTGGCATGCATAGCACAGGCCGACCATGGATGTGCTTGGCCGAATGAAGGGCTTGGCCAAGGTTCTCCAAGCAAAATAGTTAGCCTTAGCTTGACCCCCCGTTGGCTTCTTCATGGCCCATTGCCCTCCTTGGTTGGCGGCGCTTGCGGGGGTCCTCAACAGGGGGCGTCGATCGCGGGCACGGCTGCTGGGCGCCCCCGGCCGCTTCCTGGTCCTCTCGAGCTCGCCCCCTTGCCTCATGGGAGGAGAGGAGAAAAGGAAGGGGAGGAGATCGAGGATGAAAGAGAAGAACCTTCGGGAAGGAAGAAGAAAAAAAAAGAAAAAAAGAGAGACCCTTAACGGGTCCAGCCTAACGGGTCAGATCCTAGTTCGGGTCCGAACCCACTAGGCCCAAATAAAAGAAAAGAAAAATGGGTTTTGCCAAATTTGATTAAACCCGAGCCCAATCAGATTGAGCTAAGTCCGAACGAACCCGAACTGTAAATTAGGTTAAATACGAACCAAATTAAGCCCAATTGAGTTGGTCTGAACCCAATTAAGCTGAGTTAGTCTCAACATACCCAATTGAATATAAATCAAGCCCAATTCAAACCCAGTTCAACTAAATTGAGACCAAATTGACTTCGAGCTGACCCTGACTCAAGCCCAAATGAGCCACATTGACCCTGGACCGAAATTAAACCTAATTGGACTTGGAATTGAGCCTAATAACCTAATCAGAAGACCAAATTGGCCCAAAAGGGCTAGACCCAATCAAGAATCGAGCCCAATCCTTTAAATAAAGACCCAGTTGACCTACGTAAACCCAATCCGGTTCTAAATCGAGCCTAAGGGCTCCAAATTTGGTAAATTAGACTTGAGATCCAAGCAAGTAAATTCATGTTATAATAAATTAGAAAATTATGAAATAAATAGGAAATAATGTGACTCCTATGTGATTAATTTAGTTGATCAAGGATTCGTCACCCGGGCGTAAGAAATTGGAAAGCAAATTGATGTAACCCTGGCACTGATCTTAAAGTTTTCAAATTACTGTTTAAGTATAATTATAAAAATGTATTTGTTATAATATATCTTTCTCAAAATTTGGATCAAGTATATGATTGCATGTGATTCATGAATTTGATTAAATAGCATCATTCATGAATACTTGATGGTGTATGAATTATGAAATTATGATTATGTTAGACCGCATGAAAAATGATATTTGAGGCATGTTTATGCATTTTAAGTTATATGATGCCATTTATCATTTTTCCAACCTATTTATGGTGATTATGATTTATGAAAGAAAAAGAATATGATTTATGAACTCTCAGATCCCTTTCCGATTTTATTTTTCATCCAAAACGCGAGAACGGCTCATAACCGATGGTGAGAAGGATGTGAGGCCCAATAGTCCCACATCGGAAAGACTCGTTCCAGAGCTTGGGCAAATGAGGCAGGTATCTCCAAATCCTGCAGACGCGTTTTGGATGGAAAACAAAACCGAAGAGGAGTCTGAGCGGTGCGTGCGGGCTCCAGAACCGGACAATATCTGGCAGGAGAGCCCCGTGTTCCCTCCTCATGTGGCCCCCACATGGGCACTGGGTGTCGCACGTGCCCCGCGGAGGCGGGGGCATGACATTCCTAGAGAGCCTTCAGGGGGGCAGGATCATCCCCATCTACGATCCCTACAAGGTCATAGATCTTCAGAAAAACAAGAAACTGGGTGCCCCATGGCAGGTAATTTGGGCCAACCAGTTTGTGTGTAACAGGTTGCAATACAAGTTGAATGTTCGGGTTTGGTAGTTCTGTGGAGGTGTTTGAATCAGGTGAAGGCATTCTGGTTAATTTTGGAATATTGTGTTTGCGGAAGCTTGAAAAAGATCAGGCGTATGCCTTATGTGGCTCTGATACCATGTAAGATTAGACGGTATCCGCAAAAGAAAGCCTAAGAGTTTGAAATGTTTGGCTTGGTTTCCAAACAGTTTGTATTGCATCAATATTTATAGAATTGTATAAGAACTGAATCTCAGAAAGAGCAGGAGCTCAATCAGGACTCTTAAGATATATTTCTAACAGAAAACAAACTATACATTCAAATATTCAAATATGTGAGACTTCTTTGGAGACGGTTGTGGAACTCCTCAAGACTCGGTCAGCTTCACCAGAATTTACTCTAACACATAGCACAAGGGTATGGATTTAGTATCATGCTGCAAGTGGTTACTTGTTAAGCTCTCACACTGCAGAAGGTTTTCAGCCAGGTCAAGACGTCATCTCTCTAAATCATCGCTAGCTCAAATCTCAAATTACCTCGATAAAGAGATCCTTCAACTATTTTTTGAAGTTCGAACACATCTTAGAAGCATTACAAAGTTGAACTCTAAATGAGAAGGTTGTCGCCCTACCCAACTTGTTTTTTCAAATGTTAAGGGTCACACTGAATCCAACTCGCTCCAATGACTTCCTCCAAAAAAAAAAAAAAATCTTCCGAAGAAAAGTTGAATTTTTTTCGAGATTCCATTCCCTAGGTTAGCAGATATCTCTAGTTTAGCAAAGAGAGCATTCTCTTGATCTTATATGCTTCTAATGCTCATCAATTTTCATCTAAAATTTCGCATCCACCCAAATTGCTGGTAGCTTTCAGCAAAGCTACTAATTGATGGATACGAATAGCACTCCAAAGCTAATCAAAGGAACAAGATAAACTGAAGTGAGAGATTTAAGACTTACCAATCGACGGAAAAATCTGAGACAAAAGGACCGCAGCTTAGAGTTCTCCATCATCAGAAGAATTGGAAGAGAAGAAGAGATCTCTGGCTATCCGAACCAGGCCCTCCAAATCAGCAGCACCTACCTCCAAACAATCCCTAATGAGCTCCCCCTCCGCTGCCTCCTCCTGAATCACCAACACCATCTCCCTCAAAGGCCCCTAATGTGAAACCAAGTCAAGAACAGAGACTTCGAAGAAAGATCGATGTAAAGAGAAGAATCACGCTTACCGATCGAGAGAAGGCATGGAGAAGTTTTTCGAGGAGGGAATTGGAGAGAGCGAGCAGGTTAAGGTAATTCCGGACCGCCCACCGGGCCTTCTCCGCGGGCGAATCGATGCGAGAGAATTCGACGAGGGCGGCCAGGAGTTGAGAAGCGGCGCGGGAGACCTCGGCGGTGGGGAGTCCGCCACGCCAAGCATAGTTCCGGGCGAAGTCCCAGCCCAGCGACCAGATACCTCCGCCTTCGCCGCTGCCGAGGAGGAGGAGCTTGTCGGCGATCTTCCGGGCACGGGCGGCGCCGGCGAGGTCACCACGGGTGGCGCGGGCGTTGGCGACGCGGGTCAGGAGGGAGCGGGAAAGGGAGAGGAGGGTCTTCAACTGCCCTAGCCAGAGGCCGCTCGCCGACGGCGGTGGCGGTGCGAGGAGGAAGAGGAGGAAGAGGGGGAGGAGGAACGGACAGCGGGTTGTCATAGAGGCGGTGACCCGAGATTTTTCTCACCGGGTGAGTAGCGAGACGAGGGAGTTCCGGGAAAAATGAACGAATCGATTTCTGGTGGACGCCTGGCGGTTGAGATCTTGGACTTTTGGGCTGTCTGGGCTCAGAATTCTAATGCATATTGGATCACCTTGCATTGAGAGTGCTAAACTGATAAAAAGTAGGACAGATTATTTGAAGCTTTATATTTGATAGGTTTTTGATGACTGGTTTTTTTTAATTTATTCAAAAAAAAAAACACGGTTCATAAAGTAGTTTGCGTGCATATTTTCAAAGCTAGATCTCAACAAATGGCTATCATCTCATTAGTCAGAATTGCTTGCAGACTAAATTACTCAGGTGTCTCAACAAGAAATAAAGTGAAAAGGATCTAGAAGTGATGAGATAGGAGAAATAATAAAAAAAGTTACGTGGTTATGTTTTTTTTTCTTGCAATGAAACTTCTATAAATTTTTCTTACTATATAATTTTTAGATCCTTGTTGTTAAAGGTGGACACAACAATCCTTACTCGTTTGTTCCTTTCTTCCCATCCAAGTCAACCACAAACAAAGCTAAGAATGAAAGCTAACTCTTTCTCGGTAAGGAATAATATGATCTTCCAACCAAGGAAACAGGAGATAAGTACTCTCTTTTTATCCAAATGGACACCCACTACATGAGATTGAAAGTTTGCTGCCGAACCCTCACTTTATTTTTTTTTTCATATCGGAACTACGCATCGTTCGTTCAAGCCCAATAGCTTCGCTGCGAGCAGGCCACTGAAATCGTCTTACAATCCGTCAACACAAAAACTCTACATTCTGGGCCACAGTTGTAGGCCCACCATTTCAGTGTACTGAGGGATCAACGATCATAAGCCCATTAGTGGTCTCATCCTCTCATCAAAGGTCTATCACCAACTACAGCAAGCAGTTTTGCTTGTTCAAAAAAATAAATGGAAGAGATTTTTGAAAGAGAAGAAATATTAAAGTTGCCTAGATAAGGCTATTTTGCAATGCTACCAAACAAAAATTTTAAGAAATTAAATATTTAGACGGATTAATTGTAAAATCCATGCCTCTCTGGCAATCGCCATAATGTTGTTTCTGTTCGATATTTAGAGGATGGTAGATCATTATGGTGACTTGATTAATTGAACTTAAGTTTCCAGGTAAATTTGCCTGCATGGATGCTTGGTCTGGCCATTCCCAAAACCAAGTCTAGGATAAAGCCTGGCCAACTCACACACCACAAAAGGCATATGCTACAAAAATAAAGAATAAAATTTAGATTGTACAATAAGTTGGAGGTTGCTAGCTAACTTTTTAAATGCTTCATCAGACCTGTACTGTAAAAAGTTGATGAACTTGGTTTGGAAACCTAGAGCAATTGCAAGTTTTCAAAAAGGCTGAACTCCATTAGGAACTTCAGCTGAATCCTGCCTTCATCAAATTTTATTTCTAAGGGGAAAAAAAACAGTAGAAGATGTATGTTAGCTCTGCCTTCATTGAGGTTAGAGTAGGAGTTGTGCATGGCTATCTCTCATTATGCAGCCAATTACCGAAAAAATAGAAAATATGGATATAGATATAAATATGATAGGTTCACTTTATATGGGCCCTAAAATGTAGCTACGATACTCTAGCCCTGAAAAATATGTAGTCCAACCGAAAACAGAATCCAGACCTGATCAATCATAGACTGCGACAGCTAGCAACAGCAACTTGCAAGCTGCTCTCCGAACGAGTTCGGCCCACTCTATTTACGGCCCATGGTGCATGGCGACAGTGGGAAGGACCAGCAGGCGATTTGAAAGAGCCAATGCTAGAATTCCGGTGAGCCCTCTAAATCGATCGCCATTAAATGAATCAGGTTGGCCAATGGGGCTACAGATTAGGTCTCGCATCATACGTGGCCAACCACTCCGAAAGAGAAAGAGTTGCCTCGTGCGCTCCGAGTTCTATTATTTTTCGACTTTTTTTTTTTTTTGATACATCTGGTTATGAATGAACAGCATTCCAAGTGAATTGAGGTTTGTCCATATGGCATATTTGTAATAATTTGGATCCGGGTTATGATACTATAAGCGGGTCTTTTTTTTTCCCCCTTAAGGATTGAACAATATTCTATCAATATATATATATATAGAGAGAGAGAGAGAGAGAGAGAGAGAGAGAGAGAGAACATGCTGCGGATTTGGTTCGGTTGAGTCTATAATATTTGCCAGGAAGACATATTCTTATGTCAAGTTTTTGTGATCACGTCTTGTCGTCTGGAATAAATCATTCATGACCTTGGTCATTTCGCTCCTCCCACTTGCAGTTTGGTCACTTTGGTGGGTGCGTGCCTTTCGGCTTTTGGAGAGAAAAAGCCCAAAGAACACAGCTTTTTCCTTTTGCAATTTGGGGGGTGACTGATTCGGGATCTTTTTCTACTGGTCCGGACGAGACCAGGTGATCTTTTGAGGCTTGGATGCCTCCGAGAGCAAAAGGCGACACACCAACAGGTATGGGCTCTTGTCATGTCCCGCACTCATGTCCCAACATGGATCTCCAATCAATCACTGGTACCATCAAGGGATTGCGATCCTTCCTCCTTTATCAAGGTTCCAAAGTTTTGCTCGATGAAAACTGGGAAAATTTTGTTGCAGTACTCCATGATATGTGACTCTGTAACTAAGCTGATACGACGTTTTTCTAAGCATATATTATTTTCTAAGCTAACCATTAGAATGCAATACTCAGATATATGCCAATTTTTGTCTTCCAAATGCATGCGGATGCTTAGATATATCTTAAATTTTTAAATCGGCCGAGTCCCCCATCAAGCTCTCTCTTTTCCAGTAGCAGCAGAGCCCTCCAAACTTGAGCAAGTGGGTGATTCGAATGACAAGTTGTCAAAGTTAGAGGTATATTTTTTGCATGAACATCTAGAAAAATAGATATGCATTTACCCAATTGACGTTCTCGACATTTCAAAAAATATGTTTTAAATTATATTCTTCTCAAAGAAATAAAAGTTTTATTTTTCAGTGTAAGAATATTATAGAAATATTCCATGCAAAGCAGAGACATAACTGTAGAAAACCAAAAGCAGATTCAACAAGAGCAGCTACACAGTTTAAATGTTCTCTAGAAGAAGTCAAGTTATTCCATCTTCGCTGCTGTGCTGCAATCCCCCACTTGTCTGCTTTCCAAACCCTCGCCAAAATTTTGGATTCCAAAGCTTGAGGCAGGTTATGCTTATGCCTGCTGATATTCGGTCCACCGCTTTGCTGAGCCACAGGGGCCCCACTCGCCCCATCCCCTACGCCTACGTACCACCACTTTATGCGTTGGCTGAAAGTCTTTGGAGGACCCCTGCGTTAGTGAACGTTTTATATATTCTATGCGAAAGGTCGAGCTTTTCCCACTACGTACAGCGGTGGAGGCCTGCAGCTTTTGCAAAAGGGGAGCAGGATTCCGATCAAATATAATAGTGACATTCGTATGATATAACAGTGACAACCAACCTGTGAATAAGATTATCTTATACATGCATGGCGATGGTAAAGTCAGGGGCTTGCATGGACGTGGTCCAAAAAGAATACCATCCCCCTCTCCACCTTTTCCCCTAACTAATAATAATGTATGCATATATACATATATAACAGTCAAAGAATCAAGAGCAAGGGACCATCTTAGTGCTAGGATGACGGGCTACTCCAAATATCAAATTATGGCATAGACTATGAAAGAATTAGAATGTGGGTCATGACTTAGCCATCGTAGCTGCAAATTTGGGTTATGTTGTTAAGCAACTGCATGTGATTGCATGGAGCAATAGTTCATAAATCAAGAAAAAATTACGAATCTAGGTTATTAGATCTAGCAACTATCAACGGCCCCACCACCTTTAGCAGGATATGGCATCTAGCAACTTTTGTGAATATGATAGTTAAAGCATAATTTAATTTATGAATAAGTTATCAGGTGTCCCAAGTTAAATCATGTAGCGAGCATTGTGATTGAAAGATTCCACATCGGCTAGATTCATTTCAGAGCCTGAGCATATGAGGTGGGTGTCTCCAAATCCTGTAAACATGTTTTGGGTAGAAAACAAAACTGGAGAAAGGTCTGAGCGGCGTGTGGGCTCCGAAACAGAATAATATCTGGCAGGAGAGCCCCGTGTTCTGTCTCCATGTGGCCCCCACGTGGGCACTGGATGCCTCACGTGCCCCGCGTAGGCAGAGGCATGACAGTGATGACCCAGAATTATAAGCAAGCACGATCTAAGTAGTATCGTGGAAGCACGTCTATCGTTACCGCTTATGTCAAGCGCTAGAAAGATCCAACAATAACCATTCACGACTATAATATAACAATCCAGAATCTTATCTAAAAAGCTAATAAGAAAGTATTATCTGGAGTTCTCAGCTTGATTCCAAATTACCTAGTGTATAGCCAATGTGGAACTAAATATGAACATGTATAATCTTTACATACTCATCCATTTGATGATATCGGAGCCAATCGTCCTATCCTGTAAAAATGAATTATACTATGAGAATTTGTTATTCATCTTGTAAATTTTGCATATTTTTTAAAGTTATATTCTGTTAAATGTGATGTCGTGTCATGTGTCAACCTATGAGATGGATTTGAAGCGTAACACAGGCAATTAGCTAGGAGGTTGGACATTTTAAAGCATGCACGAGACTTGAGACATAGGAGGAACTTTCACGGCAAATCTACACACAGGCTGCAAACTTTTGGAACGTGTTAAAGCGTGCTGTGTTGTTTGCGTGGCTTTGGCCTAGTGGTAGAAACCACGAGATGAGAGACAATATAGAAACCATGTTAATTAGCTTCTAATATCATAACTTTGGTGTTTTTGAGTAATATTTTAGGGATATCTCTACCAAAATTATATCTAAACTTCTTGCAGACATCAAGGTACGACAACTAATTGAGCTAAGGCAGGTTAAATTTGTATTTAATTTTTATTTATTTTTAAGAAATTTGTTTTATTTCCTTGTTAAATTGCTGGGATAAATTTTTTTTGATAACTACAAGAAAGGGTGTAATATCACAATTAGTTTGTCAATTAGACCGAGGAAATCCAAAAAAATGGTTGGGTGACAGATGCTGCTCGTGTTGAATAGTCTTGTAAATCATCATGACGTGGTCTAAAACCTTTATCATCACCCAGAAGAAAACGAATAAGAGGGAGAGAAAGGAATGGGCCACTGAGACGATCCACTTGGATAAGAGATATCTCGAATAACATAATGCTGAAGTGTCCTATATGAAGGGACACTAGAAATGGAATCGCACTTACGAAGGAATGAAAAATTTCATGTTGAGTGTGATGCGGTACATTTTATTGGAAGGAGATGTAGCATAAAGAATAAGAATGTAAGCCTTGAGCTTTAATGTGAAATATTACATTCTCATATTAGTTTATTCTTGAGATATTCTATTAGATTATTTTAACAGAGAATATAATTTAACATTGCCCATTGTATTTCTTGCTACGACATCTGGACAAATGGCCATCAATACAACAAAAGCTAGAAAATGTATCATGTTATGGTTGAAATCTAGCCTGAGGGTGATCATGCCGGAGGAGTCGGAGGAGCCACCAGTTGGGACGGAGAAAGGGCGTTAACTCGTGCGCGCCGATGTACCTACACGAAGCCTCACCAGTAGATTTCGATGAAGGCCCTCCGATGATTAAGTTAGAGTGGATCTTAGTTGGTCTAAAAGTTGCTAAGCGTTTCTTGATGTGAGCTATTTATAATCTCTGCAGAGGTACCCAGGCGGCGGAGGTATGGCCCGTCCTCATCATGAGAGGAGATGGCGTTTGGCCAGGTGGCATGCAATCAGGGCTTGCTTGAGGCACACAGTGTAGGCCGCCCTTGTGAACGGCATGGCGTTGACAGAGGTCGGGCTCGTTTGGAGGCCGCAATATTTACTTGGCGAAGTCAGCTTGGTGAGCACTGAGGTTGGGCCGACTTGGAGGGCACGACATATATTTGGTGAGGTCGGCTCAGCGGACTCTGAGATCAGCCTAGCCTCATCGGTTCGAAGGTCAGCTTGGTAAGGCGCCCCTAGCTCGGGCCGGAGCGTCAGCAGGGCGCCCCAAGCCCGACTCGAGGGGCGTCATTGCTTGCTCGGAGGTTGTTTGGTTCTAGGGTCTACTTGGCAGGAATTAGGTGGTTCCACGCTAGAGCAGGACGATCCATTTTGCCTCCCGTCATATCCCTCTTCAAATTCCATGATATTTTAGATCTTTTAGCTGCCATACAATGCGTATGATGGCCTAAATTGCTCGAAGTTGATTTAAAAAAGAAAAATCCATCAAATATTCTAGCGGTCGAATTGTCAATGCCCCCGTTCTAGATCCATATGTAATATTGTTAGTTTCCAAGCAAGCTTTCGAGCCTTGGTTTATCAAAACCTAAACTTTGAACATTTAACCCTTGATTTATGCTAAATCAACAATTCTTCTTCTTTATCTCTCTTTCCTGAGTTCTAGATCAAGCTATAGAATTATTTACTAGGTTTAGAAAAAGATTACTTCAGCTACTTTTTTCATTCAATTTGTAAAAACTTTGCTCATTAATTCAGTTGAGTATTTGTGATCTTATTATCGAGTCTTGATAAGATACACTTGTTTCTTCCTTGCTGCGCCTGCACTTTCTCTAGTTGTCTCCATTTGCTTGCGTTTTATCCTGTCGTGCTTCAGCAACATATGGTAAAAGTTCTTTCATGAAAAACTTTATGAAAACTCTCATTCTGAAAAGAGGCATCGCGTGCTTGCAGTCCCGGTGGTGACAGCGTGACGTTTCCTAAAAGAAAAAGGAGAGAATTTTGAGAAAAACTTGGACATTTGGTGCGGGCATAGCTATTCTCAAACATACATTTCCTTTTCAGTAGAATGGCAAGTGCTCAATGTCAGACATCAAACTTTTTTTTTTTGAGGAGAAGGGAGACTTTTATTTAGAAATGGAGAAAATACAAAAGCAATTCAGAGTGACTGCACCATGTCATAGCATTCCCCTGGAAAGTTACAAAATAGATGAGAAAGGGCTAAGAAATAAACAACACAACAAAAGCTAGAGCCATGCATGCAATGCTGATTCATATGCACATCCCTCCTCTTCAACAAGACAGCTGAAACTTGAGAGAGAATAAAACACAGAACGGAAAAATGGTTATGTCCTGAAGAATCTTGACAGAGCTCCAAAATATCTCAGAAACATTCTTCAGAAAACTTCAAAACAAGGCCTGCACCATGACATGCAACTAGTATATGTTTATGTACCAGTCTTTTTTTTTTTTTTGGACAAAAGATATATTTAGTCAAATAAAATTAGACCTTTGATTAAAGTCTAGATATTCTATTGCTCCTCAAAGTTGCCTTTGCAATCAACATCACCTGCAACCTTTTGACTTGTGGTTATCAGTGTAAAGCCTAGCACTGCAATATTAAGCATATCCAAACCAAATTTATCTGGGACAAAAAAAAAAAAACCTTCACCTGCTTACCAATCTATTTCACATTTAATTGATGTTTAGTAATCTATTTGATCAGAGGACAAAGCTGAAGCTTTTCCAAAGGCAATCGAAAAAGCACCTAGATACTCTGACCCAGAACCTTTTTACAGCGTATTTATGTGATAAAGGCTTGGGCATCAGAGCCTTCTCGACAAAGTAGACAGCAGTGAGGCTCCAACTTTGCACCCTTTTTGGGGAGTAAAATAATACAAAGCAATCTTTAATATCTCTTGCTTACAGGATGACGCAAATACCGTCGGATGCCCACTGTATTCTTATTAACTTAGCTACCAAGGAAAGGCTCTTAGGCCCTATTTGGGGAGCTTTTGGAGGACCAAAAAGCACTTTCTGACCCTCCAAAAGTACTTTTAGCTAAAAAATGATGTTTGGTAAAATTTTGTAAAAGTTGTTTCAGCTTTTGCGGAAAGCTGTATTTTTGACCAAAATATCTCCATTTAAAAGTTCCTTTTTCCTCTCAAAAATCTCAATCCCACCGCCTCTTCCTCTCTCTCCATCCCCTCTCTCTCTCTCCCTCTCTATCTCCTTCTTCTCCTCAATGCCGCCGGCCCTTTTTCTTTTTCTTTTTTTTGTTTTGTTTTGGGAGGCAGCCCGTGGCTGCCCACGGTGGCAGCCACCACGCCGGCCACCCGTGGCTGTGCTCCCCAGCTGCCGCTGTGTTCGGTCGCCCCAGCCGCTGCGACCCCCACAGCAAAAAAAAAGAGGAAGGGGAGGAAGGGGCAGCCATGGCCGCCGCCTCCCCGGCAGATGCTGCGGCCCGCCGTCCCGACCCCCTCCCGAGGCCCCCCTTCCCCGCGGTCACCGCGGCCTGCCGTTTCGGCCCCCTCCCGAGGCCCCCCTCCCTCGCGGTCGCC
>JAOXJJ010000725.1:4641824-4653850 GCA_025769935.1 Phoenix roebelenii | reverse complement strand
TCTTTCTTCCCTTTGTTTTGTTTAGTAGCCTCTCATATCTTTTCTGTAACCTCTTAAATTTACTTTGCATTTGTCTTTTAATAATTGTTGCACTATTAAAGTCCTTTACCCCTTTGCTTTCATGTATTAACCCTCTGTATCTTCACCTTCAATCTGCTGAATGGAGGGTTTTCCTTTTTTCTTTTTTTGGTGTCATGATTTCATAATCACCAATGTCTGTCTGAGGCATGCCAAGCTAGAGCCAATAATAGAATTGCAGGCTGCATTAGTTATCTCCTGTTAATTTGTTTATGTTCCTCTGCTTTCTCTGTGTTTTCGTCATATTTTTTCGTTCATTCTTTTAAAAAAAATTCTTCTTTAATGACATACTGTCACATTTATTGCTTTGTCTTCATGACTTTAACTGCATCGATCAGTTTCAATGTGTTTTCATGTTACATTAAATCAGACATCTATAGGGTCATCTTCATAGCCTTAACTGATTTATTTGGTCTCCATTGCATTTCCGTGGTATAATTCCGTAGTAGTCAAGAATTATTAATGGCATCACTTGAGAAATTCATGTCACCTGTTCCACAGTTGAAGTATATTGATCTTTTGGGTTGCACCTTGGGAGTGCTTTACAATTCTATGTGATCTTCCTGGCTTTGATGTCGTGTGCTCCATTAAATGTTCTTCAATAGTTGGTGCTAGCTATGCCATTTTTACACTTCTAATAGATAAATAAGTCTGGAGGTTGCTTCAAAGTTTGATATGTTTCATGATTGTTGCAATGTTCTGCTGATTGCAGTTGATTCATTTGTCTCACTAACATTGTATAATTTCTTGCTGGGAAAACTTCCACATATCAACCATATTGATTGTTGGTTTATGTGCGTTTATTTGAGGGTTGAAATATAATTTATTATCCTTTTAATCTTGAGTATCTGTTGTTTATATCTGAGCTTACTACTTCAGGATGATCTTTATGATTTGTTGACCATACAACTATGTTTTTATGATTTGTTGAC
The DNA here is from genome assembly GCA_025769935.1 of Phoenix roebelenii. NCBI lineage: Eukaryota > Viridiplantae > Streptophyta > Magnoliopsida > Arecales > Arecaceae > Phoenix > Phoenix roebelenii. The sequence continues at coordinate 4,652,840 of JAOXJJ010000725.1, read as the reverse complement.
CATACAACTATGTTTTTGTCATTACAAACTTCTTGCTCCTTGAATGATTTTATTTACTAAGTTGATAGTCCAGTTTTCACACATATGATTATGCAAGGCACTTTGTAAGTGCTTGCACTCGTATTCTTGGACTTGAGGGCACACCAGAAGGGGTGGAAGATCAAGGAAGGCTGACTCGAGTGGCAGCGGTATACTTTTGAATTGTTAAATTCAATATTTAGTTTGATACTTAGAAAAGTAACCCTTAGTATTTGTTACCTTTGGCTGTATAGATGTAGTTTCAAAAGCTATGTTTAATGTATTAATATTTTAAGCAATCATCCTTTTGCTTGAATTGGTTTTCTTCCCTTGATTTTTGGGCTGGAAATTTCAGTTTCCTATTGGGATAGACTCCGACCGGTTTAAACGAGCACTCGATCTTCCAGCAGTCAAGGAACACATCAATGAATTGACACAAAGATTTGCTGGCCGGAAGGTAGGAAGCATAATCATCTTTCATGAGTTGCTTATTTTGGTTAAATTCATGATTAATCATAAAGGTAGGTGTTTATAAATATTTTGCATAACAAATAACTAGAGACTAGAGAGTAGTGTGAACTAGAGAGGTTGCTTTCTTTGTTGGTAACTGTGAAAAACTCATTTTATTAAATGTTTAAGACTACATGTGTGGTCATTACATTAATAAATACTATCATGATCTAGGTACCATATTCCACTTTTATGCCTTTCAGAAACTACTCACAATCTGCCAAATGAATTTCTAGTAATTACTTGAGTGGATAGGTTGGCCCATCACGAGTTGTTTGGTTGTTTCTTCATTTTCATCTTAAAGTATGTTATAGTAGGACTACCAATATTAGTCTTAAACTGTGTAGTGGTCTAAAATTTTGATTGCAGGTATGGGCAAGGCCCTTCTAGTTGGTCTGATTTGCTTAAAAACATTCTAATCTATGATTCTCAAAGTTAGTCATTTGGTTGGAATTTCTTTCCTATTCTGGAGAATGACAGGGATAAGTCAAGCAGTGGTCTACCTGAAAGTCTAAAAAGTTAGGCTGGAGTCTCTATTTTCTTTCTATCCTTTTGGTCTTTAAAAACTGTTTAGTACAATATTTGCTAGAATACTGCAACCCGTTGGTTTAATTCTGGAGTCATATTGATAGTTTTATTGTTGGCAAGGACTTGAGTCTTGGTGGGACATCCTGTGGGACATCAGAATAGAGCACCATCTCGAGTGTATTGGAAAACCAGGACAACCCTGTTCGATGGGATTTAAAACGTTGGTTGTTGCTATTATTTTGTATGCGAGAGTCTTGGTTTTTTCGGAGAATTTGCCGCACTGCTGTGGGTTCATTTGAGTAATATTGAACATTCATAGAAAGCAATTTCTCTCTGCTGGTTTTATTAGTGTGACATGTCAATGTGTGGGAAAGTCAACTGGAGAAGGTGCATATCATGATGGTTATAGGAGAAACGTGAAACCTTTATAGATAAACACCTTTTTCCGGGAAAAAATTTCTCTTCATATAATGTATTAGAATCTAAAATGGGAATGTATTATTCAATTCAGATACATAAAGGAGAAAAAAAATCTAATGCCAAAAATGAAATCCAATTTAAAGCATTTCATTGGTCTATTGGATCACAACTATTTGCCAGATACTCAAGTCATTCATTGCTCCCCTCTTAGGAGGCTTTGGGTTTAAATCATGGTTTGCCGAACTACTCGGTTTACCTTGTACTGAATCAAATCGACATGGAACCAACATGGTTCAATGCTATTTTTCGAAAAATAGCGAGAACCGTTCCGAATTGGTGCGAACCGCTCGGTTCGCATTGGTTTGAATTGTCCCCCCCCCCTCCTCCCCTCCTCTTTCAATATCTCAAGCTTGAATCATGGTCTGATGAACCGGGGTGAACTGCCCTATTTATCTTGTACCGAATCGGTAGCCAACCGGCACGAGTCCTGGTACCGGTCTTGGTTTGAACTTTGAACACTAGAGGTGTTTCCCAAGTGTTTGACCTGAGTAAGTCTTGCATTATTTCTTTGAAATGATTCATGTTGCCCCTGCTGTCTTCATTATAAAAAAGTCTCATGGTAAAAATATTAAAAATATCTAATCTGAAACATTTATTTTTTGATGGGATCATAATAATCAATTAAATACTCTTCCACTTGACTCAAACATTTGCATTACAATTATAGATTATGGCCATCCATCATATGCTCCTTATTGAATCAGTCACGTGCATCATGTATCTTTGCGATTCACTGAGTCACATACTCATATCCATCAATCAAATAATCTTTCCTATTGAATCAATTGGGTGCATGGTATGAGCTGAAAGTTGTGAAGCAAATCACTAATTATCTATTGTTTTCTTAGTCTTTTTTTTTGAAGTTATTTTGTTTAATCTAGTAAGTTTATCTAAAATTCGCTGAACCGGTATCGGGACCTGTACTGATCAGCGGGCGAGTTAGTATGGTACCGGTACTGTACCAACACATGATATGCTTGGGCATGCCGGTTTCGAATCGGTGCGCCCATTTTTTTTAAAGTTTTTCAAGTTTGATTAATTGGTAATTAGTTTTTGTAAACTTTTTCATTGATTTTAAGTATAATTTGATTTTGGATTTTTTTTATGATTCCGGTTTAACCTAAATGATGCATCTTGTTGTTTTAAAATGATACAAAATATAATATGATTAGTGAGATGCTGCATGCTACAAAAAACAGTATGTAATATCCTAAAATCAACGAGTGATGTGGAAAATATAAACTAATACAATCGATTAGATATATTTAAAGTACAACATACATATCGATATCTAAAATTTTGTTGAGTGGTGATACCTCTCATAGATATCCAAATCATTAATATAGTCCGGAGGCATATCAATCTACTCCTCTAACCAAGCGGCGTAGTTTTGTATGTTCATTTCATAAGGAACGCGCTTTGAGTTATATAACTCTCGGATTTCTTGCTGAAGTTCTGACTCTGGGAGGTGTCCTCTGATTGATAATACGATTGTGGAGGGGCCCATCCAAATATGCCGGCGGCAAAATTCGATCCGTAAGATGCTTCGAGCTGCGTAGGATAGTAGTCATCAGAAGATGCCTCAGACGCACCATATTCATATCCGTATCCATATGGGTCATAAGCTGCTTGTGGTTGCAGGTGATAAGATCCAATATACGACTTAAAATCTGATATGTCTATGGATTCTACTTTACGTGCGAGGTCATTAACCGTTGTATGCAATCATATCCTCGCGGACTCTACTAGATTGTGCACTGTGGTCCCCATCCTATATATCATGTGTAAATTAGGATTCACCGGTGAATTGAAGATCATCCTACGATTGTCTTATAAATGGTGGTCTCATATCCTCCACTCTTCTCGTAGCCAGCAGATTTATGACCGTCAGAATTGTCATTGTTGCTGCTTATAGTCTCTGAATCTAAGTGAACTGGCTCCTCCACTCTCCATGGGGGTTATAGGTGCTTTTTTCTTTTTTGGTGTGCTGAGTAGTTGCCTGCTTACTCTTCGTGCCCCTTTGCTTGCTTATCCTTTGTGCCCTTCTTTGCCTGGCTATGTTGGAAGGATGGTTGTTGCCCTCTTGACTGAATTGACTGGGCAGCGTAGTGGCCTTATCTAAGTATCTCTCGATTTTATCTCTGAGAGGATATCTTGAATAAGGAGTTGTAATGACCGGCTCTTCAGTGATCTCTGTGTCTGTGGCTGATCACCTGGAAGGATGCATGGAATATTGCGTTCTGCCCATTATCCTGAATCGATTCTAGCCTCATTGGCTATGAAACTAGCCGATCGTGAAGGCGATCTTCGCTCATCAAGCTCCGGCTCCTGCTGCTGGCCCACAAGTCATCCGATCATAGGGTCATTCTCATCGTCAATGAAAGTATGATGGATCAGATCTGTGTACTTTAGCTCTATTTTCTTTTGAATGCCCTTTAACGTTATTCTTAGATTGTAGTGAACATATATAAGGTCGTTGAGGCGCTTCTGTATCAGACGGTTCCTCTGCTTGCCGTGGATGAGGGTGAAGCTGGACCAGTTGAGCTCACAGCCATTCGAGGAGACCGTCTGGGAGAGAATCTGGATAGTTAGTTACTTAAGATTTCTCACGGACTAACCAAGATGAATCCATCATTCAGTTGCAAAAATTTTGAAGAAATTATATATAAGATTAGTATCATGTTAGTAACAAGCTAACGCCAGGTAATAGTTATCATTGATGTGTAATATATCTGGATTCATACTTTTTTAATCTACGACAGCTGTCGAGACTCTAAAACTGTTAGTGCCTTCTCTAAATATTTTGGTATGTGAAAAGGAACCACATTGTAGTATGTTTAGTATGTTAGTAATCAAAGATACTTGTTAACTTGCACATGTCAGTTAACTTATCTTTTTTAGACATAGGGCTACATAGGGTTGCGACTTCTGAATCAGACTCCATCTTATAAATCACAATATGTAGAGCGACCAGAAGTTCGTCATCCATATCGATTTTAGGTACGATGTACTGAAACCTCGGGTTCAGGTATGCTACAGATAGAGTTTGTAATTGTCTTAGTAAAATTGTACAAGTATAAGAATAGTGTAATTTTTAATGTTCTTGCCTACTTGCTAGATGCAAATTTCTATTCATTTGGTGGTCCCACCGCCGCTCAATGATATCGTTATACTCCTAGGCATATGTCAGATTTGCCTCTTTGATCCAAATCTTTGTCCTCTCTATCATATAATACAAGAAGCCCATTTGGGGTGCCTCTCGCTATTCATGGCCTGAAGCACTTCATACAATGGTTCGATAGCCTTCACTATCTTTTTGGCCCGCTGCCAGAATGTCTGCCTTGTCACCAAGTCCTCGATAGTTCTTTCTTCAGTGTCGGCCCTCGCAAATCTACTTTTTTGCCACTCGGAACCAACAAACATCCGATGTAGGGTTGCTTTCCTCTTAATAAGGCTATCAAGTGCAACGTAGTCGGTAGTAAACTGTCACTCCTGGTCTCAAGATCTCTCCTATATTTCTCCTCATTAGTGATAGGACCGATGTATGGTTATAAATATATTTGATAATGGTTTGGGCTGTCTTCACTGTCTGCTGCACCCTACGAATTTTCGCAATGTCCATCAACGTGAGGTCAATACAATATGCAGCTTATGGGGTCTAGAAAATGTGGCCGCCGCTCCATCAAGTTCTTCTTGGCAGCGTTATATCATGGCCTATTATCAGTGATGACCTGTATGGTATTCTCTTCTCCTATCAATCAATTTTCTCCATCAATCTGAGGATGTACATGGCTTTGTGCTCCTGATCGGAAGCATCAATTGATATATGGTAGAAAATCTTTATATCACAATATGTCAAAAAGTTGATAATGCTCCGTTTGGTAGGACTGGTCCAACCATCACATATCGTTGTCAGCCCATATGTGGGCCACTTGCTCTTGTATGAGGCAATCCATTTTTTTAGCTTATGATTGTTAAGAAGCTCACCGTGGATGTCCTTCAGTCTTGAAGGATCTACATCGAGACTAGTAGCTTGTATGGAGGAAATATTAGACCTAGCATTGTGTCAACCTTTTGATACTTCAAATCTTTGTTGGGGAAGGCATGTAGATCTAAATCATGAATGGTGGCTCATGGTGGAATCTTTCTAGAGGACTTTTTTCTACTAGCAAAAGTCTCCAGCATAGATGCAATATGGCTACCCCCTTTGCTGACGACCTTTCTAATTAAGGAGGTCCTCCTGAACTATGACTTTGCCCTGTTGCTTGCAAAATCGGAGCCTGACTCGTAGTATGAGGTTCCAAATCGAGCCCTATGCTTTCATCCTGCTGCCACTGATCATCCAAGCTTGCTTGCAGCCTGAATTTGTGCCTCTTCGTCATCTAGAGTGGATGCCTCCTGTGACTTCCTAGAGTGATAGAAAGGTGACTCTGCCGCTCGGCTGTCCAACTCTATCTTCTTGGAAATTTTCTTCTTCATTGCTTTAAAATCAGCGAAGTGCTTCATCATCAACTGTCGAATCTCCTGTGGGCATTTTCGGCACATAAATATGTCGGGGTAACTACCAGCTAAGTGCTGCTTGAATCTGTTTACCCTTCCTTTCTTGAATCTGTATTGCATTAGTTGCACTTTCAATGGTGCCGACCTGAAAGCATTTGCCTATGATCCCAACCAATGTCACACTCTGCCTTCTTTTTTTTTGTCCTTGATGGTTCTATTCTTACATGTTTATGTCGAAGATAATATTTTTTACTTCAAAAAATATATCTGATTTATCTAATACATAGTACTAATTTTTTATATTTTATGTATTTATTTATAGTTATTTTTAAATTAAAAATATATTTAAATACCATAAATTCAGAAAAAAATATGTTTTTTACTTCATAAAATACTTCTGAAATATGTATTACATGTTACTAATTTCTCATAATTTTTAGTATTAATTATTATATATTTAATTATTTTTAAGTTAAAAAATAAATTTTAAATATAAATATTTTAAAAAATTAATTTGAGCTCAAATCTATTTAGAATCCTACAATGGATGCTACATATATTTTTCTAGGGCCATGGGCAAGCATCAAATGCTACTTATTTTTTATTTTTTTTTCAAATTTAGGTCTAGACTATTATGCGCATGATCGCATCAAAATTTGAATAAATGGATACCAAATTTAGCTGGAGAATCGCTTGCATGCCCCTAAATATGCGTATGATTTTACAATTTTTTTAAATTTTATTTTATTTATATATTTTAATTTATAAAACTATTTATAATCTAAAAATTAAATTTTTTTATGTCATTGTGTAGATCATCCATAGTTCTACAACATATCATAAAATCAAGCCAAAATCAAAAAAAATGCCATGATCTTCCTTTATTTTGCAAATTTTAAAGTATTTTTTGGCGTCCAAAAAAAAGAGAAAATGAGATAAGAAAGAGGAAGCATACCTTATTTAGGATTAGATTCTTCTTCAGTCGTGCTGAATCAGCGTATTTTTCACCGTAGGAAAGGAGGAAGTATTTGGATAAGTTGGGAAGGCCTGAGAAACTTCTTAGGCCTTTCTTATCATCTTTTATAGCAAAAGAAAGAGGAGGGAGGTCGACTGGTTCGGAACAGGTCCGACTCGGTGCGAACCAGATGGTTGGCATCGGTTCCGCATGGAAACGACCGGTTCGAACCAAGTCTGGGTGGTTCGCGACCGGTTCCGGCCGGTTTGGAGCCAGCTTCAAAAAAAAAGAGGTGAACCGACCTGATCTTCCACCGGGTCGGCTTGGTACGGACTAAACCGGGTGGTTCAGCCCAGTTCGGCGGACCTTGAGCTTATCTTTCAGCTTCTTGAAAACTCTACTTTGGAACTAAATACAAGACTGAGATTTGTGAATCTAGTATCCTTCTATTCCGTTTTTAAAAAATTTCTCTTATACACCTACTCTACCTGTGTGGAATTAATGGATCTTGTATTCTTATCTCATCAATAATGCATGTTCAACAACTTTCCAAATCATGCTCTCTATCTACTTATAATCTCACATTCTTTACAATCATAGTTCTTTATGCATGCTCATTTGAAGTTATCATGCTGTGAAAGTAAAAAAAAATATGACCATGATGATCTAATGTATATATCCAGGCTGCTTTCTTTTTGATACCCATGAAATGAACTAATTATGCAATTTTTGTTAATTAGTCCTTTTGATCAATTGATGTCCTTGTCACGTGTTAGTTTTCACTTGTCATATTAATATATGCTCTTTTAATCTTGTGATATGGCTTCAATGCTTATTCCTATATTCAAGCATCCTTTATTTTCCTAACTTCATTGAAGTCACAGATGATTTTCTAAAGATCAATACTATGGGGCTTTACATATTTAAAAAATCATTGTGACCTCTAGAAGATAATGAGCAATTCCATGTAAGACTTAAGATATTAATCTTGATCATGATATAACAGTTGCCCTAAATATGAATGCTTGGCTGATGAGTATCCATAAAGCCAGCCTGAAGTAATTGGAATAAGGCTTGATGGATATCGTTATGGTTGTGATACCATAAGTTCCAACAATTCAACCTTTATATTCTCTCTCTCTCGCTATATATATATAAAATACATATGTATATTCTATATATGTACGTATATGTAAAATTGTGTATATGTATGTATACATGTATGTATCCCTTTAGAATTTTTTAAACCTGTTTATTGCTTTTCAGCATGAGTGGTCAATTTGTGTACCCTTTAGTTATTGGGCGGTTGATGTTTACTTCATGTTTATTTTTAGACTATTAGTACTTGTTATTTTTGCACCATTAAACTTATTTTATTTAAATATGACAGGTAATGCTGGGTGTTGATCGTCTTGACATGATTAAAGGGATTCCACAAAAGATTTTGGCCTTTGAAAAGTTCCTTGAGGAAAATCCAACATGGCGTGATAAAGTAGTGTTGTTGCAAATTGCAGTGCCAACGAGAACTGATGTTCCTGAATGTATGCATCATCTTTATAAGTAGTCTGTGCATCTTTAGTTATATTTTTTTGTACATAACTGATGTTCCTGAATGTATGCATCATCTTTATAAGTAGTCTGTGCATCTTTAGTTATATTTTTTTGTACATAAAATGACATTTACTTGTACTCATTTTAGTATTTTCTTTACTAAGTGTTGTGTTTTTTTATCAATTTTGTAGCTATATAACTATAAAAGTAGTAAATTCAGTAACAAAATTTTAAATATGCACATATGCCAGAATTTGCCTAATTAGAGTATGACAATAAATTAATAAATAAATAAATTAATTAAGTACAAATCAAATTGATATATGGAATCTAGATATGCAAATAATGTTTCAACTCTCATGTTTATAGTTGTTCAATAATGATCAAACCCTACAAATCAGCGGATTGTGAAAGATTCTTAAATTATTTCGAGTCATGGCATCTAGTTCTCTTTCTTTCTCTTTCTCTATATATATATTGTTCAATTTTCAATTCTTAGGTTTGTTATGATGTTTGAGTATATGTTGCTATTTTGTTTTTGAATTTCTAGGAATCCCCCGATAAAGAATCTACATATATCGGACTTTATTGGGTGCGTTCGTACTCGTGCAGTATGACGCGCCTGCTCTAGCAAAAAAAAAAAGAGAATCTACATATATCTTGTCCTCAATTTCAATATATTTTCTTTCAAGTATCTTATGAGTTCTATAAGGTCATGCAAGAAAGGTTTAATTTTCAAATTAAAATATTTATCTCATTGGTAATCCTATTCTACTCGCACACTATATGACTATATGTTAAGTTGTACCTATGTATTCAAGTTAGCTTTGGAAGCTTGAAAATGGTGATGTTGATGGCAATGTTTTAAGTATCAACATGCATTTGAAAGTATGAGGCATACCATATCCATCATGGTTAGCCGTACTGGCCCGAACCGGATGGTATGGGGTGCACCATACCGGTTTGGTACTGATACTCGGTACAGATGGCGTACCGACATTTGGTATGCGGAAAAGAATCCATACCGTACTGATACAATGTTATTGTGGCACCGATACAGGGTCCGGTACCGAGACGGTGAATCTTGATATCCATAGTTACAATATTCTTCGAATTATCGAATTATTTTTAGTTTTTCTCTTGCCCAAACAATTCTCCGAATTATTATTCAAAAACAAACTGTTCTCAAATAATACGAATTTTACAATTTACTCATGAATTATTCATGATTAATTTTTAATTTTTTATATATTACAAAACAATGATACCATATATTGTTGCTAGCAAGATTTGCCATGGTTCGTTATGCCCTCTGCCGTTTCGTGCTGGGCCCGTACTGATAGCGGAGAGGGCGAGAGAGCAGAAAGGGAGAATGGGAGAGGGAAGGAGAGAGAGGGTAGAGAGAGGGAGAGGGAAAGGGAGGGCCGTCGGAGGCCTCCGAAGGGCGTTGGAGGGGCCTCGAAGGGCTGGAGCGCAGGGGCTTTGCCCTCCGAACCCTTATTTCGTTTGAAACAAGGATTTGTTGGGGCTCTCCATTTTTAATTTTGCAAACCCCTCGCCAACTTCACTTAAAATTTTCAAAATAGAAAGGGGCTCCGACGTCCCTCTGTTAAGAACGAAACAAGGGTTTGGAGGGTGGAGCCCCTGCTCCAGCCCTTCGGGGCCTCTCTGGAGGCCTCCGGTAGCCCTCCCTCCCTCTCCCTCTTCCTCTCCCTCTTCCTTCCTTCCCCATCTCTTTTCCTCTCTTTTCTTGTCCCTCTCCCACCACCTGCCGGTTTACCATTTTGAATGCCGGAATTGTCCCAGTCTGCTGCTGCCACGGCTCGGTACGCCTCCAACCGGGCGGTTCGGGACGGTTCTGCATTCCATGGTTGCTAGTACTATCTTTTTCCTATAATTTGTTACTTTTGCCTTTTCTATTCTTATTTTTAAGTAAATAATTCTATAAATATTTGAGAAAGTTCATATTTTTAAATTTTATTTTTTCTAATGCTTAGCCATTCTAACTCTTTTTGAATTTTTCTGAATACAAAATCACTACATCTAGCTGAATTTTTCAGATGCCGAAGTTGTGACTATGAGTATATCGACAGGGTATTCTACTAGCATGATATTGTGGCTCGATAAGCCCCTTACTGGCATATGGTATAGGTGCTGTGCTAACTCCAGTACTGCACCATATGTCGATGCGGAGGGATACATCTTATCAATAAGGCACCAGTATGAGGCCCTAAACTAAGACTTGAAGTCTTGGTTTATGGTCGCAATCATGGTCTGCCGTACCGATCGGTATGGGTCGGTATAGGCCGGTACGTACCGGTATCGGACGGAACCAGTACGGTACAACTATATTTTTCGGTTCCGACTATTTGCAACCCGTACCGGTCGGTATTGGCTGTTCGGGACGGTTCTGCATTCCATGGTTGCTAGTACTATCTTTTTCCTATAATTTGTTACTTTTGCCTTTTCTATTC
>JAOXJJ010000725.1:4604916-4641724 GCA_025769935.1 Phoenix roebelenii | reverse complement strand
TTATTTTTAAGTAAATAATTCTATAAATATTTGAGAAAGTTCATATTTTTAAATTTTATTTTTTCTAATTCTTAGCCATTCTAACTCTTTTTGAATTTTTCTGAATACAAAATCACTACATTTAGCTGAATTTTTCAGATGCCGAAGTTTGTGACTATGAGCATATCGACAGGGTATTCTACTAGCATGATATTGTGGCTCAGTAAGCCCCTTACTGGCATATGGTATAGGTGCTGTGCTGACTCCAGTACTGCACCATATGTCGATGCGAAGGCATACCTCTTATTAGTAAGGCACCAGTATGAGGCTCTAAACCAAGACTTGAAGTCTTGGTTTATGGTCGCAATCATGGTCTGCCGTACTGATCGGTATGGGTCGGTACGGGCCGGTACGTACTGGTATTGGACGGAACCGGTACGGTACAGCTATATTTTTCGGTTCCGACTATTTGCAATCTGTACCGGTCGGTACTGGCCTGTACCGATCCGTACCGAACCGGTACCGGCTCATACCGACCCGTACCGAATCATTACCAGCCCGTACTGATCTCAAATTTTTTTTGGCTTTTGGCCCGAACCAGCCGAACCGGTACAGTACCGGTTCGGTATGGTACCAGTCAGTACAGCGGACCTTGGTCGCAATATTGAGCTGCAAGTGCAATTATCCTTCATCAGGTTGTGTTTCATGTTCATGCCTTGCTTATGCATTTTGTATAATTTGTTTTATTTCTCTTGTGTGTTTTTGTGAAAGAATCTGTGCGTTGCATTATTCCATGTTCATCTTAGTGAAATACATGGATATACGTACTCAACCCTCAATTTGTTACATCAGATATCTTAGGGCATTTTATTAGGTTCTTGCAAATGTAGGATAACAAATGGTACTGCTGCACTGCATTTCTTTTCCTTGTTATGGCATCCGTTTATAAGGGTAAGTTGTAAGAAGTTCATGCTAAGATAAGCATGCATTTTTATAACTTGCATAAATGGCTTTTTTTTGCCATTTAGTTGAGTTATCAAATATTCATTTATATGACAATCATCTTAAACATTTGATCATTGCTAACTTTATGCTCTTGTTGAATGCTGAGTGTACTTAGAATAATCTACCTTTCTAGTGGACTGCACGTTTAATTGCTAATTATATATTTTCTGTCAACCAGATCAGAAGCTTACTAGCCAGGTTCATGAAATTGTTGGACGCATAAATGGCCGCTTTGGGACACTAACTGCTGTTCCTATACATCATCTGGTTTGTAGATGGCCTGTCCTTATAGCTTTCTTTGTCTTGAAACATTGAAGGCATCTTAATTTTTGTTTTGAGGGAATTGATATTAAATAGATCCAGTCTCATCATTGAATTACTCTTTGGTTAAAGATTTCTACAATCTGAATTAAATTTACCTTCAATGCAGTACAACCTGAACTTTTGCAATTTTTCTATTAATACATGCTAAAAGTTTGTTGCAGTTGCTTAATACTGTAGCTGAAGGCTGCAAATGTCTTTACCATTGTTCTATTTTATTTTCTTTGTAGAGAGACTGAGACTTATTGATCTCTTATTGGGTTAATTTCTGGTAAGTTTCTTACTATTTAGGTCATCGAATTAGCAACATTTCTTATAAAACCATTAACATGATGCCTTTGTTCGGCGAACAATGCAATGACAATCTGACAGATTTGGTGGGAGAGGGGAAATATAGGAAGGACTGGTCAGAGGAGAGAGAGGAGAATGGAGATAGGAGATTTAGGAACATTTCTCAAAGGTCATATATGCATAAGAATTCCTCATGTCAATTCGGCAGGATTTGTTTCTCCTACAGAAAGTTAGATGTGGAATAACATGACAAGGCATTGGAGAAAAGGTAAACAACTGGTTGTTTGAGTGGTATCTATGTAAGGTACATAACTTTGATGTGCATTTTAGTTCTAAAATTTAATAGAAGGCATCAACAATAGCCTCCTTGTATGCGACGCATCATCCCAGATTGTCTGTCCGTTGTTTGTCCATCATTTGTTCCATGTTTTGTAGTCTAACAATTTCATTCAGTAATGCTGAGAAGGCATACTGCTGCAAAGATAACATACAATGCTAAACCATTTCTGTTGTTATTTTCGCTAATCTGCACAAGATGAACACATGTTTGGTCTATTATATTAAATCTTATTGCTTATATAAGATCTATATTAATGTTTAAAGCTCTTGAAAGGCAAATATGGCTTTTGCAGTTAAATTTTCCTAATTTGTGCAGTGCTGCTGCCTTCTTCTATTCCCTTTCTAGCTCATCAACATTTTTCATGACATTCTCTTCATCTAACTTTGGCTAAATATGGGGGTCCTTCATCACAACCATTTCCCAATTACACTCATAATTTTCTGTTGTCTTTTTTAACTCTTTTGCACAGTTGCTGCTCTATCTTTCCTCAGCCTTGGTTTCCTTTTCAAGTTTGGAGGACTGATGCAAGATTCTCATTTCAAATATGTGAGCCCACTTGGGTGTATTAGCACTTCTAAGCATGACATGACTAAGATTTCTTTTATTGTGGATAAGCAGTTCCATTCATCTAATTTATGCTTTCGTTTGCTGGGGGAGGATAGATATTTCACATATAGTGCAGCCAAGACACCATGCTAAAATATTTATTGCTTTGAGAATAGGAACTTATTTCTCCTGTAAGAAAATAACAAGTGTTGGGTGAACCAATTCTCTCCATCCTTCCATTGAGAGTGATAGCAAGGATCGAGGTATCATGTGGCACTGCCGTTCCAGCTTGGCACTGGAAGAAATGTTGTGCTAGTGCTCGGCATGCACTGTCACCTTTTTGTGGAAAACGTTTTATGCAGTTGGTACCTAGCCAGTGCTATGTGCTGTAAGCCCCTTGCTTGGTATGTATATGCCATATTGACTATTTATACCATCATTTTAACCCTTGGAGATAGGCAAGAATTGATGAATGGGGGAAAACTTAATGTCCCAATCAGCTCAATATTGAAACTTCAATTAAATTTTGTTTAGATTGCTCGTATGCAAATGCGTGCAATCAACTAGAGCATAATAGTTTCTGGCTAGTTGTTCAGGTTAGTAGTTTTTATTTTAGGGTACCTTGAGTAATAGTTTCTGGCTAGTTTTTATTTTACGCAGTTCAATCATTTGAAAGTAATATATGCTTTTTTGGTTATTCATATTTTTGTACTGTTAATGTATTATTGCCTTATATAATCTTATCTTGATATCTTGATATACCTATTGCTCTTACTCTCTCTATGTGTGTTTGTAAGTGAGATATCATGTTTTCATATGAAATTTCTCTTTTGCCCAGGACCGTTCCCTTGACTTCCACGCATTATGTGCTTTGTATGCTGTCACTGGTAATTATTCTTTCCCCTTAAAGTTCGTTGTCTCCTTTCCTTTCTTGGGCTGCATGTCTAATAATTCAATGAATATGTTGAGTGGAAGATGAATTTGGCTTCTGTTGAAAAACATTCACAGTGGTTATCCATTAGCTATCATCTTTGGGTCCCACCCTATGACTATGAAAAATATTTGAAGGGGAATATATTTGTTTAATTTTTTACAATATTTGTTGCTATAAAGTGTTGTCAGCTTTAGAAATTTTAAGTCCTATCACTGAAATGCAAAAAACCGCTATAGATATAATTTGTGCATGATTATAATTCTTAAGTTGGAAACTTATCTAGAAGAATAAATTCCATGTAGTGGGATCGATGAAGAGAGAAATGGTTGATATCCCATTTGTTGTTGGCTTGGTGTTAAATAATCCTCTCAGATTCTCTAGGCTGTAGAAGAATTAATTATGGTTTCTTGTGACATGGCCACCTATATGTACATCCTCATTTATATATAAGACAGTTGATATTATAAATAATAGTTTCATAGTATCCCTTGAACGTTGACCCTAATGAAGGTTTCAACTTTCAAGTGCTGGTCTATGCTGGCCTGCACATACTATGCCAGGCTGCTGGTACCCGGGGTGGCATGACACCTATTATTTTTAAAAATATTTTCTTATTAGAAAGGATAGTAAGTCAGTTTTTTATATTTATTTTTATATGGGTGTAATGCTGGCATGTGTACCAGCACCATGTCATTTTGGCCACTGGCACTTTTAAATCCTTCATTCTAACTAATACTTTATCTCTTTTTATTCCTTCATAAGAGTCTATTGCTCTTGCTTGTCACATGGCAATTTTTGAAGATGTGGATTTTCTGTTGAAACATGTTCCCAGATGTCAATATCCAACTTTAAGATCTTTATTTATAGATTTTCAACCACTGGGCCTTGATCCATAGGATCATTTACCTTTGGATCTCTGATGATAAGGTCTTCATCTTATAGTTTAAAGAACATGTCTCTAGTCACCAAAGATATGTCATGACTGGATTGCCATCGGTTTGATTTGCACTTGATTGGTTAACAACTAGGATTGAGCAAATTATCCTTTTTTTAAATATGCAAATACCAGTACGTAGCCCGAGCGTTTAACCTATTATCTTATATATGCTGTTTTGAGACTTCTAACTTTGTTGACTCCCGCCCATTGTAGGTTGTCCACAGGACCTGAGTAATTACTCAAATATATGCTTTGCCATGAGTATATTGAGGCTCTGATATCTAGTTCACTTGAAGGCTTGGGTATAGTAAATAAGAGATGACAGACATTAGGATTTGATGTGGTGGTAAAATGGATGCTAGCATTCTAGAATCGAATGACATATATACTTTAGGAAACTTTAGGGCCCATTTGATGTTGCTTTTGTTTTCAAAAACTCAAGAAGAAAACTATAGTTTAAACCATGTGTAAGATGAAACTCTTTGTTTTTGAAATTGTTACTAAAAATATTTAGAGCTTTGGAAGCAAAGATTTATTATCATGGTTCGCCGTATCGGTACCGGTATGGGTGGCGTACCGATATTTGGTACGCCGAAAAAACTCTATACTTTACCATACCGACATTGTGCTAGTATGGCACTAGTACGAGATCCGGTACCGAAACATCAAATCTTATTTATTATTTTTTAGAAAAGAGTGAAAATAAGAGCTAGGTGTGGCAGAAGTTTTGTGCAAATTCCATCTTCAACATTAATAATATCTATATGGTATTTCACTAATCTGTAGAGAAACCAAAACACAAAGAAAATGATGCCAAACAGGCCCTTTGCGCGTAGAGGAAATTAAACTTTTCAGCAATGAATTTTTTGCCATCTGTTTAAGAATTAAATGTCCTGATGTTTAGGGTAGAAATAATGTTGTTGTCATTATTGTAGTCTTTATAATGGTATTTCATGGGGAAAAAACCCAAGGCTTTGTTTCTTAGAGGGTTTTTTTTTTTGGTTGTTATCTAGAGACCTCAGAGAAAATAGGAAAAAGAAGCTAGGATTTCCAAGAAATATGCTTATATTTCTTACTGACAGTAGGTGGGCAAGTTTTTGCTTATTTAATTGTTTAATTTGAAGGATCTCCGGAGAAATCTATGCGCAGATCCTGTACACAATAGAGAGGATATATTGGAGAAGAAAGACAAGAAGAGTAGAAGGATGAGAAAGCAAGTGCAAAGAAGAGTTTGGAAGGAAGAAACTTTTATGATAAATAACCACTCCCGAAATACAACAGAATGATGATAAAAGAAAGGACATATTCGCATGGGAAGAATTTTTGATGGTGTTGATTTGTCATTAGATCCATGCATAGGTTATATGCACACCAAATAAGAAGATAGTTTGGGGCAAAATGATAGTGATGAAGTTGAAGATAAGGAAAGAAGCTCAAATAAAGAAGAAAAGGATAAGCATTGAAAAGTTTCAAAGGAATAGAACAAGTGTGCTGCTCAAACGTGTCCTATCATTTTTCCCACAAGGGGTACTGGCAATTCATAAATAGGCAATTCTTTTTCATTTTATTCCCAACTTATTGCCCAAGCAATTGCATGTGGTAGTCATCTGACTTTCAAATAGGCTTCAGTCACCTTTATGCATAGTGTGGCCACCAGCCATAACACAACCGACATTCACCCCACTTCAAAGAAAATTGAAATCAGTACAATACTGAAAATCTCTGTATCACTTCAGGAGAGTGAATGGATGAAGTTGATCCAATATAGTTGCAGCAATATTTGACTTTCATCATGATGGGAAAATTTAAGGATGACAGGTTTACTCCTATACTACATCATTGAAAGTAAAGCTCTGGCTTCATAAGATAAATTGATACTTGCATTTTATTTGTTTATATCTATGATAACATGGTGTGATTTGGTGGTTGCCTTACCACTTATACCTGTTTCTTCTTGTAGATATTTTGCACTTTGCCAATTTTGTACTCACCTGATCAGTTCGGTTGCATCTTTCCAAAACATTATTAGTGACGATGATTTGCTAATATAATTATTTAACAGTTGTTTTATTTGTTTCAAAATCTGATATCTAACCAAGCAGTCATTTTGCTTTAAATCAACAAATCGATAGGTCCTGCACTCCCTGTCATTACCTGCAGATAAAGTTTCATAGAATGATCATATAATTTTGTTAATAAGATAGATAAACTAGGCTGCGGCAATGTAGGGAGAAAGAAATTCAGTAAGTAACAGTTATGGTACACCTCCTTTTTGTGCAAGTTGTATTGATAGGTAGGACATAATTATATGGTATGTGAACAAAATCTCTTTCTACTGTGTCTTAAAACTTACTGCAATTGACACTACTTCGACAATTGAACCATTAGAGAACGGCATATCTGATAAATCTTTGGCCTTTAACTGCTCGCTTTAACTCTCTAGACATTAATGTTGCTAGTTATAGCTGTGTTCGGTTTGTGTTCTAGGGTTCTGTTTCTGCTGGCTTTCTCAATTCTACTCATTTCCCCCCATTATACATTTTTGTAGATGTGGCACTTGTAACATCACTGAGAGATGGGATGAATCTTGTAAGCTATGAGTTTGTGGCATGCCAAGGTGACAAGAAAGGCGTTCTTATATTAAGTGAAGTAAGTATCAACAACTTCGTACATATGCATTTGCTTAATTTTTCTTGGCATAAACTTAGCTTATTCCCTTCTTTCTACATTCTGGTCGCATTCAAAGATCTGTATGAATGCTGCTTTAGATAGCAAGAGACTCTGCTGTTTTTGTTCCATAGCGCGATGAAAATTTTTCTTATAATTTTTTTTTTGTCCATGTTTTGTAATAACAGTGTCTGGGAATGTGGTTCACCTTAAAGCATCTTATTCAAAATAATTGGATTATCTCTTTCAAAAGTAAACATGATTCTCCTTTTCCCTAGATTCATTTCATCTAGATTTATGCCATCATGTTTGGAAACTACCTGTTGTGCTTAAAAGTCATCATATTTTATTATATGCAACATATCAGATTAATTGACTACAGCCAGTTAATGCAACAATGACTTGGAATTCGTTAATTTCAACTTAGTAGTTAATTTCTAGTTGTCATGTCTTGCTGTTTAATATAAATTTTGGCTATCTTGAATTTAATGGGAGGAAACATCTATTTCCACAGCAATGCACACCTCTTGGCACATGTCAATAGAAATAAAACTATGTAAACTCTGCAGTTTAATTGCTGAAGTTGTTGAAACAAACACCCATAATAGTAATATACTTCTATACATTTAGGAAATCCAGTGGATAAGCTGTAAAAGCTCCTGAAATTTTAACAAACAGAAACAAAACTATGAAATCTATACACAAAATGCTATGGTTTCATTTTCCGTCTCGTTATGGAGTTAAAGTTTTGTTATCTAGATTTGCATTACCATGGATAGATGATGAGAAATGATATATGACATGCGATAACCTGTCTTTTGTTCATTCATCTTTAAAATTCTGGTAACTCTTATTTGTTGTCAGTGCACACTGCACAGTGTCATGGAGATGTATTCCAGTGCCATGGTATATCACCTGTGTTCACTACTCAATGGATTAATAAAACTTTGATAATCTAAATCTTTCCTTTTGTGTTTCTGCTTTCCATATTTTCATTTTTTTGGCAATGTTCTTGAAGTTGGCTTAAGCCTTATGTTAGCTGGTTTCATATATAGTTTGCAGGGGCAGCCCAATCTCTAGGAGCTGGTGCCCTCCTGGTAAATC
Organism: Phoenix roebelenii; assembly: GCA_025769935.1. Classification (NCBI taxonomy): domain Eukaryota; kingdom Viridiplantae; phylum Streptophyta; class Magnoliopsida; order Arecales; family Arecaceae; genus Phoenix; species Phoenix roebelenii. The sequence continues at coordinate 4,633,600 of JAOXJJ010000725.1, read as the reverse complement.
CATGGAACATCACGGAAGTTGCTGCCTCAATAGGGCAAGCATTGAATATGCCTGCTGATGAGAGAGAAAAGCGACATAGACATAACTATGCACATGTGACTACACACACTGCCCAAGATTGGGCAGAAACTTTTGTAAGGTAAGGATCCAGTGATTTCTTAAATTGTACTCTGCAATCTGGTCTTCTTTTAAGGACTCTGCATGGTTTATGACTTTGATAGGATGGGTGCATTCTTTCTAACTGCTTGACATATCTAAAGGTAATCACATTATGGAAAAGGTGGGGAATGATTGTTGTGTGTGCCGGTGAACGTGCAAGGGAGAGTGATCATATATTTTCCTTCTGTTTGATAGCAAAATGAGCCAATCCACATTAGCATGCCATTATGATGACATGCTAACTTTCTTTGCCCTACTTGATGGTTTTAACTGACTTCTTTGCTTGCATTGAACCAGTGAAGCTCAAGAAATGAAAATAGGTCTACTTCTTACATTTTCCATTCAATACCATTGAAATAAGATAAGAAAAGAATAATATGCTCGTTGGCTTGAATAGGAGAGAAACAAGCATTATCCTTCATTTTATTAAAGTATGCTCTACTCTATCAAACAGATTATACAATTAACCTGCGCATTTTTGCCAAGGCCTAGAACTGCTGAAAGACTTCTGGAAAAAGATATTTTTTGTGGTACCAGTTGCTGGTGGATGCTTTGAAGAAGGATATGGAAGGACAAACACTATATTTGCTCCAATTGTAACCTGTTTCGTCCAATCAGTTGATGTCATGTAATTAGAATCCAAATCTGTGTGTTCCACACAGCTGCATAATTTTCCATTTGGGCTATTTATAACTATTTCCTTAATGTAAATAGACATGTTAAATTATCTAACATGATTTTTGCCCATCTAAACAAATTAGGCATTTTAAGTTATGCTCACGGTGTATGTTTTATTGCTGTTAAGCATGCTCTGAGGTCTGAGCTTCTCTATATACTATCTAAAGATGTCAAAACACACTAATTAACATAGAGTTGTATTATATTAGATCAAAGAAACTCAGGTTCTAAGGCAGAATTGTAAGAAATCATTTACTTCCTAAATAAGAATGAACTGTGTCTTGGAGAAACCTACATGCATGCATAAAACTATCAACAAACCAATTATACAGAGTAAGCTGTGCACAAAATGCACATCTCATGTTGCATATTAGCTCATCCCAGGTAGAGGAATAATTTCATACTGTTTGTCCATCATGTTGTTCCAACATTTAACTAACAGGTTGTGTCTAACATGGTACAATATGAACTAATACTACACTTAGCTTTTGTGTGTGTGGTGGGTGATATTTTGTGAACTATTGTTGATTGCAATATATAATATAATGTTTTGTTGGTTTTGCATGACTCTTAGTAAGTGATTCCTTCAAACCTCAAGTTGCCATTGACTCTGTTTTAGTAGATGAAAACATAATAATCATCCTCTTGTCTCTAAAACTGCCTTATAAGACCATCAGATTCACTCTTGACTTGTCTTCTGTTAATTTTTCTTTGCCTTTTCTTTTTAAACTGTTTTTAATTATTTAAACATTGTTACAATGTATTGCAGCAAAGTATTAACTGGTTATAAATATCGACTTGTATTGGCCATTGGCCTCTTATGTTGCAGAACATTAATTTGATTACTTGTAATCCTACCATGGGCTTATATATGCTTTGTTGATTGATCTAGTGCTGATTGGTAGATTCAGCAAGTCCTACGGATGAATTCTTTTCTATCTTTTCTGAAGAACATGTTTATGTTTTTACAAATTCTGTATTCGAACATACCCTTGGTCTTATGGTTCACTTTGAAATTACTCATACCATTTCACCTTTCCCTTTAGTGAACTAAATGATACAGTTGTTGAAGCTCAACTTAGAACAAGACAAGTTCCACCTCTACTTCCTACCAAGATAGCAATGGAACGATATTTGCAGTCCAAAAATCGATTGATCATCTTGGTATTCTCCACATGTTACATATTTTATTTATTTGAATTGATGATAACTTCATGGGCTGTGTTTCCTTTCTTTCACTTTTATCATCTTGTTTGACTGAGACAGAGATACTATAGGTACAATTGTTGGATTATTAAAATGTTTTGTCTCATTCTGCTATGTTTCTTTCTTCATGTCTTTGTATATAATCAAATCTACAGAGAAGTAAATTGAATATGTACCGGCACACACTAAGAGCATGGATAGTTAGCAACTTTTCATACTAGCAGTAAAATCCAATTTGTTTGGAATTTCTAACTATGGTATATATCAATTGTCACTGCCCAGTATGGATTGCTAAACAATTGAATGATGTAACCTGGAAATGTTCCATAGCACATCCTGCGGTTGGATTACTTACACACCTTGATAAATGATCATTTTCCAGAAACAGTTAACAATATGTTATCATCATAATTGTCATCGTCAGCGTTGACAGATATGTAAACACTTCAGAACTTGTTAAGAAAGAATGAGGTGTGATTATTTACTTTGTCTAGCCTAGGCAGGGTACATGTGACACTCAAAAAGTACATATATTTTTCAAAATATTAGCATGTGCATTGTATAGGATATGTCTTTACTTATTCTCTATGTTGTGAGTGTTTCAACTTTCAAGTGCTAAAGATCTCTTATTCTTTCAATCCATTTTTTGAAGCTGAATAGTAGCAATTCTGATTATTTTTGAAGTTAGCTGTTTGTGGAACAAGCTTACAGATGCGTAATGATCAGATTCATCAACTTCTTTTTTTTTTTTTGATCTCTAAACAACTGTTGACTAAAGAACTAATTGACAACCAACAAACTTGCAAGTTTGAATGGCTAGACATGACAAAGAGCAACGTATCTTGGTATACAAGTTCTCCTAAATTTGTCCAGGCAGAAAGGAAGGGTTGCTGAGTCTTTTACACAAGGGTGCACAACATATGTTGGCCTGGCGCTGGAAGCAGGCCTGAGTTGGACCAACACCCCCTATGTTGACCTTTGGTCACCCTTGGGTGGGCTGTATGTTAATGAAAAGTCCTGAACTGCAACCGGGCTATGGGAACTTGACCAACTTTCCTCTCCTGCATCAGCTTTTCCTTCCTAATCTAGTCTCAAATACAGATTTATGAATCATCATCTCTTCGCTGTCTACATCTTCCACACTCATTTTATCCCCATTTCTCTTCTCTCTCCTCTTGTTGCCTGCCCTCTCATCCTCCTCCTCTCGTGTCTCCACATGCCTGTTTCATCTCCCCTCCTTTGTTCTCTTCAATTGCCACCACCTCGGCAGGGCTTATTACTAATGCCTTCTCCATGTTATGGAACCACATTTTCTATGACATTACCTGTGTTATGTGCCTTGTGGCATCATTGGGTCACTGTGGTTTTAGCCAACCACCCTCTCATTTGTTGCAAGACTTTGACCACACCTAGTTCCCAAAGTCCACGAACCATGCCTTGAATTTAAGTTGATTGCCTAGCCCTAAGCCGGGTTTGGATTTTTAGATTTTTGTACAAGCTAGATTCTGGTTGGGTCAATACGGGCTGAAGCTAGACTTGCTCATGTCTAGCAATATGGGATTCGTATGGCTAAGGGTGGACTTACACAAGATTGGCCCATTAGTAGTTCTAGCTTGAGTTGTCCCTATGGTCCAATAAGAAGTGCTTCACCAAAGTATGCAAAATCATTGACCCAAGTATCTCTGGAAGATGAAGAATAATGGATTGTTCCGCAAGAAGTCAACATATTTATAAATATGAAAAGTTTAGATAAAATGGAGACTGAAGAGGTGTATAACCTCTTTTTTCATATCTCCTCCACCTGTGCATGTGCCTCACTGTAGGGATTCATTTTTGTAGGATATGCAACCAACTATGAGGTGTTGATCTCAATTCCATAGCTCTGTGATGAAAAACTAAAATTTTTAGCCCAAACTTTGTTGGTGTTAGAATCTATGGTTGGAACTTCCCTTTCTTTAGGTTGGAACTCCCCTTAAAAGAAAGACTTAATGATCTGTGCTAAGGCTGAGGAATTAGGGCTTCCTACCTGTACAGGCATAATAACTCTAACTTGTATATGTGGGTGCTATGCCTATGAACCAAAACAACCCACGAATTGGTAATCAACGCTATGTCAAAAACAAAATCAGTGCACTGCACCATTTCAATTCTCATGGCTTGAAATGAAGCAATGCATTTGCGCCATGCATGCATTCTCTACCTTTCTGCATTTAAGAGGGTCCTATGCCTATGTATGTCAGCTTGAACTCCAGGCTTACATTCTGTCTGTGTGGACTGCTTTTATGCTGATTGACCTTGCTATCTGTGCAAGGGCCAGAATCATGTATCCTGTACTCCTAAGCTCTGTAATTGACATTTCACTGGAAATTCCTTGTACCTAGTTGACCCTTTTTATGAGTTGGATTTGTGGACCATCCAACCTTGTGTTAAATATGCAAAGACTTCTTAAGCATGCTGTATATATCTGGGAATTAAGTGAACTTGGGGTCAACTGGACTCTAGCCCGAGTTTGTTCGGAGATCAAACATTAATATTGAGAATTATGAGCCTATGCCAAATGCATGTTGCATTCTGTCCACATGTTTATTCCACAACTTATGTCAAGGTTGGACCAAGGCTGATAATTTTTGTGTCATGGGTGTGTGTGCATGCTTAAACATGCATTTCTACTACAACACCAGAAGGAATTTGTTGAGAGCACTTACAAGCAGCACTCCATTGTACACTTAGGCCCATGACTTGCCCAATGCATATACATGTTTTTCAAGCTTTAATTGACAATTGAGTTAATTTTTAGTTTCATTCATGGGAGAAGTTTTGGTGCCGTGGTCATGCCTTCATCAAGAATAGGTTCTTACTAAAATCATATGCTAAAATTTGAGCATTTACTGAAGCTGTGGAAAAATTATTGTAAATTTTTGATGAGCTATCCTTGATTATGGTGATGCCCCTGTGAACATTATGGTTAAAGATAAGGTTTTTAATTTGGAAATATGATAGGTTTTAGAAAATAACTACTATGACTGAAAGAAGATATAACAGAGGCGGTCAAACTATTAAACTAATTATGCAACGGGTTATACACCAAGATGTCAGATACATTAAGAACAAGAGGTGCTTATCTTGAACTTGATGTGGAGCATTTATTTATGTTGAACAAGAAATGCTGTAGGGTATGGGACTTCATGAAGAAATTAACAGGTAAGAAGTGCATGGATGCATTAACTAAACAATAGGCGACATCCCATGAGGGTGTTGTACTACTCCCATTCCTCTCCTGGGAAAAAATAAAAAGAAACCCTTATTCCTTTTCTTTGTTTGCCATCTTTGGCCTATGATGCTCATCTTTGAACTGTCTAAAGATTATTTTCTTTTTAATCCTCTTATGGTTCTTAACCTTTCACTAAGGTACTTGTCTTTGGCTCTGTTGCTCTACACCTAGACTTACTGCATATGTATAAATATGATAATAGTATAATATAATATAATATATTATATAATTTAAACCATCGTTTCTACTACCCAACATTCTGAAATATACAATCAAGCTGGTTGACTGACACTTTGTAAAATTTTACTGCCTCAATTTGTGACTGTTACTTGCACAACACTCTAGATGAGTACCATCATTTTATCCTCACTATTTTGATCCTACTCTTTCCTTTTATTAGAACAGGTCCATGTTAGCTAACGCAATAATATTTTGGCAGTCTGTGGTGCCTGCACCACCATCCGATAACCGTCTTAGTTGTATTAAATGGAAGAAGTGGGTGTACATGTTTCCTTATCATCTCAGATGCTAGTTTTGGAAGTATATACAAATTGAGTGGCGAGGGGAGCTGAAGTCATCTCTCAGACTTTAAACTTACCTGTTAAAAAACCTTTGGTTGACTCTAAAAATTCTGTTCCTTTGCCTGCAGTCCCTAAAGTTTCATTTTTTGCAATTGATTTTAAGGAACTAAGGTTTGAAGTAGTCTTTTCCCCCTTTTATGTCAATAATAAATCATCTGGTTCCTCTAAATCCTGAATTGAGGATATCAAGATTGCTGATTCAATTCTGCCTTGCTTAAGTTTTTACAGAATGTATTGTGGAATAATGACGACCTGAAGTTCGTATATGATTTACATCTTACTTTATTTTTCCTTTATTGACATATGCGTATACTGCCAAATCGTAGGGTTTTAACGCAACACTGACAGAACCAATTGAATCTTGTGGAAGAAGAGGTGGAGACCAAATCAAAGAGATGGAGCTTAAATTGCACCCAGATTTGAAAGTGCCTTTGACAATTCTTTGCAGTGATAAACAGACAACTGTTGTTGTTCTCAGTGGAAGCGACAGAAGTGTCCTAGATGATGTATAATTTCAGAAATATATTTTTATATTTTCCAACAATTATCTTAGTTTTAAGTTTCTTGTGCTTTTCCAGAATTTTGGAGAGTACAATGTGTGGCTGGCAGCAGAAAATGGGATGTTTTTGCGCCTTACAGGTGGAGAATGGATGACAACAATGCCAGAGCATCTAAATATGGATTGGGTTGACAGTGTAAAAGTGTGTACGGTGTTCACGATTTTGTTTTCATTGGAGATATCTTTCGATGAAGTAGATTTATGATACTAACTGAAATTTTGCAGCATGTTTTTGAGTATTTCACTGAGAGAACACCTAGGTCTCATTTTGAACATCGTGAGACATCACTTGTATGGAATTACAAGTATGCAGGTATAGTTTTGATCTTTAGGAAAATAATTGTTATACTAGTACATTGAATACTCATGATTTCACTCATCCTTTTCTTCTGATATTGTTATTGTTGCAGATGTTGAATTTGGAAGGCTTCAGGCAAGGGATATGCTGCAGCATTTATGGACAGGCCCGATTTCTAATGCAGCCGTTGACGTTGTCCAAGGGAGCCGGTCAGTTGAGGTTAGATCTGTTGGAGTTACCAAGGTATGTCAGTATATGTTTCCCTTTTCACAAGGATACATTAGAATCATTTTTAAGTGTAACTTGTGTTGGTCCAAAAGTTCTTTTGTATGCACTCGATCTACAGATCACCTTGAATATATGATGCATAGAGAATATATGATCTTTACCTTGAATATGATGCGTAGTAGTTTCTCTTGAATGATTTGTCAGAATGGGTTGCATTCTGAGGAGCATGGTCTGCCGAATCGGGTTGAACCACTTGGCTCACCCTGTACCGAACCAGCACGAAACTGGCACAATTCATCCAGTTTTTTCAGAAAATGGCGTGAACCACTCCGAACCGCCGCCCTCTCTTTTCAATAATAGAGAGGCTTACAAGGCCTCCCAAGATTTCTTAGGCCTTTTTCTTTAGTGAGAGATCTGAGACTAATGCAGTTGTAGATGATCTCACATGTGGAGTAGGATCTTTAGACGTTCCAGATTCTGAGTCATATACTGGATCTTGTTATCTGTACCTACAGATAGCCTATGGCCCAAACGGATATGGATATGGTGCGTTTGAGACATTATCTTCTAGTGGCTACAACCCTACGTAGTAGGAGTATCTTATCGGTTGGATTTTGCTGTCGGCATATTTGGATGGGCTTCTTCACAACCGTATTATTGGCTAGAGGAGTGCGTCCCAAAGCTAGAGCTTTAGTGAGAGATCCAAGATTGGTTATAACTTAGAGCGCATATTTTATGGAATGAGCGTACAGTACTATAATGCCACTTGGATAGAGGGGTGAGCTGATGTACCTCCTGATTATGCTAATGATTTTGATATTTACGAAAGACATCGCCACTCGACGAGGTTTTAGATGTTCGTATGTATGTTTTATATTTCACTAATTAATTTTAGGATATTTTATGTTGCTTTTTTTGGCGTGCGAAGCCAGGTTCGCCGACTTTTTTCTTTACATTTTAGTTTCAGCATGATGCTCATGCAGAAGGATGGGGTAGCAAACCTAATGACATAGATTTGCCAGATTTTTGTCTCTCTAAGTAACATTATTTTAGAGCAATGCCACAATAACGTAGTAAATCACTTCAAAAGGTCAAAAAGCATCATTTAAGGTGTACTAGATGATAAAAACATCAAATGATATCAAGAAACACCAAATTAGACTTAAAATCATTTAAAAAACAAAAAAAATTGATTACTTTTCATTAAATCTTAAAATAAAATAAAATAAAATAAAAAATGTCTTTTTGGTCGGAATTGACATGCTACATCGTATGTGTGTTGGTACAATATCGATCCGGTAGCCGACTGGTAGGGGTCTCGATATTGGTTCCACTAACTTTGCTGAGGAGAATTGTTTTATATGCTAATATATTAAAAGCAATCTTGTATGTTGAAGTATACTGTTGTATATCATGTAAAAACATATTTTTGTATTTTGGGTTTATGTACTTTCTTTTATTTATTGTATACCTTTATTTGATTGCAACTTGTCAGATCTTGGTCCTCGAGTTATACTTATATCAATTTTTGAGTTTAGTACAATCCAAGGTCAGCAAGCTCGATACCAAGTACCATATCAGTGCCTTATACGGTATGGTATGCACCATATTGAAATAGCTCTCTAACTATTTTTCTCAATTTTTATCTCTGTACATTTTGATACAGGTCGGTATGCTTCGATATGGGATGGTATGCACCTCGGTATACCTCAGTACGCCTCAATACAAGTCGGTACACCTTAGTACGAGGTGGTACGAGGCTTGTACCAATTCAAGTTAAGTTTCATACTAGTTTTCTTTCAGTACGGTATGGTATATCCCATACTGGACGGTACGACAGACCATGGTATAATCAAATCAGAATGAAATGGTTATTCTGTAGAGCGTAGTCACAAATGGTTAAAAAGGTTTGCATTCACTAGGAGGAAAGGAAGATACTTATAAACATTGTTATTATGGATGCATGTGGTTGGGGACTTAGCGGAAGACTGCCATACACAATTGAGGAGCAACTTGATCAAATCTAGCCTGGAGGGCATATTATTGTGTATTATGTAACAAGAGATCTAATTGTTGGAAGTCTCATTTAAAATCAACTATTACGAGGCAATAGTGCAGTGCAAGGTCTATGGAACCACTACCATGACCCATAACGGTGGGCGGGTGGGACAATATAGTACGCATCCATATCGTGCCGTTCTGGTCCATTTTAGAGTTTTTTTCTTTTTATTTCTATATGCCAAATTCAGTTCAAAATTTGAAAGTAAAAAAAGCGGAGACCAGTTCATTCCCTTTCTCAGAGGGAGGGAAAGTGAGGGGGAGAGGGAGAAAATGAGGGAGGGAGGGAGGGCTGCCTTAGCAAAGCCTAAGTCAAGCGCATGAGAGAGAGAGAAAGAGAGAGAGAGGGGAGGGAGATGGAGAGGAAGGGGGAGGGTCGTCTCAGCAAATCCTAACCCTAACTCAAAGTGCGTACCTGAGAGGGAGAGGGAGGGAAGGGGATGGAGAGGTAGGGACCTACTATTGGCCAAAGGGCAGACCATCGGGAGGTGGGCACGGTGTTCACGAGAGAGGAGTGCTCTCTCATGCTCTCTCGATTTTTTCGAGTTCTGAGTGGAGGAGGGGAGCAAACTGAATATATAGCTCGATCCATGCTGGTCTGGTTTAGTACACCCTGAGCTGGCTGGTTCGGCATTCCTTGTATAGTGTATGCAACTACTAGAGGCTAGTGGCCCTCACATAAGTTGCAAGTCACCTGTTCATTGGAGTTACGAGATAATAACACAAAAAGTACTTCTACATGTGCAAACATATTATGTAATAATACATAAATTCTACATAGACCACAGCATTATCATTTGCAAATAGTTTGCAGAGCATCTTGCAATTCTTTAATTAGCCCTTTTAGGCCATGTGCAAACATATTATGCAATAATACATAAATTCTACATAGACCATTGCATTATCACTTGCAAACAATTTGCAAAGCATCTTGCAATTCTTTAATTAGCCCTTGCAGGCATGTTTTCTTCTACTTGAATGACCTTTCCATAATTCATCTTTGAACTTTCAAGTATTACTTGATATTTTGCTGAACAGCAAATATTTGTCCTTGACAAATCATCCTGCAGTTTATGTTGTGATGATAATGCTTATGCAAACGGTTTACAAAGTATTTATGCAATTTCTTCAATTAGCTGTTTCAGGCATGTTTCTTCTATTTTAACTATTCATTCTTCACTCTGGATCCTTCACGTGTTATTTGAGATTTCCTGAACAGCAATTATTTGTCCCTGACAAATCATTCTGCAGTTTGTGTTGAAATGATAATGCTTAGGTGAATATAGTCCTTTATCTTAACCTGCACTTTCTTATGGATGAATCAGAAAAATGAATCTAGTGCATTCGTTGCTTTATTTAGGTGATGAATTTAGATTATCATATCTGTTCAGTTAATTTAAGACTCTTAATATTTGTGGTAATATAATGGGTGATTTTACACATGGGCGTGAAACACATGGATGTGTGTGTGTGTGTGTGTGAGAGAGAGAGAGAGAGAGAGAGAGAGAGAGAGTTAATCCCAAACGCCATCAATTGAAAATACATGAAGGATCATCTAAATTGAGCACAGTTAGAGATGAATAACAAGAAGCACCCAAAAGAAAAGGACACTGTTTTGAAACCGCATTGTGGATCGCGATCTAGACATCTTTACAACATATTTGAAATTACATTCAGCAATGTTTATAGTTCTGAACCAAAATTATGTTGCATTAGAAAGTTATCCAATCTCTGAGACTCAATGAGTAGGTAAGAAATATTTAAGACATTTGATTTCTGAATTTTTCTATTTGATATGCAGCTAAAACACTAGGGGCAAGAGGTTTATATATTTTACTTGAGAAGGCTCTTTTTGTTAAAAAAGTTCTCTGTTATACTCATGCAGGGTGCTGCAATAGATCGTATATTGGGAGAAATAGTTCATAGCAAAAGCATGGTCACGCCGATTGATTATGTTTTATGTATTGGTCACTTTCTTGGAAAGGTAATTCTTCTTATGATAAGTTGATACTTAGTCATGATAGTGTAGATAAAGTTGTGCCTTTGTTTGTTTAACTTTTGACAATGAAATTTTGTTCTTGTTATGCTACGAAACAATATAACAATAACAACATAATTTTTTCCTAAAAAATTAGGAAAGAAGAAAAGGATTAGCATGGAGTCCCTTCTTCTCATGAGAATAAATCATTTAATCTCTGTAGGAAAAAAAGAATGTTTGCATAAATAATTTTCCAAGATTAATTGTCAAGTTTGACAAAAAGGGATGATTGAAATGAAAGTAAACATGCAATACTGCTTAGTATATTTCTTCAATAATTCTTATTTTTGTATATACACTTTTGATGCTACAATTTTAAACCCAACCTTGCCCATAGCCCAAGCCCAGCATTAGACGAACCCTGGAGCAATGGGCTTGAGGCTGGTTAGAAATTAGAAACCAAGGTACGCCATACTGGTCTGAACCAGATGGTACGGTATGGCCGTACTGGTACTTGGTATGAGTGGCGTACTGACACTCAATATGCAAAAAAAATTCCGTACCATATCGTATCGACACTATGCTAGTGTGACACCAGTACGGAGTTCGGCACCAAGACCGCGAATGTTGTTAGAAACTATTCTGCACTTGGTCACATTAGCTCCTTAGGCGTCCTAGAATGCTTTTGCAAGCTGAAAATGATCGCTCTGTTGCTCAAATACTGGAGTTGGTGGCTTCGTAATTTACTTTAAGAATAAAGAAGCTAAATTTTGCCTGGTCACAATGTATGAAAGGATTAATGCCACCTCTTTTGGTTGACATAAACTTTGATATTTTTGACATTTGTGTTGAAGGATTTGAATGTGTGATGACAATTAGAATGCAATCTATATTGTGATCGAGTAGCCTTAAGTTTCTTGACAAGGCCAAAACAGAAATTAGACTATTTTTGCTGCTGTAGGTAAGATATTGAAAAGTAAAATGTAGTTGTTGCTATTTGTTGTTTCTTCTACGTGTGATTTCTGTGTTGATAAAATATGACACTTGCGAGTGGTATCGCTCTGTTGCTAGTCTATAATGACTAAATTTTTTGCAAATCATGGAGGACATGGGAGCTAAATTGGTTTTACTACCAAAGCAAAATGTTTCGATTTCCTCAGCTTGATATTACTTTCATGGTTTTAACATCTGCAGCTTTAGGTCTTGAGCATCATTGTTCTATATAGCTTTAGTTATTTAATGTCAAAATGGCATATTTTTATGCAACTCTATTGAGGTCAGGTATAAGTTTTTTTTTTTTTTTTATGTAGAGTCCTATCATCCTTGTCTTTCTTCCTCTGTTATAAAAGCATGTGTATATTTTTAGACAAATTTGCAAAATTTTTGTCTGACTAATGAGTAGCTTTAGTCATCTGGGCACTAGCATGGTGGTTGCACTGCTCCGGATGGAGGGGGTTCTGAGTTTGAAACTTGGGAGGTGCTTTCCCAAGTATTAGGACCTGGGTAATTTTGCTAGGGGTTCTTCACTGCCACTCCCTTAAAAAAAGATGAAGGTTAAAAATAAGCTTCATATTTTACTCCTAATAGTTCCTGTCATGCATGCATCTTTGCAGAGAATTGATGGCATTTGTTACAAAAAGGTTCGCCGTACTGGTACAGAACTCTGTACCAGTGCTGCACTAGTATAGGCGTATCGAGTGTCGGTACGGTATGGTATGCAGTACGCTAGGCATACAGACGTTGGCGTACCGATATCGGTACCCATCGGTACGGGTACGGTATGCCCGGTACCGATTGGTACATCATACTATACTTACAACTGTTCATTGTTAGCATTGAGTAATTCAATGATTATAAGATTTTCAATCTGTTTCTCATACAAGTTGCATAATTGTTCATGCTAAATCATGACATTTTGTCTAGTTACCTGTCAATTTTATCTTTCACAAGCACCCTAGATGTACGACCACTTAGGGTTGGCCTGCATTGCATGAGAGGACCATAGCGATAGGATAATTTAGGATGTAAAGCTGTTTATTGCTTGCTTCCAATGTCCTAAGAACAGGACAGCAAATAATCGAACTGAATTTATCAGCAATTGGTAGTGCTGGAAAATTCTGTTTATGGTTTTCGAGTGAGGAGCTGGTAGGAAAAAGAAACACAAGGAATGAAGGGCTTAATTGAAAGGTCTGCTCTAGATTTAAATCAGATTATAGTAATTCTGAGTCCAGAAATTTGTAGAATGCACCAAAACACCAAGAGGGGAATCAATATAGGTTTTAGAGTAAACATATTGATATTATTAATCAAATAAATAATGATATGGAGATGCAGAATTTGTTGACAGAAATCTGATATAAAATTAAGCTACATCAACAGCCAATGATAAATGGAACAAAGAATAATAAAGTAGACATAGAAGAGGAAGAAGGGAGAATAATAAGAAAGATAAGGAGAAATAAGTACGATAGAGAAATAAAATACATCAATTACTGAAAGAAAAAAATAACTCCTAGTTAGATTCTTATTTAAATACATCAATTACTAAAGAAATAAAGTAGATAAATCAGACCTAAACAATTTCTAAACTAAATAAAATAGAAAAGCTTGGATAGGTGGACTGTTGTCGAATATTATGGACCCAAAGGATGCTCCTGCATATACGTTTACATTGCACAGAACTTGGCCTTAAGATCTTCATGTTGTCACTCTAAAGCTTCCCGCATGATGTTCATGCTATCATGTTGCCAACTGGTTGATCAGGGGCTCTCTAGTTGATGACTAGCAAGTTGTAAATCATTGGTTTGATCAAAATCCTTGATGAATCCAGCAAATGAATGAGAATGGATCTTCATATTGCTTTATCTCTGTCATTGCTTTTAGGAGGTAGGACTATGACTCGATCTTGCCATGCATGCTCTTCATGTAGAACTTCATTGATGTGATCTTTTACTCTCAAGAAACATAATAATAATCTTTTGCAGCATTTTCAGTCAACAAATCTTAAATTGCAGCATCTTTTTATGATGATGGATTCCTATGATAGGTTTTCCATATGTTGAAATCTCAATTATGGGCGCTCTTGATATGTGGTTCAGTCTCAGGAAGTTTTCCAACTAGTAGTGCTGCAATTGCCTGCAACGTAGCATTTATTGACATCATATCATTACTGATAGATGTCAATCCTAACATGTTGATGAAGATCATCGATGTTGCAACTCAAGTCTTTCATAACATGACAAAAGGGGAAGGAAATGAGGAGAATAGAAAGGGACCAAGAAGAAGAATGGAAGAGCAAAGTAGGACCCTTAGCTCTGGTACCAAATTGATGCAAGACCACTTAGGGTTGGCCTTCATTGTGTGAGAGGACACCTAAGACAGGATAGATTAGTGTGAAAAGCAATTTTGTTGCTTTCTGTCCAAAGTCCTGAGAATAGGGCAGCAAATAATAGAATTGAATCTATCAGCAAATGGTAGTGCAAAAAAATTGTGTCCAGGTTTTTTGAGTGAGAAGATGGTAGGAGAAAAGAACACAAGGAATGTAGAGCTTAAGTGAAAGGTTTCCTGTAGATTTTTAAAGTAGATTATAGTAAATGTTGTGCACAGAAATTTGCATAATGCATCAAAATACCAAGAGAGGAATCAATACAGATCGTAGGATTAAAAAATTGATATATTAATCAAATAAATCATAATATGGAGATGCCGAATTTGTCGACAAAATCCGATGTAAAATTAAGCAACATCAATAGTCAACCATAAATAAAACAAGGAATAATAAAGCACACATAGAAGAGGAAGAAGAGAGTATAGTAAGAAAGATAGGGGAGAATAAGTACGAGGGAGAGGGAGAGGGAGAGGGAAAAGGAGATGGTTAAACCTTAGCCAAAAGGGTTAATCTATTCCTTCATAAAATTTAGTGCACCATAATTTTTTTGCCCAATAGCCCTTCGATCCCCTAGTCTAAGTCATCTAGGACTGCTACAAATGTAGAAAGAAAATATCCTTGAAACCCCACTAACTACCAAGATATTTGACTCTTGGACTCCTAAAAGATTATGATTACCACAGCTCAAACTGGATATGCTACAGTGACATAAATAGTAACTCCTAGTTACTTAATTATTTTCCTATCTAAATACATCAATTAAATAGATAAATCAGATGTAAACAATTTCTAAACCAAATAAAATAGAAAAGCTGTTGGACTTATGTTAACTATGTGGACTGAAAGGGATGCTTCTGCATCAACTATTGCGACAGTCGATTCTTCATGAAAATTTTAACTCTTTTTTGGGATGCATATAGCTATTCTTGAAAAACAAAAAATCATAATGTTTTATGATTTGATATGTTGAGATCACAAACAATTACTTTACAAAACTAGCTGTTTTGTTGAATTCAAAATTCATAAAATTTCTTCAGGCATTATATATCTCTTGAATAATATTTTTCATTTTCCTACTTCTTCCCCAATCATCTTTCAATACAACCAAACTCCTAAAATAGTCTTAGCTGTCAAAATTAAAAGAAGTTTGAGCCATGAGAAGGGATAGAATCATGTTATTGAAATTTCAACCCTTCAAGTGGAGCTTTAATGAAACCCACAACCAATGAAAAATATTGTTGTTTCTTGCCATTGCTATTTGGTAACAGCATTAACATGACAAGCACAAGCTTTCACAATAATTTCATTCATGGAATGTGGGTACTGTGGTACAGGATGAGGATATATATACCTTCTTTGAGCCAGAACTTCCATCCGAACCTGTAAATTCCTCAAGGTCAAAATCAAATGGTAGCAATAAGCAGTCAAATGATTGTAACAAGCCATTTCCTGACAAGAGGCCCATAGAAAAGCCACCAAACAGCTACAAGAACAACTCAAGGACTTCCACTCACAGGAGTCAAAGGACTCTGCTCAGATCTGAAAGGAGAATGCCAACAAATCACAACACCTCAGTTGGATGGCGATCTCCTCAAGAGAACATGTCATGGCGTGAGGGATCATCAGTGCTTGATCTCAAGGGAGACAACTACTTCTCATGTGCAGTTGGTCGGAAGCGGTCAAATGCAAGGTATCTTCTTAACTCATCTGATGATGTGGTCTCCTTCCTTAAGGAGTTGGCAGGCGCAGTTAGTCAAGGGGTTCACTCAATGTTTACCCCAAACCAGGCTGGTCAGATGTCATCAAGTTGGGAATAGCTTCTAGCTGAAACAGTTGGTAGAAGGAAGGGTAATCCCTCTGGTCTCATGAGACAATGTCTTATTCATTTAAAGAGACAAGAGGGTTTTCCATAGACAGAGGGTCTCATCCATATTTAAGTGTCTAACTGGGCTCAAATGTTCATTAATTCATAGAAAAATGTGTACATGATCTTGATAGGCGGTACTTCATAAATGATCTTATATAAAGTAGTTCATCTTATTGTGCCATCTAAGACCTGCTGATGTAGGCATGTGATGAAATGAAAGCTCAATGTGTGTATGCCCCTTATTCCAAAGTTGGTGGCTCAATCATGTATTCTGCACATCTACATATCTAAGAGTAGCTTTCAGAACAAGGCTGTTTTTCTGGACAGATGTTTATTGAGACTTACAGGCATATGTTGTGTTATTTCTGATAATTTCAATATTCAGGCTATACTATAGTGAATGCTCCATGTTACTTGTATCATAGTGTGAGAGACCACAATCCAAGTTTTAATCACCAGTGGACATTATTGGTTGATGAAATTGTTGGGTGTTTGTTGTTTCCCTTTATAATAATCTCAGATCTGACTAGAGCCATGTAAAGAAAATTGTAGAAGGATACAGTAGCAATGAAGATGGGAAATGATCCAAAGGTATCGTTGTTGTGTGAAGATTTTGTAGTATAACTGGCTGTAGTAACCATATTATATGTTCTGCTTTGATGCTAGTTGATGGCTTGCTGCACCGGATGGATCATTTTGTCTGCTTTAATTCCTTGCGTGCCCAACACGTTCCATACATCCTACAATGTGGGCAATCACATTGATGGTGAAGCTGGATGCCCTAATTTGTTTTAAAACTTTCACGGGAGAGTTCTGTATCAAAAATCAAGCGTAATCTTGGCTAGATAGTGTTAATTCTATTGGTGATACGGAGGCCTTATTTTTAGATTGTGTGTGAATCTTCTGCAAATGATGCTTTCATTTTCTGAGTAAAATATTTTATTTTAATATAATTCTGGGCAAAATATTTGAAAATCTCGGACATGATCTTATTCAAGCTTCCATATTTCAGGAGACATATCATATTAACCTAATTACTTTAACAGTTGCATCACTAGAGCTAACAGTTATATGAGACCTAATTTAGTATTTTTCTTCTGAAAGGAAGGGACTATTTGCTTCATGATTCTATGCATGTTGGTTGTTAATACTTGGCTTGGTGTTATCTGATATCATTGAAGCCACTGTTATTAGTATTTTGAGATATCTTTTGTTACAATAAACAGTATTTTGGGATATGTTTTGTTCTCGTGGATACAGTATTTTGGGTATCTTCTAGTGAATTTTGAGGATGTTTTGTTAGCCATGTTATGATTAATGTTTTGCAGGTGGTTTTCTGTCTGTCTGTCTGTTTTCGGGGGTGGATTTGTTGCATCTCAATGAATTGGTAGGTGCCTGTCAAACTGTGCGCCATTGGATGAATTTCCAAGGGCGGGAGGAAAAAATATAAGGAATTTAGAGCGGATAAATCAGAGTCAAAATGGGTGGTTACTTGGCGGTATGAAATTTAGAAATTTTAGATGACAGCCCACCCTCCGAGACAAATTTGGTTTTTTTTTTTTTTTTCAACCCACTGATGAAAATTTTCAGCCTAATCATAACTTTTAATCATCCTTCTTTTTTCAGAGTCAGGTATTTTCCTTTCCACAACTATGGCTACTGCCAAGTAGTGCTTAAACTGAGGGTATCACAAATTCTCCAATATCACCGCAATTGTTTGCAGGCAAGACATTATGCAGGCTAGTCCTTTAGCAGCAGCAGCAAGATTCAAGCGTTTTCTAGTCTTCCCTTGGGATTGGGAAGCTTGGTATCGAGTCTCTGCAAAGGATGCAGGCATGACATGGTGCTCTGCATTTCTCCTATTGCCATTTTTTGATATATAATACTATTCTTCTTCATTGCATGAGATATTGTGAAGACGCTAAACAGACAACTGGCAAAGCAGGCTAAAGTCCATGCTACTTAGGAAGGGGTCCGGGTTTTGAACCTCGGGAGGTGCTTCCGGGGTACTTTACTCAGATGATTCTAATTGGTTTATCTGCAATTCTCTATTTGATAAAGAAAGAAAAAAAAAAGAAAAATGCTAACGAGCAACTCTCCAATTCATCTTGGAAAATCAGTACCGAATGCCACTTAATTATGCTTTTAAACGAAAGCTCTCCCCTCCCGAGCCAACAAGCTGAACTGATAACTTTGTTAAGGCTTTATTAACTGTGTTTTCCTGGGCTGTCACAATTTAATATTACGATACATGTACGATTGTGTGTTAAAAGGGGAACAAGGGCACGGAGAAGGGTGCTGGGGAGAGAGCGTATTTGAGAGAGGAACACATTCCTGGACATTTCTTGAAAGAAAGGAAAAGATACCGTGAGAGAAAGAGAGGGTTCAGTGGGGGATGAGGGTCTGATATTAATGGTCCAAGTTATTAGATACAATCTATTATTTTTAAATTATTTACATATCAAAAAATTATGTAATTTAAAGATCTTTGGGATAGCCAAAAATATACACCATATCATATTATTTAAACTATTTATTTTTAAATACTCGATATATAGGTTAGAAATCTCTAGCCTATATATCAAGTGGTCAAAGGTATACATTATTTTATATTATTTTAATTATTTATTTTGAGCATGCGGTACGTAAATTAGGAGCTTCCAAATCATATAAATTTTGTTATATAAATAGTTTACATATAGCAGATCATATTCAACTGCTTGGAACATTGGTGTTAGGCCCGTCGCTCAATCAGAAATTGATTGAATCTGATCTGAAACTCGGTTAACTAAAATTGAGTCCACTTTTTACGTGTGTGTATGTGGTAATGCATGTAGACACATATTCTCTTACTGGTTCTCAAGCACAAGTTCAATATTTAAGAATAATTTGGCTAGAGGTATGCTCATTGGACGTCCAAGAAATATTGAATAACTAAACTGCGAAAAAAATGAAGACCGCTAAACTTTTATATACTTGTTCATATGGAAACAAGTATGGGAGTGGGAAGAAGCAACAACAAAAACATCACCACCAACAACAATCTAAAAGCATATCGAGGATAAAGTCGCTGGAGGGTTGAAGACTACCGGTTGCCTGATTTCAAATCCTCTTTTTATTTTCTTTGTGGGTAGTTGAATAACTCTTTATTTGTTTACTCGGAATAGTTCAGAAGATCTTTTGGCAAAAGAAAACCTAGACTAATTCAAGTATTTTTAAATGATATGGAGAATGCCACTACTGGGTCTAATCTCTTCCCACCATGCGGCAAGTTTTACCTTGGTGTTACTGTCCAAACTCACGGTGTCGGCCTTTCCGAGCCTTTTCAAAGAGTCGATCCCCGAGCGCGACACACCAGCTGCATAGCTTTCTCTTGCAGCTATCCTTCTTCTCCAAGCAGCACGAGCAAAGCTTTACACGCGTGCAGCATGCAAGACAAACCAAGATGGCACCAGGAGTTGAAAATTTAGATGTTGGAGAGCGAGTGACGTGTGGAGAAGTGAACTTGGACATGCGTGTATGTTCCCCGTCAAATTGGTTGCTGGGTCTTATAAATTGGTTCCTCTCTCTCTCTATAGCACGTAGGAATTCTTGTATTCGATAGGGTGGACCCACATCTACTTTTGGCTCATCTCTCGCTCTCTAGCACGCGTGCTTTGGGATGATTGAATATTAATAGAGGCTTGTTTCGAGGTCCTGGATCCTGCAATCCATCGATGGACCTTAGGCTCACCTCATATATATTTGGGGGGGGAAGAATGCACTTATCTAGATGTTGAATCTAGGATTTAGACCTGCTAGTTTGGCGCCTTGGTGGACTAACTAGTTACAATTTGGAATATCATTCTCAATGACTCTATGGATGAGACTAGCTATCTGGTCTTCTTGAGATTTGGGTCGAAAGGTGATTAAATTTTTCTACTACCAGCCAAGCTTGGATCATGATAAAGCCAATATGAACTGAATGCTTCCAGTTATAGGCAGTAATTATTTAGCATGCCAGGGTGTTGTATATGGAATGGTTTCTTGACTATTGACTGATAATTGGTCCAGATTTTAATACCTTGACCAATTTAATGCTCGATAAATGCTCTACATCTTCAAAATTATAATACAACTTATATATATGAATTTGTAAGGGGAAGAAATGCAAAGAAAGCTGTCTATAGATCTCGGTATCTCAAAATTAGGCTTGAAGTCGGCTCGGATATAAGCTTGATCGAGCTTTGCTCGGATTTTTTTGAGCCAAACTTGAATTTGGCTCTAAGGCTCGAGGCTAATTCTGAGACAAGTTGAAAGATGCTCAGCTCAATTAGGCTAGGCTAACAGACTTGAAAATGGGTGTATGATATGTGTTTCATAAAGTTATAATATATAAACTTTCGGTTTAAACTTGAACCAGGTTCTTCTGAAAAAAATGAAGTGACTTGGATTTAAGCTTTATCTAAGCTTGAAGTTAATTTTGGTTCAAACTCATGGTTACCAAGCCGATAGAACGTCTCATGTCTAGGTTCATTTGATATTAGATTTCATGGGGCTCAATCAAATAATAGATGAGACGTTGCAAGAGATGGCTTGATTCCATCTATATCCATCAATCTAAAGATGGCATTTTTCATATCTCGTCATAAACGAATTCCATTTTTGTGAGATTTCCTTAAAATTTGACTATAAAAAATCCCTCGAAGAGCATTCACTCCATAAAAAGTGCAAGTCAAATCATACCGCAACCACGGGCCGAGATCCAATGCCAAAGAGTTGATGGTCTCAAAGATCTAACGACCAAAGTTCCATTCCTCACATGGAAGATACGCGTCGCGTTCGGTGGAGAAAGTGCAGAAGGAAGATACCAAATAGAACCGCCGCAGCGGCAGCCGCGGATCCTTTGGGATTGCTTTCTACTTTTTGGTCTTTCGAATTCCTTCTTGTTGTCGCCACCTTCCCTTCCGGCCTATATAGCAACACCAGGGCCCAAGGGACAGCATAACAAGACCAAGGCCAAGACCGCTCCCTCCCCGATGAGAAGATGTTGAGGGCGCTCCCATCTCTCCCTCTCCTCCCTCTCTTGATCCTCTCCTTCCTCTTCCCGGCTCTCTCTTACAATCAGCGCCAGGTCAGTTTGATTCTTAGTCTCCTAGTCTTGTAGTTCGCATGCACCGGCGGCAAGAGTGGGCGAAAATTCTTGAGATAAAATTATAGAACGTTTGCCTTGTGGAAGCAGGTCTACATCGTGTACCTGGGAGAGCACAGTGGAATCAAGACCACCCAAGAAATCCAAGGGGACCACCATTCTCTCCTGCTCTCTGTTAAGAATAGGTGCAGCCGTGATGGCCAATAATAATGGCATTCCTATCTTGTGTTAATTTCATGCTTTCTTTTCCTTGTATCCATGTCGCTTGTTGCATTTCCTTCTAACCCCATCCCTTTTTTGTGTTTCTTTTACTCCTTTGCTTGGCCCTTTGATGTGCTCAGTGAGGCAGAGACACGGGAATCTCTTCTCTACAGCTACAAGAACAGCATCAATGGATTCGCTGCATTGCTCTCCGATGAGGAAGCTACAAAGCTTTCGGGTAAGGAGAAGATTAGCGCCATCTTGTTACTTTGGAGATTGACATTATGGATTGGGATTTGGTTTTATGCGTTTAATTAGTACTGGCGTTTGTATATGTTCTGCTAAAACAGAGATGGATGAAGTACTTTCGACTTTTCGAAGCGAGGGGAGATGGTCACCGCACACGACTAGATCTTGGGAGTTCATAGGTTATGAAGAGGGACTACAAGGTTCGGAGAGGGATTGGTTGCGCTCCAAAGCGGAATATGGCAAAAAAGTCATCGTGGGCATGTTGGATTCTGGTTGGTGCTCTCTATAATGTTGTTCGCATGTTGCCATCTTGTCTTAACTTGTTTTATATTGCTGTCGTTATACCATGTTACGTACGAGAATTAGCTACTAGTGGGGACGTTTCTCTTATCTACAGACGGGGTAAGAGGGTAAGTATAAAGGTTTTGAATGGGACGTTTTTGGCTTGGGATTGTTAGGTATTTGGCCAGAGTCTGAAAGTTTCAGAGACGAAGGGATGGGACCCATCCCTAAACATTGGAAGGGAATCTGTGAAGAAGGAGACGCCTTCAATTCATCCCACTGCAATAAGTGAGTGATCTCTCTCTCTCTCTCTCTCTCTCTCTCTCTCTCTCTCTCTCACACACACACACACACACAAGAGTGGTTGATAAGGGTTGACTATTTTTTTTATCCATTCGCTCATGTCTGTGCCCGCGGCTGTAATCTTTCGCACTTGTTGAATCCTTCCGCGCCATTCATTTTTTCTTGTAATTTTCACTAGAAAAAAATATGTGGTTCTTAAATACAATCCTATCGTGTTGGATGCTTGGAGCAGTCTATATAGCTATCAATCAGATAGGTGATGAGAGAAAGCTCTACTCTCTCCATAATTCGAGAAAAATCTTAGAATAATCATAAAAATATCGAGTATGCCATGTTATGAACCTATTTCCCCTACGTGTGGGGAAAAAGGTATATCTTAATTAGAATTTTACGAAAATAAAAACTTTCTAATTTACATTCCTTAGTTAGAAGCTTTATTAGGACTAAACTTTCATAATAAAAAGTTTATAAATTTTAAAAAATATAAATTATTATATTATTCTTAAAATAACAAATTATTTTTATGTTAAATAATTTGTCTGTGTGCCCATGCATGGCCTCCTAACACCCATAGCCCTATGTATTGGCACAGTGGCATTCAGTAGGTAGTGAATGAAGTAGTTGCAAGTGACTCACAGGACATGCTCAAATTGCAGGATTGCTGTAAAGATCGTCAATCCGTGCATGTTATTTTTTTGATAGTTAAAAAAAAAAAAACTCATCGCATCCGTATACCTCTAACTCCCAAATCCTTGTGAAAGTTATGAGATATGATTTCAGGTTATTTGATATAATTGCTGAAGATTTTACCGGTTTACCAAGCTACCAAGCTAAACCTTCTTAACTTCATTAGTTTTCTCTATTTTAATCCTCTCTTATCATTGTCTCTCTTTTTTTAATTAACCTGCCTCTTTTCTTAACTCTTCTTTCATTCAATAAGGCAAGTCGATTTCTCCCTTTTGTTTTTCAAAAGATATTTATATTGTAGTTTTATTAAGAAAACTAATTATATACAATAGATTATTTTGTCATGACATTTTTTAGTAATTTTAATCTTATTGTCGAAGCTCATGACAACAAAATCTGCAAAAGGACAAGTATCTCAAGTAATAACTTTCTTTCTAGTCTTTTTTTTTTAAATTAAAAAAATTCCAATATTTAAATAAGACCTTGCATCTCAAACAATAACCTTTTAGTTAATTCTTTTTGGATAACATAGCCCCAGACCGTTAAAGTATCATAAAAATAGACAAGAAAGAATACTTTGTTAAATAAATGAAGAAACAAGAATTTCTACCTGCCACCTTAGGACGTGCAGCTCCAAAGAAATAATGATAACTTACCAACCAAAAAGGTCCGGCAAATACACAGATATTACAATTCAAAAAAAAATAAAATAATTTGAGCACATCACCTTTGATAGCCGTGTATGTATGACATGTTATGTTCTTGTGAATTATTTTATTTGGTGCCCCTTTTTTTTAGTATACAGTAACTAAGTCAAGAGATAAAATACTCGTCGTAGACAGATATAAAATTGGTCCAAAAAATCTCTAGCTCTCCATCTTTTGATGGTGACCAGAATTCATAGCATCTTAGGCTGCACGGCATCATAGGATATGGACGGATATTAAGAACCGGCAAAAGATGGGGAGAAATCCATGAACACCCAGAGTCACGTTCTCAGAACTCTATTGCTCCTGCTGGCCATCTCAATTATTTTGAGGCCTTGCCGTCCGGCTCTGGGCTTCTATTGGGCAGCCCTTTGTCCGTTAGTCTCACGTCCAAACAAAGCCATTTGTCTCTTGCCGGATGGAAGGTTTCACGGAACCAGAATGAGAGAATCCTGAAGCAAGAGAGTGAGATTGAAGAGGTCAGGCTTGTTTTCCAATCACAGCTATTCACGACAACACGATTAAATAGGATTCATGAGAATGCACGTCACCAGCGAACCCGAACAAATCCATGCATAAGATCTCGTGACCTCTTTCTGCTCCCAAGTCCATCCTCTCTTTCTCTCATGCTGTGGGGTTACCCAGTTTGCTCCCTGCCCAAAAAATATAAGTTTGGAGGTTGATTTTTGGTAGGATCTTGGAGGCTCTAGTTTTAACTTTTGGAATCCGACTCAAAATTTATTGATGTCATAATATTAGGATCCCATAATTACAACATAGCTTATAAAGTGATCAAGCTGATAAATTTTATCGTAACTAAAATAAATACAGATATATCTATTTTTTAATTAATAGTTATATTTGTATCTTTATTTTTTAATAAAAATAGGCGATGCTGACCAGAAATGTAAATTTTGGCAGGAAGCTGATCGGCGCGCGGTACTACGTCAAGGCCTATGAAGCCTACTACGGCCCCCTCAACACAACGTACGCCTTCCGCTCCCCAAGGGACAACGACGGCCATGGGACCCACACAGCCTCCACCGTCGCCGGCCGGGTGGTCCGTCGTGCCTCCGCCCTCGGCGGCTTCGCATGTGGGACGGCCTCCGGCGGCGCCCCGCTAGCCCGCCTCGCCGTCTACAAGGTGTGCTGGCCAATCCCAGGTCCCAACCCGAACATCGAGAACACGTGCTTCGACGCCGACATGCTCGCCGCCATCGACGATGCCATCGGCGACGGCGTCCACATCCTCAGCATCTCCATCGGGGCGGTCGGCACGCCGCCGGTGTACTCGAAGGATGGGATCGCCCTTGGGGCGCTGCATGCGGCCAAGCACGGCATTGTGGTGTCATGCAGCGGCGGGAATTCTGGGCCGACGCCGGCCACCGTGTCCAACCTTGCACCATGGATGATAACAGTCGCTGCGAGCAGCATCGACCGGGCCTTTGATTCTCCCATCTTGCTCGGTAACGGCATGACGATAAAGGTACCACCATCACCACCACCTCGTAGCCCAGTACTAGCTTGAGCTGAATTACTGACCATTCTTCCATTATATGACATTTGCCAGGGCCAAACCGCGACACCATATGAGCTGAAGGGCAATGAGCTCTATCCTTTAATTTATGCCGGCGACGCCGTAGTTCCAGGCACTCCGAGCAATGTCTCCGGGTACAATCTTAGCTTCCGAACATGACTAGGTTCTGTAAAAACATTTTTAAGGAATGATCTCCAATTAAAGTTTGTTTTTTAAGCAAGTAAGGTTGAGTTAATTCTTAGTTTTTAAGTTTGTAACATCCGTTTGGAGATAATTCTAATCATAGGCACTGTGATCTACAGGCAATGTCTTCCGAATTCTCTTTCGGCGAAGAAGGTGAGAGGAAAGATAGTGCTGTGCCTGAGAGGGAGTGGTCTAAGGGCGGCTAAGGGATTGGAGGTTAAGAAGGCAGGGGGAGCTGCCATCATATTGGGGAATGCTCCGCCTAATGGGAAAGAGATCCCTGTGGACGCTCACGTCCTGCCAGGGACCGCCGTGTCATCAGATGATGCCATCGCCATTCTGAAATATATCAACTCAACCAGGCGCCCGAGCGCGACGATAGGCCGGGCCAGGACTATTTTGGACGTGAGGCCAGCGCCGGTCATGACGGCCTTCTCCTCTCGGGGACCAAATCGTGTCGAGCCAAATATTCTCAAGGTACACTTACGCCTTGCAACTTTCTCTTCATCTTGCGCAACATTTCTGTGAGAGATTAATGTGTCAAAAGGTCAGGCATGTTTGGTTTAGCCGAGCTAGGCTGTCGAATAGAAATAGAAACGAAGGATTCTCATTCCGACTGTTTGAACGGAGAGAATGAGAATTATCCTAGTTCTCCAAAATCTAATCCAACTCTTCTTTTTTCAGTATTCAAATTTTATTTTGACTCTGATTCTGATTTCAGTCACAGACCAAATATATGGGAGATTATGGCCATTGCGATTTCTATTCTAATCCATTCTGATTATGATTTCGATCCCAATAGCGACCCCGATGAACTTTGTTTTTGCTGGTTTGGTTTTGAATATTGGTACCCAAATCATTTTCCAGAGGAAAACATGGTCAGCTCATAATAAGAATCTCAAGAATTGAAAGATGCTCTTGAAATTCTCTAAAATATGGTGTTTAAATTCAAGTTAGAGCTACATACGGATCCATATTGTTACCTAGCAGTGGCTTTTGCAGTAATTATACACTTTTGACTCTTTGTACCAACAAAAACATTGTCGATCAAATGATCGAGATTAAAAGTCTAATCACCAAAACCTATCTTTGCATTCTCTGCAGCCGGATATTACAGCACCAGGTTTGAACATATTGGCAGCATGGAGTGAATCATCATCACCTACAAAGCTTGAAGATGATCACAGGAGCGTCAAGTATAACCTTCTTTCAGGGACGTCAATGTCATGCCCCCACGTTTCTGCAACTGCGACTCTCCTCAAGTCCATGCACCCTTATTGGAGCTCAGCTGCCATCAGATCCGCTATCATGACCACTGGTACGTAATGTAAACCTTTTCACATTTTAGATATTTCGTTTCATGGAAAGGGTCATGCACATACAAACCATCGCTCTGAAATTAATATGCCGCAATTGCTAACAGTTATACCTCTTAAAATTTATATTTATTTCAGTATCTTCGTAAAATACTATTTTTGTACAAATGCCCATAATATAACAATTCTTCTAACACCACTAATACAAGCTATATTTATTTTAGTTAAAAATAAAATAAAATTTTGAAATTACTTTTTTGCCTTCCATCACGATCACCTTATAAATATTTTTTTTACCCATCTATCGATTAAGAATATTTTAGTTATTTTAATTTAAAATCGTTAATTTTTTAACGGCGTTAGATGACATGGGTACAGATGCAAAAATAAGAATAAAAAATAATAGAATGGTAAAATAAGTATTTTACAAGAATATACATGCAAATATAAATTTTGTAAGGATAGTTATATAAAATTCGATATTTAGGTAGGTATTAATGTATTTTATATATATATATATTAAACGAACAGAGTTAGTGGGCTCAACCTTGGAATCAAAACTTTTCTCTTCACGACTGGCATGCCAAGTGACATAATTTGACAAACGTGGTGCGATTCAAAATAGAATTTACAAAACACCAAGCCCCTCATCTCATCACATACCATAAAAGGAGTCAAGGAAATATTTCGGGTTTTAGAGTTGGGTCTGGTAAAATTTTTCTATAAAACTAATATAAATTGCTATGACGTGCTCAATAATATAAATGCATCCCTTCCAAGAGTCTATATCAAGTGTTTTTGCTTAGGTAATGATGCCGCATAAGAAAGCATCGTCCTTGATTATTTTCTTAAAAGACAAACAATTAGAACAGCTGGTGTCTTTCGAAACCTTTTCATGGCGTTGTATCGTCCTCCATATTCACTTCCTTTTCACTGTATTTGTTCCAGCCACGGTGAGAAACGCCAAGGGGGGCCTGATAGCAAATGCGGCCGGAGAAGAGGCAGGACCCCTGGATTATGGATCGGGCCACGTGAGGCCCACCCACGCCTCGGACCCGGGCCTGGTCTACGAGGCCTCTTACAGAGACTACCTCCTCTTCGCGTGCTCCAGCATTGGCGTTCAGATGGACCCCACCTTCCCATGCCCCAAGAGCCCACCATCCACGTTCAATCTCAACTATCCATCAGTCTCTGTCTCCAATCTCAATGGCTCCATCGACGTCCATAGAACTGTAACCAATGTGGGCCAACAGAAGGCCTGGTACCGTGTTTCCGTTGTGGAGCCCAGTGGCGTTTCGGTGAAAATCTCGCCAAATATTTTGAAGTTTGAAAGAGCGGGTGAGGAGAAGAGCTTTACAATCAAACTCCAAGTAGATGGGAGGAAAGGAGCAGGGAGTGGGGAGTATGTGGCTGGTTCGTATACGTGGAGTGATGGGACCCATGATGTGAGAAGCCCTATTGTAGTTTCTGTTGCCTAGCTTTTGTTTCTTTTCCTCCTCCCCAAGCCTCCTCCTAATACCAGTTTCATGAAGTAAAAAAAAAGGGAAATGTTCTGAGACTTCAAATATAATAGCTGATTCGGATATTATTGTTGGTGCTTTTCGTTGGGAGCCCTGCTGGGGGTGCTGTTGGGGGACGAATGGGGCAGAGACCAAGATAGTCCCATACTGCTTGAGAGCGGAAAGGGGTCGTGCTTATAAGGGGCTTGTTCCCTTCCTATGTGAGGGCTCTTTTGATAGTGGGACTAGATCATGCACCGAAGGGACAAAATCATGTGGGGGCGGAGTACCTACGCGGACCCTCTAGAACGGATAATA
>JAOXJJ010000725.1:4555240-4580053 GCA_025769935.1 Phoenix roebelenii | reverse complement strand
GCTCCCTGCTCGGCAGGGCGTTCTCTGGTCGGCGGGGCTCCGTGGCCCTCTGCTTGATCAACTTTTCCCCCAACAAAAAAGTAGCAATGTCTTAGGCTACCCTCATTTTATTTGCAACAAATTTCTTACATCTGCATGCTGCAAGCATGGATGTTGACTCAGCAGCATGATATCATTCGCGGGGCCCTACCCTACAAACCATCTTAACATGAGAACACCGTGACACTTCTCTAGAAAGAAGAAATTATTAGGTGGATCAGGTGCACCATGGACCTAAGGTGGCATCACCCTAGGCGGACTCATTTCATCCTTGGGTGAAATTATTTGGTGGATTCATTTCACTCTAGATCCATGGTGGACTAAGTCCACCTAATAATTTCTCCCCTAGAAGGGTGATAAAAAAGAAAAAAGAAAAGTTTACCGGATAAATAGCTTTGTTTATGTATATTAAGACTAGTAAATTTTCTTCCAAATGATTACAGAGGGCAACATTGGATAGCATTATAAAACCACCGCATAGACATTGTTATGTGATCTATTTCCGGTGGAGTCTTGCCCCTGCCGTAGCACACAATACCTCACAGTCTTCTTTATCCTGTTCCATTTGAATTCTTCTAGGTAATGAATAATTAACAGATGCACATATAACTCGAAGGTGTGATATTAAGACATTGATCTCATCCAAACAGAGTCCTGTTCGTATTAACTTTCTCCATTTTGTTCCCAACAAATGAGGGCAGACGTTCCCCATCCCCCAACCCCTAAATAAGCTGACTGAATTGCCCATTACATATACAATACCAATGCCCCACATAGCCCTGAAAGCAACCCCGTGTTTATCCTCTTAAGTTTGAATACTTGGTTCGATTTGGCATTACATGACAGGCGATATCTAAATTTTCTTCCAAGAGTGTTTGGCACACTAGGATGTTTACATCATTCTTCACAGCATAAGGGGCCGACGGTCTCCCAATACGGCCAGATTTTCCATTCCTCGAACACCTTGTGGTCCAAAACAAGGTGCAACCAATCCACTAAGAAGTTATGACGGATAAAGCCGTGCAGGAAAGAACTTAAGAAGTTATGACGGATAAAGCCGTGCAGGAAAGATCTTAAGGGCATGAATGCATGACGTGGAGGAGGACTTTAAGCTCAAACAACAGAAGAGCGCGGTGTTTATGGTCATGGAGGAAAAAGGACAAAAGGAAAGCTTGAAATATAGATATTTAGCAAAGAAGGCAATAAAACGCTTGTGATTTCGCGTTACACAAGATCAGGTTAACTTGGATGATGAGTCACGGACTCGTGGACTAGTAGGTTGTCCGAGCCAACACAATAATGTAAAACAGACTTAGTTGTATTTCAGTGGTTGCACCCGTGTGTTCTCAATCTGAGGTGTTCTCATGATCCTCATTCTAGGATACTCTAATTAATCCATATATTTTAGGAATAATGCATTCGATATACTATACTCCAATGATTAAAAATATATGAATATCTACGAATAACTTATTTGGTATTTCACAGGAATACAAGATCATTAACCATATAATACAAAAGCTATCCTTGTATATTCCATAAACATATATTTATTAATCATATAAAAATATATGATAATAAATTATTAATATATTTATTAATATATTAAATATTAATATATTTTATAAAAATATATTTATTAATACTGTAAATTATTAATCCTTATAAGAATTGTTATTATGGAATTAATATTTTCATTTATATTTATTATATACTATTATTTTAACACTAATATTTGTTTTGATTAGAAAAATAACTAAATAAGGAAAATAGAATTAACATATCAGTATGTATCATAAGTATTACATATCCAATATCAATATTATACATAGAATATTGATATAAAATATTAATGGAGTATTAGTACACTAATTTTTCTCACGGGGCTTAGAGGTATTTTTATTCCCTAATTTCAGTCTAAGATCACCGTCCTAATATAATCTTGGATACTCGACCTCAAAGATGGATTTTCTATTACCACGTCAGCCAATGATTTAAAGAGTAGAGGTGATTTGGAATAATCATTGCCACATAGGATCACCATAGTACGATCAAATATGGTGATCTTATTATCTCCACCCATATCACTCTTGGTCTTGGAATGATCACCTCATACCAAATGCTCCTTAAGTGTTTACACAGATAATGCTGATTAACACTGATCCTAAAATTACAAGTTCTGGAAATCAGATTTCATCTGATAGGGGCTTAGCCGTTAGGCATTTCAAAGTTTGTATCACCAGGCCGATTATAGTGCCCTATAGAGCATCAAATGAATGAAGCTCTTTATGAACATTGCAGAATCAACTCCTTACTGCTCATTAAGTGGCTCGTGCAAGCTTGCTTAATAGGAAAACAAGCAGAGGTTTGGCCTGTTTTAGCCAGGCCTAACTAGTAAGTAATACTTAGCTCAGATAGAAAAGCGTGCTCCTGGGTTTGACGGAACAATCACCTCTTTTAACTTTTAAGTGGTTCACAAGCAACGCTTCAGCACCACCTTAATATGACCAAACCGAGCTGCGACAGCACAAAGCCTGACACTTCTTCAGACGTAGCAGTTGGTTCAGCAGTATTTCAATCGGCGTCTGGATGATATGAAACAGAGATAGCATGCATTCCCCGCATGCAGTTGGTTCTGCTATTAGTGCTACTTTCAGGCTCGCTCTCTCTCTCTCTCTCTCTCTCACACACACACACACACAAAATTTAAAAAAAAGGAAAAAAAGATTACCTACATTTAGTTCGGTTAAGATTTAACAAGAGGATGCTGAGGGGGAGAAAACAGACGCATAATAAACCATCATAACATAGATAACCATATTAGTCGATTGCAAGATCCAGTTTATAAATAGGAAGTGGATAATGCGTACCAGAAGTCCGGAGCCATCTGAGCTCTAGATGCAATAATTGAACATCCCACCACTTTATGTTCTTCGTTTATTTTTCTTTTCCTTTTTTTTCCCAAACTCTTGCAACCAGAAGAGGAATTAGTGGTTTGCAGAACATGCCCCCTGCATGGGCCGGCCGAACACAAATTTTGAGGGCAGAAAAAAGAAAATTACCTGCATATGAAAATATATTCAACAATAATAGAATCTCAATATGAATCATCATTTGAGTACATGAACAACGCTTCGAAAAATATTGCTGTCGGGTTGAACGTGTCCACCTTAAAATAGCTGAAGAACTTATGAAGGCGCACCATGTATTCTCGTATATATAATATATATCCATGGAGGGGCCGTTGGGCCTCTCCTTCAATATATACAACTCGGATGGATTTCATTGTTACGAGTAATCAGTATACAGAGCTATCCTGAGCAGAGACTGAAAGCAATACCTTCTTCCCCCTGCTTAAGTCTGCTAACTCTGCCTGCCAAAATGAAACTGAAATATCTATGTTCTATGTAATCAATTAAGCTAACCAAGGAGTAGTTGAGATCAGAAATATATCATTTCCTTCACTAGCCTGTTATCTACCTTCACTCCACAACTCTACAGTTCCTTATGAACTCATTAGATTGGTTTAACTGGGCTCTCCACATTTCTCGTAGTGCTGGGAATCCAATCTCAAGCCACGGTTTCCGTGGTCCACTGAAATGAACAACAGCAGCAGATTGTAGAAGATCAGAATCAGGCATTCGCCAACCCAATCCGGACAGATGCCAATAAGGTTCAATGGTGTGTACTTGGTCATCAAAAGCTATTAAGGCTGGAGGCAGTGATCCCACATCGTACAATACAAATCCAAACTCACGATTCTGCACGACAACAAAATAAAAGAAGCAGCTTGAGTAACAATTCTTAGATATAGCATCTTCTTAAGGCGATAAAGACATGTTGATGAATGCATGAACTTGCATGTTTAAGCCAGCGCTGATAGGCCTGTGTTATATTGGTCCTTCGCCATGCTTGAAGATCATAGACGTTCACGCCACTCAACCAAGCACATTGATCTCTATTTGACACCAAAGATAGTGAAGATATCATAGGATTCGAGAAATTTAGATAGTCACTTAGTTTCTTCCCGATGCAATGGCTGTCTTCCCCTTCATCATTCTCCTGTGCAATAACTGCACCAAGGACATTCCCGTTGAGATTTACATCCCACAAAGGGGCCAAGTCTTGCTGCACGACAACATCATCATCAAGGAAGATCACCCTTTCCAGCTTCGGAAACAGCTGGTTATCACAATCACCAACAATCAGTACTAATGTCACAATTGTTAAACATCATAAGTATGTACTCTGTATGTGACAGTTTTACCTCTGGGAGATGAATCCTCAGGTAATTCAAGACTGAAAATGTGTTTGGTTTTAAAGCCTCAAGTCTTCTATATTCATCTGCTCTACCGTAGTAATGATAGGCTGATGAACTCTTATGGATCTCTTCAACTGTCTCCATGACCATATCATTCACACGGGCAGGCCAGTCAAACTGATGAAGGCCTTTGACCTCCACGACTGCGGGAGGAATGTGGTTGAGGGAAAACCAAGCATGCATTGCAGCGTAGGTCTTCTTATCAGTAATAATGTGAAACACTATCTTCTCAGGATCAGCAGAACTTGTGATGGTGGAGGACACAACTACAGCAGCTGCAACGACATTGTCGGTTATAAGAGCAAAGTGAATGTAGGAGTCACTGGTTAGGCGAGGGGCATATTCAGGGGGTGGAAGCGAAGAGCGGGCAAGGGCATTCACTAGGTAGTCCTCTGTCAGTCTCAGGCTGAGGCAGTGCAAGCTCTTTGGAATCCCAATGGAAGCCAAGTGTCCATAGAATAATGCCCGAAGCCTTGCCAAATGGACCTTGTGATCCATCTTCATAAGCTGTATGGAGTCCATAGCTCATTAGATGTACATACTGCTAAATAGTAAGAATGAAAATAACTAATGAAATCAAGCTCAGAACGCATTATTGACGAACCCAAAATCCATTCATAGTTCAACAACTTTAAGAAACAAGATTAGCTTTTCTCCTACTTTAACAATTCGGACTAGTTTATGGCTCTCAAGTTGATATAAAGACCTCAAGATGCTGGTTACGTACAGAAAAACTAAAACACAGTTTCATTATTAAGACTAATAACAGGAAAAATAAAAGAACATTCTTCTTTCAAGACAATCATTTCCTACAATAACTGGCTCTTGGAAGGAGGGGAAAAGTATACAAGAATTTGCCAAAAGTTTAACACAAATTCAGATAATTAAACTTAAATAAATTGAAAATTGCAAAATAGTTGAAGTATTTTATATTCATTTATGTTAAAACAAGCATGGAACAGTCAAGAACCATAAACAACAGCAAAAGTCACCACCATCACCAACAACATATAGCAAAATTGATTTATAATGCATATCTTGAATTAATCGTGTATAATTCATGAATAATCGCAAATTTTGTGATAATTGCACATTACTCAGTCACTTTGATTATGCAAGAATAACTCATGAATTTGCCAATAATTCAGTGAGAAATTCTCCTGTGCTTAAACCGTCTGCAATTTGTATAATGGATGATTGGTTCTCAGTTGCCTAGCACACATAGGGATGAAGACACATCATCCTCCAATGACCTTTCAATTGGAACCCCTTTGCTTCATATTGGCACATACAAGAGGGTAATTATAATCAGGGTTCTCATGTCTCATATTTACAGCAAATCATTGATGCAGTGGGGTTCTCGAATGTGCTCGGCTGAGATCATTTGCACTAGGCTGAAGACCGGACTAAACACAACCATAACTTAATATGCAAAGCCTGGTCCATGTGCACAAGGAAAGAAGCCGATATTAAAAGCTGGATTTCATCTGGTTCATGACATAAACAGGTCATAGGTCATACTAATTCATAAATGAAAAGACTCTGTCTATAAAGTCTCCGGCGTCAAACAGGTTGGACAAAATCATAATTCATAACTGAAATAAAATATTAAAACACTTAATTAATACTGACATAATGTTCTCAAAAAGTTTTGGACTGGAATAAAACAGATATCATTGCAAGAGCTCGGATGGCTGGTAATGTAGATCAACAAAAATGATGTTAAAATTTTAACCCAGTCCAACTCCAACATGCTGAGCTTCCAGCAGAAACCCACTCGTTTCTACCCGGCCAAAGAGCCCATTGGACTAGCCCAATTAAGCAAGCAACATCTTACCCTTACTGTGCTACTTGAAATTTCTAACTAGGCGTCTATATCGACGACTATCTTACAAGTCAATTACTGCAAACAATTTTTCTTTTTAAGAAATACAATGAAGATGTCACCATTAGGGTTTGCATCCTAGAGCAATGTTGAGTATTTTTAACACAGACTGCTATCTTCAAACACATGCACAAAAAGTTTTAAGCCAATTCCAGGTAGTCTATAAAGTTTCCACCAAATACATGCCACTGGTGCATCAGTAGTATCACAGATAGCATCCGTCTTCATTTATGTGACATGATGGCTGAAGGGGTAATACTGGTTTCGAACCCTTGACATGGCCTTTACACATTAAAGCATATGCTACCAAGGCAGGTTAAAACCAATCTCCATCCATGTGACATCACAAGCAAGGAGACAGGATGGGTTAATTGATGGCATACAATTTTGATGGTCCCCCAAGTTCAATTCATCGGCTTCTAGTTCACCTGATGGAGCACATCAGCTAGTCCACTAATGCCACAATAATATCACATGCCTAACTGCTTGTGACTGATCAGTGTTTCATCTCAGATGACTAGTTTAATCACTTTGGCAGGCTGAGCTGAAACTTCAAACTTCAACAGGCAAACTGGGGCGCAGACTCCAGTTTACTCGACCATATACTTTTAACTCAGAATTTATAAGTTCATATGGCCCATGCTACCAGGCATGAGGACCCGATAGCTTTTGCCTCGAATGAATCTGAGAAAACCAACTCAGAATGCTCTCCATCTGCCAGCCACTGCAGCTACTGCTTGTGCTGGATCACAAGACATGATCCTATTTCCGGTCTT
The DNA here is from genome assembly GCA_025769935.1 of Phoenix roebelenii. Taxonomy (NCBI): domain Eukaryota; kingdom Viridiplantae; phylum Streptophyta; class Magnoliopsida; order Arecales; family Arecaceae; genus Phoenix; species Phoenix roebelenii. Next base: position 4,573,032 of record JAOXJJ010000725.1, on the reverse strand, counting down.
AAAATGGTACATAGGTCTGGTACGGCCAAACCAAGAGCATTTATTATGCAATTGCATCTTCTATTTATAACTGACTTTGTACGAGTTATTTTATTTTATTGTAAAAAGAGATCCTTGGTTGATGGACTATACCTCCATATGAAAAGTTCTCCATACTTTTCTCTCTCACAAAAAAAAGAGAAGTTCTCTATACCCACTAGAAATGGCGTGGCTTGGCAACACAACATTCAACCATCATTCAATATATCTCACCAGTTTTGAGACTTACTCATGTCCTCCTGTCAGATGGTTGAGAGAACACATATAACAGAAGCCTCTCACCATTAACGATACCAGAATAAGGCTTTCCTAAATGCCTCTAATACCCTGAAGACAAATTTTGAACCTAGATTTTTTTGTATGACCACCACAAAAACTTTACCAGGAAAATAAACTAGCATTTGATCAGAAAGCCAAATAATAGCAATCATGGATATTAATAATGAACCATAGATAAATTCAATTACAATAAGATTTCTTTTGTTTTTTTATCGATCTATCAAACTACATTAGTTTTTCTAGCCATGAATCTTAGTACCTCCGGAAGGGGAAAAAACAAGGAAAAGAAAAGAAAAGAAAAGTGACGCCATATGAAGGGGATCATAACGTCACCATGGGACTGGTAAGTGGTGCAGGATGACATTAGCAGCTTCACCAGTCTTCAAGTAGCGCCAACACCAACGACATGGTGCGGTGGAGAATGCTGGTCCCTCACCAGAGACTAACAGCTATCATAGAAAAAGCTACGAAGCACTCTAGATTAATCATTTCTCAGGACAATTTTTTTCGTAGTAGTTGATGCTGAAGCCTAGCAGGAAAAAAAAATGCACCCCAACTTCACACAAACTTAAAATGCAAGGACCCCACCCGGCGGAGCACCCGCCAACGCCAGTGAAGATGTCGTCAAAAAGTGGGTGTATCAGGTAGCCATAGTCGGAACTAGTAGTTCCTCAAAAAATTGGCTGAGTGGAGCCAAAAGGTGCTTGTAATTGAAGACTTGGATATCATGTGCAATCAAATAGCCAAATAAGAGAATCTGAAAGAAATAACGCACCATGGCTCTGGTCTTCAACGCAAACGTTTTGATGTCAGGTTGTTGTTGATAGGAAGAGGAGGAGCTCATTTCTGCTATCAAATCGTCCAATGAATCCGGTGCAGCTTCCACCACCTTTGGATCCATGTATCCTCCTTCTGCCCCTTCTACATAACCTCTTCTCAACTCCATCATAAATTCCTGCTAATTGCTTTTATTAGTGCAGAATATAATTCGGAACATGTATCAATTACTTTTCCATTAAATAGAAACGTGGTCGCCCAGATCTTAGGATAAGAAAAATTTAAAGGAAAATAACAATATAACTCGCTGCTATTTTTATATTGTAAGTATGAAACTATAATATATTTTTACCACGATACTCCTCGACGGGAGTCCCCAGAAACCGCGTGGTGGGAGCAGATTTCCTTTTTATAATTGAAACCGCATAATGATGACCGTCCCGTATACAATTCAATAAACAAATATTGCCGAATCATATTGTTCCAGAAAAAGAAAATACAAGTAAAAACTCCAAAATACCCTCAAACCAGAGGGCATGGTGCCATACTTCACGATGGTATTTAAGTCAAGCAATCACAACGCAGTTAAACCATAAAGCTGTAGTTAAAAAAAGAAAAAAGAAAAAAGGAGAAAAGAAACAAAAAGCTGGTCGCTAGACTCACCCTCGACGCATCGCTTCCTCTCAGAAACCTTGGCCCAAGCCTCCACCCTAAGCAACCTAATTTCAATAATTCAATGTAATAAATATAAAGTAAGTTCTTCAATAAAGAGTTTAATGAAATTAATAATTTATGCGACAGAATAATAAAGAATAAACATGAGATGGACCACATACTGATGGAGGGGCAAATGGAGGCACCGGCATCGAGGGCAAGAAAAGCGGCTCGAATGAAGAGAAAAGGGAGAAAAATCCCGGCTATGAGAACAGTGGGCAGAATGGAGCGGTAAGAGAACCGTCGATTAATGGATCCCTTAAGCTTCATAACCTCCCAAGATCCCACGCTCGATATCGTCACTCTCCGCTCCTCCGGCCAGAAATAAAACTGCATTCCTCCTCCCGATTCGATCTTTGTTTCCAAAATAACCAGTCTGCGAATATAAATATACAGTAATAATTTCAAGAAAAGGAGAGCAGATCTGAACTTGCTGGAGATCGAGATTTCCGCTTCTTCATCCTCCCCAGCGTTCTCATTCCAAAGCTATAAAACAACGGCAAAAGTATTAGATTAGATCTTGAAAGAAGGTGGAGAAAGGGGGGAGGAAGAGAGTCATTCAAGAATTTACCTTAGAATTTGGAATGAGAGTAAGACAGAGCTCTCACTACTCACTGGGACAAAGAGGCGAGAGTAGGGAAGGGAAGAGAGAGAGGGGGGGAGAGAATGGAAACGGAAGGAATGCCGCGTTCAAAGCCGCCGAGGCACAGGGGCAGTAAGGAGGCCCGGACTCATAGGCGGTGGATTCCCAGATTGCCCGTGTGGATTTGAGGAAATTATGGGCTTGACCACCGACAAAATTGCGAAAGTGACACCCCCGGTGCCCATCGGCCATCGCTCACACTTATCCGAGCTAAGATTAGTCGCCAGTCGTCACGCAGTTGCCCGTCGTTTCGATCACGGGAGGTGGTAGGGGCCCATAATTTAACTCGGACATGGTTGGCTCACAGGGGGAGGGAGGGTTGGCGAAGCCCTCCTCCTTTTTGTGCTCGAATTGTGCGGGTAATATTCCTTTATCTAGATTTAAAATTTTACTTTGAGAAAAATTACAGATATATTTATTAATAACTAAATTTTGTAAAATTTTAAAATTATCTTTTCTTTGGCCTATATTGAAGATAGATGGATCGATAGATAGATAGAAAGTACTTTAAGATCTATGTGGACTGGTGAATGATAGAGAATGGAATGTTTTGAGATCTGTGCAAGAGGATGGATAATAGATGATGAAGCGCTTTAAGATGGTACAAGTTAATTGACGATGGAGAATGGAGCGCTTTGAGATGGCACAGGCTAATTGATGATGGAGAATGGAGTACTTTAAGATCTGTGTAGACGATGAACAATAGAGGATGGAGCGCTTTTAGATCTATGCAAGTACACGGAACACTTTGAGATCCATGCAAGCGGATGGATGAAAAGGATGGAGTATTTTAAGATCTGTGCAAGCGGATGAATGACATATGACGTAGCGATACAATCAATAGAAGAGAATAATTTAAAATGGATCCAATAATTTTATAGGGATGAATTTTTGAAAATGGATAAGTACAATGGCATTGAAGATCAAAAAAAAATAGTAATAAAATATGGATGGATAAAAATATTATCCATTTTTTTGGATCAGATTTGGCGGCATAGTCAAGTGGTAAGGCGAGTAAGCGGAATAGAACAAATGGATGAATGATAGATGAATGATGTGCTTTAAGATATGTACAGACGGATGAATGATGAAGAATGGAGTGCCTTGAGATATGTGCAGCATATAGATGACAAGTGGAGTGCTTTGAGATCTATACAGATTAACGGATGATAGAGGCTGGAGTGCTTAAGAGCGATTTAGGTGGATGGATGATCGAGGATAAAGTGTTGTATGATCTATGCAGGTGGATGGATGATAGAGGATGAATGAACAAGATAGAGCACTTTGAGATCTTTGTTGGTGAATTAATGATAGTAGATGGAGCACTTTGAGATCTGTGCAGGCAGATAGATGGTGGATGATGAAGTGCTTTGAGATCTATGCAAGTGAATGCATGATAAAGGATAGAGTATTTTGAGATTTGTATAGGTGGGTCATGATAGAGGATGAAGTGCTTTAAGATCTATGCAGGCAAATGAGTGATATAAGATAGAGTGATTTAAAATCTATGCAAGCGGATGGATGATAGAGGATGTAGCATTATGAAATTTGTATGGATGATAACAAGGTGCTTTGAGATCTGTGCAGGATGGATGAATGATCGAGGACAAAATGCTTGGAGATCTATGCAAGCAGATGAATGACAAAGGATGGAGCACTTTGAAATTTGTGCAGGTAGATTAATAATAGAGAATGTAATGCTTTAAGAATTGTGCAAATTGATGAATTACAAAAGATAAAGCGATTTGAGATCGCGCGAAAGCCACAAAATGGCCTCTCTGAATCAAGGATACTTTAGTTTTTTTCTCACTTCCTTAATGATGTCAAGATCCAGACAGACAGTTGGGCCATATTGCAACGCAAATAAATTTTTGATTGGTAATTTAAATTTTTTTAAATATTTAGGTTCTATGACCCAATTTTGAAGGGTACCCTGCAATTTTCTTTTAATTTTTATTTACAATTTGAAGTGCATTGTTTACGATCCCAACATTAATGAGTCATAGCCGGTAATTGTTCGAGTAGTCTTCCGAACATCATTTCTTCGAACTTGGATAACTGCAGAAACTTTCAAATTATGGGCACCTTAAAAGTTATCAAGAAAAATTAAATTCTGAAAAGGAAGATTACTGGATAATGAGCCTCAAGATTCTCCAATTAGGAATGATAATATTTTTGTTTCCTTTCGTAAGAATTCAAGGCACAAAGTTCAAAGCTTCAAAGTTCAAACCAAATCACGAATTGGGTTTTCCCTGGCATAATGAAGTTTTAGAATTTTACTATTTTATAGAGGAATGCTATAGGCACATATTTAGTGCACATGAAACCTTCTCCACACACAAGTTATGAGGGAATTGGTGTCACTCAACATTAGATGCAAAACAAGAAAATGGTTATTTATGAAGTTGCCAAGCTAGTAATCGCGGGCTTGTGAAACTTTCTGTGTACACGTACTAATAGATGCTACAAAGCATTTGCCTTTTTATAGATAAGTTTGTATGTGCACAAAATCATCTTTAAATTCTAATAGGATTTGTTATTTGGTACTAAGTATAATATATTATCCCTCGTACTATAGAATTGAGGTTTAACAAAATAGGGGCAATGAGGATTGCTAATTGACTCAATTGATGAAATTACTAGATATTGGTACTGGTAATCTAGGTTCTGCACTTACCTGATCTCAACCGGGTTTTTTATCCCTCCTAGTTCTTGAAAAAAAAAGAGAAAAAAAAGAAAGGAAAAAATAATAAGTTGTTCCAATGGTAAGTAACTAATGTATGTGATAAAAAATAATTGAACTATCTAGGAATTCTTATAGTGCTAATCCTACCAAAGTTGCTCCTCATGAGACGGGCCAATTTTATTGTCCTAAATACTATTTTCTAGTTGTAAAATGCTGCATGCTTTTTTCTTTCATAAGAATTACATGACAATTGTTACAAGAACAATTTTGCTATGGTTTCCTTAGTCTCTTATTGTTGTAATTGAAAAAAGAATTTGAAGAGAGGTGATATGATGCAGGACAACTGTAGGGGGAAGAGAAAAAGTGGAGAAAGAAAATGTTGTAGAGATGTTGGAAGAAGAGGTTGTAAAGATGTAGGAAGAAGAGGCTTTGGAGACCGGAAGAAAGAAGGAAAGAAGGGCTCATGCCCATGAGGAAGAAAAGAAAGTCGGCCAAGCCATGGGATTTTTTTTTATTTCTTTGATCAATGCCCTAATTCATAAGGGGCGTGGCCTTTATATATGCCTTACATCAAGTCCATCAATTGATAACATACTAAATTTGGGTCCTTACATCAATTCAATCAATTGACTAAGTCAATTCATTGATTACATACCAAATTTGGACTCTTACATCAATTAATCACTTACCAACATTGATCTAATTACTTGACCCAACAACTAACCAAATTAACTCGACCAATAACAAAAGCAACTAACCAAATTGACTCGGCCAATAATAAAAGCAACTAACCAAATTGACTCAGCCAATAACAAAGCAACTAATAATGCAATAAAGTAGAAATGACACGGACTTGAGTAGACCCAATCTTGGGGGTCCAAGTCAAACTGATGTAAATTTCTAGTGTGATGTGAGCAAGTGACTCTGATGGCTCCATCGTCTGAATGAAGGACTGTGATGTCCCCATCATAATACCACCTACATCTTGATATGTTTATATTAAACCATGAAATGATTATGTAGAAAGTTGCACAAAATCATCGAACCATTTAGCAATATTTTGTCAGCTCCTATGCTCCCATTCCAAGGAGTTTCCTCCTTTGTTACATAAGTTTTACCTCAATAATCAAATTCTTTTTCCCTATAATAGGTTGCGACAACCCAATTCATGATGAACAACTTCATCTACATCCTTTTTGAAAAAGAAGCGTCACGGATTAGGTGGCCCTGAATATGAAGCATGTGACATGTTTTTGTTTGTCATCATGGAATATTCCGTGAATTGATATTAAAGCTGTAATATGGGTTGTCATCGCATAACTTTGTTTTTACAGATTATATTTAATAATCAGACAAGATCAAGCATTACCCGGCGGTGAGAACACCGTTACACATGACTATGAGGGAAGGCAACCGCAAAGATACCAGCTTGCTTCAGCATAGAGATTCTGAATCTTCCTCAAGAATGGTATAAAGAGTTGGAGTCTCCATTAATCCAAGATATGGCAGTTATTGAGTCTCCTTCCAAGACAATATTTTGCTACTATGGAGCCGAGCAATTGTGAAGGCACCGATCGAGGCTGCCATGATCTCAGGTACTGTATTAGGCACAACCGGAATGGAGGCAGTCTTAATTCCCTATTCTTATGTCTGACACTGACTCAAGGCGAACTCACAGAAGAGTCTTTTTTTTTTCGTTTTATCTTTGAAATCTTTCCTACGGTGGGTTTTTTTTAGACAGGAACCTATGGCGACCGCCCTGTGCCTTCCCCGCCTGATAGGCTAACGCATGCCGTTAGGAAATTGGAATGCTCCATTCTGGCTAAAACCGTCGATGATCGCTCTGAGCCTTTCCCCAAGTTTGGTGAGCGCCGTGGGTCCCAATCAAATTCGAAGACGTAGCATCCATGGATTTGCCACCGACCCTGCTCCTGCTGTCCTTTAGCAATTGAAGCAGTGGGGTGGAATCGTTTACTCGTTTTATGCTATCCTAGGTAGGGCATGGGACGGGGAACACTGTCCTTCGATCACACGGCATCCTTGTTATTTTGTATGACGTGAAATTCCACTAAAGGAACGTATAGGGATGGCTACCTGATGGACATGATGCGGATATACCGTTACCAGCACCTATTCCGGGACCTGTACCTATCTTGAGATGTATCCAGAGATATCAATTGAAATGGATATCCAAATATTTTATCCATCCACAAACTAAATAGAGCAATTTCAATCAAAATTAAATAAGAATAATTTTTGTGATAGTTTATAAAATTAAAAATTATTCGGTTTCGTTTTTAATTTTGATTTTGGTGCATTCTCCGATCCGAAACCGAATCCAACACCAAACCCGAAACTGAATATACCCGGTAGTTAATATTTTTTGTATTTAGTGTAAATTCAAATTGAGAACTTTATGAGATAATATAGACCATCTTCAATCACACTCAATGACTCAATTTAGACCACATATTTCCCAAACCTAGAATGAAAAGCAGTAGGCTTGCATTATTATGTTTATTGGATGGTTATATTAGTATTTTTGAATTATTGAATTTGCTGGATGGTTGTATTATTCCTTTTGGAATATTTATTAGATGAGTTGGTATGAATTATTATGAAAATTGTGAGTGATATCTTCAATTTGGTTATTTATTTATAATAATTTTGAAATGAATAAAAAAAGTTAAATAGTTTTCAGTTTTTTGGTTTCGGTTTTGGTCTTGCGTTTTTTTTAATGACGGTTATGGTTTTTTATTTCAAAAACCATCCGGTTTCAGTTTTGAAGAATGGCTTTTGAGTGTGGTTTCTGTTTTTTCACCAACTACATCCCATCCTACATAGAGATAGACGACGAGTGGGTAAAATTGCAAAAATTATTATTATTTAAATATAAATTAAATCAATTAATAAAATATATAACATCAAATATCATAGAAATAGATAGACTATAAATGACACCTCTTATATCGATGACACTAGAGGGATATTAAATGAATGAAATTGGGATATAGATGGAATATGATGAAATAGAGTCAATTTGAGATTTCCTATGAAATGAGGCATAGAACAGAGCCACTATGAAGAAATTCCAGGAGTTACGAAGGAAGCTTCAGACTCATATTATTCATGAGTTAAGAACGAGAGTTGAACTCTATGATGTCGAATCTTCCGTTGTTCCTCAGTAGCTCAGTGTTAGACTAGTTGGTTGTTCTTACATAATATTAAAAACTAAGGTTTCAAGATATAGAACATAATGCACTAAATAATCAGTAAAAATTAAAAACAATATATAAAAATATGATTCTTAAAAAATAAAAAATACCATAACTAAAAAATATTCTAGTAAATATCTTGAGTTAGATCCGGGTGAATATGCCATTAGCTGCCTCCATCACCGATGCTCAAGGGGTGGTATAAATTGCCACCCAAAGAAAAAAAATATTTGAGATTGCTCGTAAACTGTACATCAAAAGTTTATCGGGTCTATAATTATTGACTTGGCAACTTTACAATCAACTAACTATATTTCATAACAAATTTATGAGTTGCACCAATCCTTCCTTGCCTGCAAATTATATTTTAGTTTATTTTTATTTCCCTAGATTTATCATTAAAAGCTAGCTAGTATATCAAGGGACTGCCTCGTGTCAAATAGCTCTTGTTTCTCGCTATCGATATATTAAATTAAGTCTCATGCTTGTGTATCAGCAGTTCTTTAACTAAAATAGGAAGAAAAATAATGATCAACGTCCCCTTCAAGCATTACTTCATGAAGATGTACAGAGCATAAGAGCATATGAGGAGTGAGATTTTGTTACTTATCATGCGGATTCTAAACAAAATTCCTCGTTATGGACTACCTACCCTTGCAGTACATACTAAAAAGCTCTTACATTAGCAATATGGTGTAAGATATGAGAATTAAAAAAAAAAAATCTTAAAAACAAACTTTCTTTGCAAAAAAGTTGAGAAAATAAAGAAAATAACAACAACGAGCTTCTAAATTATGCCTTGTTTTGCTAATTTATTTTCGGAGAACTCAATTTGGTAATCTCTCATCCTTTTAGTTCACGTATCTTGCATAACTAATTGGCTTGGAAACGACTCTAATTATTAAGAAGACATACCTCGAGGTTGCTCCCACTGGCAACAAACAGTAAATATAATATTAACTAAACTATATAACACCAACAAGGATCTTTCCGCTGTTCTCAAATAGAATATATATCTTCCACAGCAGATAGAAAGAATAAAATTGTGGTTCCTGTTGCAAGAAGAATAGCGAAACAAAAAAAAAAAAGAGAAAAAAATAAGAGAAGAATAAGAGCACATAGTATTTACATGGTTCGATCTATTGACCTATGTCTAAAGATAGAGATAATACAAAAGCTTTACTATAAAAAAATAGAGATTACAAAGTACAGGATTACCTCATAAACTCTAACCCCTAATACACCCGATCTTTAGGATACTCAATTGCACTCTTTCCATGAGGTTACAAGAAATATACATAATAGAGTAAACTGATTTAGACTCGAATTGGTATTACCAATATATAGCTGGTGTTCTAAGTTGATATGGACTTGAACTGATGTCCTAAGTCAACCTTCTAGAACTGATGTCGACATGACCTTCTAGAATTTGTAAACTCAAGACGTACATGTCTGCCTAAGCTTGAAGTTTGCTAAGTCAAATATATCGAAACCTTTCTCATCGTCTCTTCCACACTTGCCTTTAACGACATCAACCTCTACAAACACCAATCAAGTCCAAACAATGCTTGCACTTATCAACTGGAAGCGGCTCGATATCGTCCAAACAATGCTTGCACTTATCAACTGGAAGCGGCTCGATATCTTCATTCATGGCTACAACCCATTCTACAGACTTCTTGCTATCAATTACATCTTGGTATGGGGAAGTTTCGTCACCCTCAACACTCTCATTTATTGCTAGAGCATAAGCAATAATGTTTGTATATCGTGAAGATGATTTAATCTGTCTTCTCTCTTTGTCGGTGGAAATATTGTATTATTGTTGTTATTATGACACATCATCTTGTATAGGATCCTGCATATCTATCTCGTTAGGCTGAACTAAAGAGTTTTGTGACACTCTTTCTGGAGCTTCAACATCAAGCTCCACCTATTAACTGACATTGCGGTCTATAGTTGCACTGTCAATAGATTCCTTCTTCTAATTTAATATAGTAGATTCATTAAAAGTAATATTTCTGTTAATAATAATTTTGGGTGATCTAGAATTGTTGGTACACCACAATCTATATCCCTTCCTTCCATCTGCATAACCCAGGAATATGCATCTTTTTACCCTCGGTTCAAATTTACCATCATTCACATGAACATATGCAGGGTAATCAAATTTTCTCAAATTGAAATAATTAATAGAGTGATCGGACCATGCCTCATACAGAATTTTGCACTCAATTGCAATTGATGGAGACCAATTTACTGGGTAACATGTTGTATTAATTGCTTCAGCCTAGAAAGTTTTGCCAAGTCCAGCATTTGAGAGCGTATAGCGAGATTTCTCCATAAATGTCCTATTTATTTGTTCTACAACTCCATCCTTTTGTGGTGTTTCTCATATAGTGTGGTACAATCATTTCACCAATCTCTCATCTCAACATCTTACTATACCTTCATTTTTGCAGAACTCGTCAAACTCACCTGAACAGTGCTCCAAACCATTATTGATTCTCAACATTTTAATCTCTGTTTCTCAACCAAGACTTTTCTTTGTTTGAATTTGACCAATACTTCATCTTGTGTTTCAGAAAATACAGTCAAACCTTTTTATAATAATCATCAATGAACGTCAGAAAATATTGATGTCCACTCATCGATACAACTAGAGAGGGACCCTAGAGGTCTAAATGGATGTAATCTAATGTGTTGTTGGTACTGTGAATACCAGTACTAACTTTTGCCATGCACTGCTTGCCGAATACACAATGTTCATACAAGTTTAGTTTTTCTATCTTCATACCATCAAGCAGACCTCTCTTGGATAGAATCATCATCCCTCTCTCGCTCAAATGCTGTAAACACATGCCATAACTGAGTAGAATCACTACAGCAAAATTGGGCAAAGGCGACTCACCATTACCGATGCTAGGGAGATACGTCGGTAAATTTGGCTCCCATGCCCAAATTTGTCGACACTTTTAATGAACGTTGGCAATGTGAAAGAGCAGACCATGCTTGAAAGCATCATCGGAGGCCTCCAGCTAAGACGATGCTTTCAAGCGTCGTTGGAGGTGGGAGACAGGCCTGGGACAACGCTTTTAAGCGTCGTCGGTATGCTTCAGCCTAAGATGATGTTTATAAGTATCGTCGGAGGCCAACTCTCCAAATCAAACCCTCGAGCCCTCATTTTGCCCTATCTAGCCCCCTTTTCCTCCTCTTCGGTGCTGACCAGCTCTAGCCCTAGCTTTCCTCCTCTTCGGTGCTGATTGACTGACCCCACCTCCTCTCCTCCTCCCTCTTCTACGGTGGCAACCAACCGACTCCAACCCCCTCCGCCTGAGATATTTTTCTCTTCCTCCCTCCTTCTCGCTTGTTCTCCTTCTCCTCCTCCTTTTCTTTGTGTGTGTGCGTGTGGGTGTTTTTCCTTCTTTAATTTGTGATCTACGCACGCTATTTCTAGTTTCCACGGAGATGGTTTGATGGATACAATATTTGTATCGAAAGCTCTTGTATGGTTTGATGGCTTTTATGTTTTATGTTTCTATTTCTATTTAATGTTTTTATGTTTGTATAGCTTAATCTCGATCCCTCTCTTTCATGTGGAATTCGAGTGGAGTTTATGTAAAGAATTCTAAAGATGCAAGGATGAATTCTAAAGATGGAGGATTGAATCAGTGTAACAAATTCAATACCTAGGGCCCAGCAAGCAACATGTGATGGTGACCTATCTAGATGGAAGATCATCTCATCTACATATAAGTCTATAAAGTTTGGTTGTCTTCTTCTCCATTTCTCATTGATTGATTCACATTCAAAATAGAACCTTTTAGAGTTCTTATTTGTTATGGTAGAATATTATACAGGGACTTATTTTATGGATTGTTCTAGGATCAACTTAGACGGCAAATATCCTGCTCAATTGATGTTTTAAGCAATAATAACTAGCCTAGTCAAACCAAAACGTAAGGTTGAAATAGATAGCTTCCATTTGAAATAACTTGTGGATTGACATTAACAAAAAGAGAGTCATGGAACATGTATCAACTAGCTAGCATAGAAGGCGATCAGAGACAAAACATAATGCATAGACAAATTCAACTTGTTATTCCATGATAGAGATGGAGACAAAAGGAGATGCAAAATTCCACTTATCTAAGTGATGGAATTAGCATGCATGCGTATATAAAAGATCATTTATTTTATAATAATTTTTTAACTGATTCATTTTATTGACATGAAAATGAAAATGATGAACATCATATCTTTTAAAATTAGTACAATATATTGTACCAAAATGAAGAATTTTTAGATGCATTCAAATTATAGGAGCTAGCAACCACACTTGTGCTCATTCAAGTTTGAGCTTCTCAAATTATTACTGTATATTGTACCTAAATTTTGAAAAATAATTTTTTTTTTGAGAAGAATAGGAGGCCTTCAGACACTTTGCTAGGCCTTGAGACACTAACAAACTGCTCATTGTAACTGCTCATTCATTTGCTAATTGTTGTGTGTTTTTTTAATTAATCAATGCTATTGGGTAAGTGCTAGTGTGTGACTGGATAATCCTTCTTCACCCACTAATTTTGTTTATCTTTTTTTGATAAACTGCAATTCAATCGGTATAGTAATAGAATGGACAAAAGTTGACAAAATAAGTCGAGATCCAATGCCGAATATTTGGATAGAGTTCAGAATTTTATTAAATTTGTTTTTGAGAAATCTAATATGAATGAAAAGATTTTATGTCCATGTCAAAAATGTGTAAATAGTTCTTCTCTTGCTCTAAAAACTGTTGAAGAGCATTTGATGTGAAATAGTTTTCTAAAGGGTTATACTAAATGAATACTTCATAAAGAGTCCATATTGTCGTCTCTCTATAACCAATCCTCCTATCTAGAACATATCTCTAGTTTTGGATCTAGTAACACAATAAAATTCTATATGAGAAGATGATATAAGGGGCTTACACAGAGATGCTTTTGAACACAGTATTAGAAATTTAACAAATTTCAGTGGAGGACAAGAAATAGCTGTAATAGGTGATGAGCATACAATTACTGATTAGTCAATGCATGTTGAGAAACCTATATATTCTGATGACATAACTCGGTATGATAACTTGGTGAAAGATTGTGATCAAGAACTATATCCGGGCTATAAAAATTTTACGAAGATTTTTTTTTCTGCATTTATTCCATTTGAAATATGTGAATGGGTGATCCAATAAGTCTTTTACTATGATTCTTCAATTATTAAAGGATGTATTTTCGAAAGGTGTTACTTTGCCATCATCTTCTTATGAAGCCAAAAAACTAGTAAAAAATTGGATCTTAGATACGAGAAGATACATAGTTATCCAAATGACTGCATTTTATATCGCGGTAAAAATATTAACCAAGAGTCATACCGAATATGTGGATCTTCACGATGGAAAAAAAATAAAGAAGATGAGAATAATTTGTTGAATAAAGTGGATGTTGCACAAACTAAGAAAAAATCAGCTAAAATTTTAAGGTATTTTTCTCTCATACCTAGATTGAAAAGGATGTTTGCGTCACCAAAGATGGCTTCCTCGATGAGGTAAATAACTACATCTATTTGAATATTTTACATAATTATTACTTATTTTTGTGTGAGCGTAATGATTTTCGTATTCTTAACTTCTAAAGTTTCTATTTTTTTTGTAGGTTTCTGATACTTCATCTACTCGTAGAGATGATGATGATAATGCCATCGACCCCAAATACTTCATAGAGTATTTATTTAGGAATTCGATATGTATGTTTTTAATATTTTCGAAGCACATTATAAATGTAATCATATATGACAATATGAATATTTCGAATGAAAAGTTCTTATTTGTGATGTGACTTTTGTTGTCTATGTAATTTTTGTTATGTATTTGTTTTGGTAAATAATGTATACATAATTTTTTAAAAAAATTATTGATTTTTTTTTAAAAAATGATCACTATTGCTGATGCTTAAAAGCATCCGCAATAACAAAATCGCACGACACGGCACAGAAACAAAATGGCAAATGCCAACGCTTATAGCGTCAGCGGAAGCCTAGATAGGCCCGACACTTATAAGCGTCGACCTATCTCCTACTTCTACCGATGCTTATTAGCATTGACGAAAGCCTAGACATGCTCGATGCTAATAAGAGTTGGCCTATCTTCGGCTTCTATCAATGCTTATTAGCGTCAACGGACTCCAAAATGGGCCGACGCTTCGGCATAGCTTCCGTTTATGCCGATGCTTTTAAAAAGCGTCGGAAAAAAAAATTTCCACCCCCACATGCCCGATGCTTTTGCGACGCTTTTGGAAGCATCATCGTAAAAATTGCCAACGCTTATAAGCATCGATATAGGCTCTAAAAAATATCGGAAAAGACTTTTTTTTTGTGTAGTGCATCCATAACTGACAACTCTAATGATGAAGAAACCACTACAATACCCGTTATTACTTTACCTCATAAGTGATACAAGCCATTAACTAACTTTTTCTTCATCACTACAAGGGCTCCCTTAAAGACTTTCAGCAAACTATTCTCACCAGTATACTTATATCTTTGAGAATCCAAGGTACTGAAGAAAATTATGTTCTTTTTCAATTCCGAAATGTGCCAAGCCTCTCAGGGTCCTTACACTACTATCGTACATCTCAATTCGATTTGTTCCAACACCAACAACCGCAATAGATTTATTAGCTCCTAACAAAACCTTTTCTTCCCTAGTCTGATAGGTAGAAAATCAATCTCTATTAGGAGACACATGAAAGGAACAACCAAATTGAAGAATCCACACTCTCCTAAAGCTACTAACACTGGCTAATAGAACCTCACTACTAGCATCATCGAAATATTCCTATGCTACACTAGTATTAGCTTCAAAGAGAGACTCTCTCTCTCTTTTTACCCTTTCCTTTTCTTCCTGCATAAAGTCTTCTAATATGCCCTTTCTTGAAAACAACGGATGTTTCTATGTCTCGATTTTGACCTAGACTTATTCTTAATGCCATAACTACTTTTTTTGCTCCTACCTCTAACAATCAAACCTTCTCCTTGATTCTTCTTATAACGCTCGGACACCTTTTTTTTTTCTTTGAGTCTTTAGATTGCAAGGCATCTTTTACATAACTAACTAAAAGAGATGCTCTATCATACAACATGGTATCAATGAAGTTCTCATAAGAGGGTGGTGGTGAGCATAATAAAACAAGAGCATCATCGTCGTCATCAATTGAAACACTATTATTTCTTAAATCTAAAATTGCTTTATTGAATTCATCTATATGATCTTTTACAGGCATATCTTCTCTCATGTGCAGGTGATAGAGCTGATACTTGAAGTATAATTTGTTTGTGAGTGACTTGGTTATATATCCACTCTTCAATTTTAACCATAATTTAGTCATTGTCTTCTCTTCAATGACTTCTTTAAGTAACTTTTTGCTCAAACATAATTGAATTATATTGTGTGCCTTCGCGACATCATCTTTTTGTATCCATCAAACATGCTACCTGTTAATTTCTCTTTGCCACCAATGCCTTTCATAGCTTTTGTTGCACCAAAAAGGCTCACATCTTAATCTGCCAGATGCCAAAATTATTCGTGCCATTGAACATATCGATTTTGAATTTTCTCGTCGTCATCGTGAAATTCCAATAGAAAAGATTAAGGCACTAATACCACCTGTTGCGACAAGCAGGGAGAATAACAAAATAAGAAGAAAAAAAAAAGAGAAAAGAGCAAGAGAAGATCAAGAGCACATAATACTTACATGGTTCGATCTATTGATTTACATCTACAGGCAGAGATAATAGAAAAGCTTTACTATAAAACAAATAGAAATTATAGAGTACAAGATTACATCATAAACTCTAGTCCTCAATGCATCTGATCTCTAGGATACTCAATTACACTTTTCCTAAAAAATTATAAGTGGTATATATAATAGAGTAAGCTGATTTAGATTCAAATTGATATTTCTATAATAATCCTCTTAGATCAATATATAATTGATATCCTAAATCGATATTCTAGAACTGATGTGAATTTGATCTTTTAGAATTTGTAAACTCAAAATATACCCAATAGATCCTTCGTATAACGAGGATCAAGCCGGCAGGCTGCATCCATATTGCCCCATCGTGAAATCATTGGTAGCTTGGGCAATCTAAAAACTCAAATAGGAAGAGAAGGTGTTGTAGTGTAGGCCAACTAAAAAAGATGACGAGCCTGTGATATGAGCATGTCATCGGGGAAAGTGCAAGTGGGTTCCTCGTTCGTGTCTTACACGATGCATCAATGGTGACTCTCTTATTCTTCTCTAACCTACTCCCTCCACTCCTTGTTCCTTTCTTACCTAACACCATTCCTATTCATTTGGATAAGACGGAGCTGACACCCTGAGAGAAGATCTATTTCTACGTATCCAGCTGGCCATTTCCCCAGGAAGAACGTCTCCCAGGTGGCAGCAGCTTGACATCTCGCTTTTGGTGAACTTGCTTGATATGTCTTCGTGTTTGCGTTGGGGAATGGAAATAAGCATGCACCATGAACAGAATAAAAAGCAGGCAAAAGATTGGGAGGGATAAAGCCTGTGGAACCCTGGTCTTCTAACATCCATTAATTGCCTGTGTTTCCATCTGGCCAGGACTCTCAGTTGCTCCAACAAAGCTAGGAACCAAGAAAGTTTGGCTACACACTGATTCTGGAGGTCAAGACCTCAATTGCAGCACTTTCAAGCCACCCACATATATAGGAAAGGTAAGAAAGCAGTTGACTGGGTTGCAAGCAGTGTCGCTGAGTATAGGGTGAATGCTATTCTCCCGTTTGATCCTCTATAGTTGGCTGGACCTCTCAACGATAATTTGCAAGCTAAGAGTCATGGTTTCTTTAGCATTTAATCTTAAGATATGTCACTGTACCAAATCAGATGGTACAAAATGTATCGTACCATATCAGTTCGATGCTAATATACTATGGTAACAAGCAGGGGCGGCTCAATATATTTGGAGGCCTAAGATGAATCCAATGAATGAGGCCTTTTTTAATAATAATTTTTTTAATAAATATAATTTTTTTAAAAAAATGATATGGAAATAGATAGCTATCAAGTACACTATTTCAATAAAGATACATGAATCTAACAAAGATATAAACAAGAAATCTTTTTAATTTAATATAATTTCTGAATGGAAGCACATAAAAGTAATTACTCTAAAAGAAGGGCTATGAAATTGATTAAATAACCGAGATAATGCTTGGCAATGCTGTTTACCATGTCAAGCAAGAGCCGAATCGGAAAAGGTCATCCCACGGCACTTCATGGTCAACGAAAAAAAAAAAGAATTTGTCTATAAGAGAAAGTAGGGGCATTATGGGAAATTCACTCCATCTAATTAATAAAAGTCCCATCCCACCATCTCCCCC